>RCWM02000702.1:0-476000 GCA_003667255.2 Euschistus heros | reverse complement strand
ATATTGTCTTTTTAATATTTTTAACTGTAATTTTATAATTAGCATGCGATCGGTCATTTTAGCATGTAGATTTATGTATTTTAAAATAAATGACTATCAATTTAAGAATCTCCAACAAGACATATAGAGCAAAATAAAACAGGTTTTTCCATAAAAGAATCCGGTAATAATAAGTTTGATAGGTTGTTCTGCATCCCTTCACGATAGAAAGAGAGACTGATTAGGTGAGGTAGCCAAATATTCGATTTGTAATATTTTTCTAGAGCTAGCAAGTTAACAAGTCTACGAAACACAAACAACTAGGGACAAAAATTGTCCCAGTGACTCTGTTTTATTATATATTCGCGTGTCTTATTGAAAAAGTAATGAGTTTATCGACCGGCACAATAAAGAATTGTTTCTAATAATAGATAATTTCGAGTAGTATGCATATAAACCGATGGGTACTCCCAGCTGATTGGGTTTTACAGGGAGGAAAAGAAGCATTATGATAGTGATCTAATCTAACTTAATGCAAATTCTTTATTAATTCTCAATTCATATTTGGAGGGGTTTTTATAACATCTTGTCAAACCAAACTAGCTAACACTACTTCAGATTCAATTTAAAACGACTTTGTTTGTCTCTTCTAGAGAATGACTGATTGAGGCACGCATTCTGTTCTGAAGACTCTATTCTCCATTAAAAAGAATCCCTCACAAGTTTTGGAATTAAATGTGAATGGTACATGATTCTATAAGAGTCAGTAATATATTCTTAAAATATGTTTGATGGGGAATATGTTTGATTGGTTTGCTTTTTTCTCCGTTCCAAAGAAAACGCTTATGCTATGGTTTATTCTCGACCTACAGTTTTCTTAAAATATTGGAAAGATTATTGATAACCAAAATTCACATAACAGATTGATGAAAAATTTCATGGTAATACAACAATTTTATAGAACAATGAAAACGTATCTAAGGTTTGAATCGAAAATTCTTCTAATAATTATGGGAAAATAGCTAGGCTTGTACTTGAACACATGATGAACATGCGGAATTATTAGAATTGAGACTTGATGATAGGGGTGGGTGTGGAAGAAACATCTGTGGATACTTGAAGGAAGCAACAGAGGTTGAGAACGTTTGATTCAACAAAGTTATCAACAATACATGTTTTATCATAACAGTTTTTATTAAGATTAAAATGGTTGAATCAAAAATGGTCTGGGAGGCATAAATGAGGTTTAATAAACAACATTTCCAGCTTTAAAAACATTATATGGAGGGCCGATGTTTCAATCTGCTTTGAATGTTTTCCTTCATGACTAAAAAAAAAAAAAAAAGTAAATTAATTTACAAAGTTTTAATTACATTGATTTTTTATTAATATAAAAATATTGTATAATCAACCAGATCTTGATGCTATTTTCATACTCACTAAATTAGCAATTAAAATTTGTGATATTCTTTTGTAAATTAGTTTACTTTTTTTTGGTCACATCCAGTTTTCATTATTTTTAGCTCTCAAGAAGACCAACTGCAAGGCAGGTCGAAACATCTGCACTTCAAACTTTTTTTAACTTGGAAGTATAGTTCATCAGAAGTTATGTAAATGGATTGTGTAATATAAACAGGAAAACCGTCAGGATCACTGACCTATCACCAGAAAAGCTGACTCAAGATTCTTTTTGTATAAATAGAAGACTAGTAACTTCTTACAGATTATTCATTCCGCCATATACAATGTAACACTGTATATTTTAATAAACGCTTTTTTGTTTAAAAAGCATTTATTTATCCACCTTATGTAATTCCAGACCATTATTAATCTCAATAAATGTTGTCATGATTAGAAATTTTAATGTTGATGAATTGATCAAATGTTCTCAATCTTGTGCTTCCTACAAGTATCCACATGTTCCTTAATCCCTCCCCTTACTCTCTATTCTGTAAATTCTACATTTAAAAAGTACAAGCCTATTGCATAAACATTAGAATAGATAAAACTTTTAAATATTTATATTGTCATAGTATAAAAACGTTGTATTCACCATAAAATGTTGAATCACTCTGATGTATGTATTCCAGTTATAAATAATTTTCCAATATGTAATAAAACTAGAAGAACAAATTATAGTACAAACTTTTCTTTGACCTAGAATAAACAAATATCATCAGATACCCAAGAATCTGGTAGGTTCGACGCAACTATGTGCCACCAGATCCAAAATTCTTCATAGCTTGATGCAGGGCGCTGAGAGGACGTCACCTTGTCTACTCTAGAATCAAACTGTATTTTCTTGCTTATTCCACTGATCAAATTAATAAATTTGAGCAGGATGTTAAATTCTCTTAAAACTCAAAAGAGTTAAGTCCTATCCACACGATCAAAGGCTTGTTTAAAATTCATAAAGAGCATGTGTACATTTGTATTGAGGTTGTAGCATTTTTCAAAGATTTACCATAAAGTAAATATCTGGTCTTATGGACTTATGTTTAGTCTAAAATCACCTTAATAATGTGTGAGTATCTGTTCACAATATACTTTCAATTGGTAGCCTTCATCTTGGCTTAAAAAAAGACATGTAAAATATAAAAAAAGAAATAAAAAATGAAGATGGCAAAGTAAATAAAAAACAAGTTAGTAGCAAATGAAGTACAAGCTTACAGAAAAAAACAAGTTAATGATTATTAAATTATGGACAGACATCAATAATAATAGTTATCACTCTGCGACTAGAATAATAAAAATTAAAAAAAATTAATTAATAACAAAAATTAATAATTAAAATTGTAATTATGTATGTTGACTCATTGGACAAGTGAATTATATAAAATAAAAGCAAATAAACGGGTCATAACACGTATAATCACAAAAACAAAATTATATAAACAATAATAAGTGTAAAAATTAGTAAATTTAGAAAAATGAAAATAAGAAGTCAAATAAAAATATTATAATACTAAAAATTATACAACAGATCATAATATAACAATACCATAAATAAAAGAAATATTAAATTATGAAAAGTGTAAACATAGTAAGATAGTGTATACATATTAAGATGTTGCAATATGTGAAATAAAGCAAGTATTATAAAGTTACAAACATAACACTTTATGTTGAAAAGTTACGATGATTATTCCTTTGAGTATGTTCATAAGTAGCATGCCTGTATTACAATTGAGTAGAAAATTATGAAATGGTTCTTAGCAGGTGTTTTCCTATTTTCACATTACACTAATTTAACCATTAATAAAATAATCAGTAATTAAAAGATTCCCAAACTAATCCAAAATGAATGATTTACAACTAATTGATTCCCATTTTTTTAACAAGCATTTATATATGTTTATATACTTCCCTATGAGACCTTTATTTTTTATTTAATGTTGAACATTATTTAATTTGACCATCTAAAAAATATCCCTATGTACGTTTTGTAACCACATTCTCAATGTCAATGTCTAAGGGAACTAGGATATTGAAAGGAAGGAGGTATGATATCTACTTTACTTTTCAGCATTTCTTTATAAATAATAATAAGAGATACCACAATGTATTTTATTCTTAGTCTAAAATTCTGTTATAACTTTTGAAAAATATAGCATTGTTAGTAACTAATACACATACATGTTCCCAGTAACAGAGAAAAGGAAATGGTACAAATAATTGTTAAAAAGAAATAATTCGAAGTCCTTTATTGCGGAATCCCAGATTGATTTTTAAAGGGGATCTATTTTTTAAAATGCTGCTTTATCATTATTGATCTGGCCAGAATTTCTAATGCAGGGACTTTAGTTACATCTTAATGATAAAAATATCGCCGTTAAGATTTGCAAATAATAAACAGATTTAGAAAATCTACTGATTGTGCTGGATCTCTGTTTAGCTGAATTAGAAAGATTCTTAGTAACAGTGGTTTTCCCTCTTCGATAACGGTTTTGTAGACAGTTCATTTGCGAACAACTGGTTATCAAGCAGGTCAGTCTATAAGCAACCTAACCGGTTATTTTAGAATTCTAACCAGCAAATAGCTCTAAAAAAATCGATTAGCCAGTTAATTTAGCAAAAGTTTAACGAAATTTGATTATGTTAAAATCAACTAACTTCAAGAAAATATCTGAAACTAGTTCGATAGAAAATTATTTATTCATTTAATAACAAAACTCTTAAACATTATATTCAATCTTTTGATGATACAAAATCATAAATAAATTAATTAATCTATGTATCAGTTTATATTTATAATATAATCCATGTAAAAAGATAGCATATTCTAGATTATTCCGAATTAAGTAGAATATATTATAGTAAATTAGACTCAATACTTGCAGAATAAAGATTGAAGAATAAAATTTCAAAACTTTTACATTAATTCATAATTAGAATATCAACACCTACAATATAATCAGTGGTTCGCTCTTTTAGCAAAATAAAAAAACAATCAATATCTGAGTGAATTAATAGAACTATACATACATAATATTATGATAACATTTTAGCAATTATAACAAATTTACGGACAATATTAAAAATAAACGTATTTGCGTAAAATCGATTTTATCTAAAGGCAGTGGTAAGGATACAGGTAGCGCTGCAGTGGTAGCTACCTGCATTAGAAAGTTGCCTTTGACGTAGTCGTTAGGCGAAATGATTTTTATTCTGAACTTGGGTTTTGCTGAAGACAATTGTACTCTGGATTTGCTTGAAGGGTTGTTAAAACGTTGTTCGAAGACAAAACGTAAGTAGTTTATATTAATCTGCAGTTATATTATAAAGTTTTACTCCGTTGTTATGTTAATCAATAGATTCCAACAATATGGCCGACTGAATTTCTTGAGCATGTTAAGTTACATGGTTCATTTTCTATTATTTTATCTTTATATGAATTAGTGAAACACCATTTGTTGTGTATAATATTGGTTTATATAGTTAAGCAGCTGTGATATGAAATTGCACCTAATTTATTATACTTCATGTTTTAAAGAGAGTTTCCTGTTTTGTTCCTTCTAAGTGTTATCAGAATTTTGCTTTGTTAATATCATTTGTTTTGTACGAGGTAATATTTAGATTTTGTTAGTTAAGCATGGGATTGAATTTTATTAATACTTAATTAATATTTGTTGTTTTTAATTAGTTTTTATGATTTATATGCTTACTAGATGCCGAGAGGAAGGCGGAATCATGAGAAAAAGAAATCAATTTCCAGCTCTTATTCTAGATCAAGATCTAGAAATAGATCTAGGTCTAGATCTGCTGTGTTCAACAAGTCAAGAAGACATGGATATTCTGTTGAAAGGAGCCCATCATATTATAAGAACTCATATAGGTGAGTCTAGTTTTTTTATCCTTTTAAAATGTGTATATTCTTTCCTAATATTTTGTTGCTCTCATGTATAATATTCTTTGATTATTAAGTAATTTTAGCTGTTGTTCAACTAATGAATTAGTTACATTTTCTGTTCCTTCTTGTTTCAATCAGTTATTATTGTGGGTGAATATAGAAAGCTCATTCCCAGCAGCCTATTGTATTCATGAGACCTTGGGTACACCTACTTAAATTTATGATTAATTGTGGTTATTGGTTTTATTTGTTATGGAAGATCAATTTTATTTATCAATATCAATTGATTGCTATTCTCTTATTTTAAACATCTTTAAACATTCTGATTGATATTTAAATAATTTATTTATTTACAGTTTTATTTATATTAAAGATATCTTGTGTTTCATGTTTCAATTTTTTTTAGTTAATTAATAATGATCTAAATTTGAAGTATTCAGATAAATTTACAAATTACTTATCAACAGTTTGTTTTGCTTATTTTAAAGTTTGCCTTATTTTTTTCCACTGTGTTTATAATTTGTTTTATAATCAATTTTACTATGGTAAATAAACTAAAGTCAATTTACATCCTATTATATAAATTCTTAGCAAGAATTTAAACATTCCTTCAAATTCCTAAATGTATTTAAAAGTTTGTATTAAATGATTTTGCTGTTCTTGAAATTATCTTTTTAGCTGGTGTTGCGCAATAATCAAGATAATGCTTGTTGATAATTTATTCTTGCTTTTGAGGTTTTTTAAAAATAATCTAATATAATTGTTCTTGGGTAGTTGTTTTGAAAACCTAAATTTGTCTATCTTTGGGGTTTATTATTTGTTCCTTTTATGATTATATAAAATTAGACTAACAATAATTAACTGTGTTAAAATTATTTTAAAAAATAATCAAGTGTAAATTTGTTTTATATTATATTTTGCTTTGTTTTATGTTTGAGGTAGGGATTTTCTTTTTTTCTCATTTTTAAAAATTAATTTCCGTTAACTATGTTTTGATTATTGTTGTTTGATTTCCTGTTAATAATTTTGATATTTATTTTATATTTTAATAAGCTTGGTTCGGACCGAACTTGGTGTATTAAATCTTTTATATATTTCAATTAAACAGATAAGCTTATTTTATCAGCTGATTTATGATTATTTATCGTGTTTGTTTTACTTTAGTCAATCCTATTATTATTTTATATAAAAAGTTATCTATAATCATGAAATTGACCTCTTTTCATTGGGCTACTCCACTGACCTAATTAAGTGATATGAGTTGTTAAGCTTATAATATTCTTCTGAAATTATTGTGATTAATGTTATACTTAATGCATATAAGTAATAATTCATGATATATATTTTTTACTCAATTAAATAAGTTTGTTAAAAATATTAAGTGTGTTTTTAGTAATGGTATGTTAAGGTTTTTAAATTGTACCTTATTGAGTTCTAAGGCTCAATATAGTTTGTAAATTATTAATAACAATAGTCAAAAATATGATTGTTAAATAGAAAATTTATTAATCATCATATTAAGAATCATAGTTCGATTAACTAAAAACTATCTTTTTGACTTCAAGAACAAAATTGTATAAATATAACTAAGATAAAATTATCTTAGGAATTATAAATAATTTAATGGTTTAAAGTCAAGTTTTATTCTGGATAAGTTCTATGATTTACAGGCTGATTTTTATAATTATTTTATTTCATGGTGAAAATTTTATTTATGATGTTCTTACTGATATGTTTGGTTATTGTTTTTTAATCAAATAATAAATTTTATTGTTTGAAAACTTGTTATTTTATAATTTAGATTTTTTTTTTTTTTTTTTTTTTTTTTTTTTTTTTTTTTTTTTTTTTTTTTTTTTTTTTTTTTTTTTTTTTTTTTTTTTTTTTTTTTTTTTTTTTTTTTTTTTTTTTTTTTTTTTTTTTTTTTTTTTTTTTTTTTTTTTTTTTTTTAATACAGTAGTTAACAGCAGTGTACAACAACTTGCAAGCTAAGTCCAATTCCAGTCTGAATATTTTTTAAATCTAAAACAAGATAATTACAGTAGAATCCTGGATAAAGGCACTTTATTTGTGATTAAATGTATACTTACCGTGATTTACTGTAATATTTTAGTTCTCCTTCGTGTATCTGTATTTAAAGGTATAATTTAGTTTTAAAGAAAATGAAAACTTTGTCATGGACCTAATTGTAACAGTCAATAATCGATTGCAAGTACACAGGCAGTTTCTGGTTGTTCGGTTGTTATATGGTTTTTACGAGAAGGACTTTGCTGTACTTTAACATCCAGATTAGAAACCTTTCTGAATATAAACATTTTTCCTGTATTTACAAAGAATAAGGTTGTATCACTCGAATAATAAAAGCCTTAACATGCCCAATAGTAAATTTTTTTCTAATTATGCAAAATAAAAATTTGCCAAATGGTTTATGGTTTATAAGAAGTTGTTACATAAAGTCATCTTGTTATGTTGAAATAAAATTGAAGCAGAAAAAATACATTTGCATATAAATCCGGTTCTACGTTATGATTAATACTTAAGATGAATAATAAACCATCATCGCAATATTTATTATGTTATCTTATGTATCTCATTGTTTTTGTTATTGTCTCTTGCCGTTTTAAAAAATTATTAAGAAGAAAGGTTTTCTTTTTCCATATCACTTCTTTGTCATTTTTAGACAAGAAAACCACCATCTTCCAAATATTCAATATGCTTGAGATAGGAGAAATGAGTTCTATCTTCGTTATTAATTACCTAAATTACATTTTACTTTTTGAATGTTGTACACGTTATTGCTTTTTAATAGGATTGTTTCAAAACATCATTACATTATCAATACAATAGATAAAACATTCCTGCAGACCATTGGTTCAGTCTACATCATTTATTTTTCATTAGAATTTTTATCCGTTATAGTTATGTAATGTTTATAAAAATAATTAAATGCAATAATTTTAATATTTCGTGGTACCTGAGTTAATAACTTGATCTTTTTTAATAAAACTTGTTTACGGGATATTTTCAACTTTAATTTGAGTGTTAAATATTTTAACTGCTTCTTCAAATCAATCAAACACTATAAGATTTCAATACTTCTGTATTTATACAAGATATAAGAAATAATGGAAACAGTCTAAATTTTGTAACATTAAATTGTCAAAGCATTTATATTCACTACTTATAGTATTTATATAGATTTATAATTTAATATTATAGACCATTTGTTATATCATGACAAATTAAGAGTAGTATTGTTGGTTCGAGCAAGTTTTCTTGAATCCAAACATTTTTTTGTTGGTGTGCCCTTTTTCAAAACCTGAACATTATTATCATTGGCGAGTTTCGTTTTCTGTAGATTAATTTTATCTGTTTATTTCACCATATAATTTATCAAAAGACAGATAACAGGGAATTTTCATTTGTTATCAGAATTAAAGCAGTGGTATTTAAGATGATAAAAAAGTCAAATATTCAGCATAATTTGAGTATATATGGAAAGGTTGGAGGAGAAATAAATTAATATATCTATCTTAATATTGTTTTATATATCTTAATGGCAAATATTAGTTACAAGATTGTTTTGGCCTCAATAATCGATATCAAAATGTGACTTAAAATAAAATTGATGAAGTTTATAAGGCTATTTTAGTCATTAAATTTAACTAGCACTCTTATAGCAGTTTAGCTAGAAAACATTGAACTTGAATAAGTGTACTGAATTATAATAAAAAATTTTAATATAATCTCTTAATTTTAGATCCATTGATGAACTTATTAGGAAATTAATTTATTAGTAATGTACATTAAAATAAACATTTATTTATATGAGTACAAATAGTGAATATCATTTACCTATATTATATACAGGTCCATGAATGTGTTCTCATCATTTAAATAAATGGATCATTGTTAATTATTAAATACCCTTTCAACTACCATGTTTTGTTTTTTTTCTGATAAAAAGGAGCTGTATTATGTAATGTTCCTAAATTTGGAGCATATAGATATACACCTTCAGTTGATATCAAAGGCCCAGTTGTGTCAATGAAAACTAAAAGAATTACTTTTTTTTTATACATTCTTGATGGTATGTTAAATCATTTATTTGTTTTCGAGTATCTTAATTACATGAAATTCTTAACAAGTATATTTTAATATAATTTTGCTAAGTTGTCTTTCAATGCCCAATTATAAATACTACAAGTTTTTTTCTTAATTTCGTCATCATTCATTCTTGAATGAAATAGATAATTGGCCTAAGCCATCAATGACTTAAAATTTTTTGTATTTTTCGAAGCAAGAAGTGCTAGTACTTATGCTTTAAGACATACTTTTAAAGTTTATTTGCAGGTAGTTTAGATTTCATTATAATCTATTATGACGTTAGTTAATATCAAATTTGTTAAATGATTCTTCATATTACATTAGCTACTTCCTTTCGAACTTCTACTGACCTGTTGTTTGTTCGTCAGTGTTTGACATTCCCACTTTTAAACTAGGGCAGAAGAACTGCTTATTTTAAGCCTCATTTACTCTTATCACTTTAGCTATTCATCTTGGAGGAATCATTAAAAGTTGCAAGTGTATATTTCTTTTAATTTTTGTTTCATCCAAAGTGTGTATTAAAAATGAACGATGAAACAATTTGACACCCTACTAACTTTTGAGGAAACACTCGATCCTTGAACCCATGATTCATCCTAAGTGAAAAATGTAAACAAACGATCTGTTCATTTCCCTGGCACCATTCTTTAGTTCACACTCGACCAGTCTACTCTCTCCCTTAGCATGAGTTTTTAGTACTTAATGTTTTAAATTAAAATTGTATAAAATATCATTGAACTGGCAAGCAAGTATTGTTTATTAGCCAGAACAACCTTTAACTAAGATGTTGGGCTTAGACTTCCAGTAAGATCTTTGAAAACAGTATAAGTCCTGGTGATATATCAATGCCTCCACGTTTAATTCTTGAATTTCTTCTCGAACGAGTCACCTGGCACCTGGTATCACGGTTGTCCTTGTACCTACTGACCCCAAATTGAGGTACAGTGAAGATTAAAACACTAAATTGGAAGAAAATATAAAAATAAGGATAAATACTTCGGATGAATTCACTCTCGGTTATTTAATTTCGATTTACTTCAAAAGTAAAGCAGTGTAAATCCTGCTATACTGATTACCATCCCAACCTCTTAGAATCACTGCCGTTCAAGTTTAAGAGAATGCTTAACTCTTTAACCATACTCGGAAATATGGCCTCTGTACTGATTGATCTGTAATATTGATTTAAAACTTGGTTTCCTTTACTGTATTCAATGAATGATTTAAATTTTCTTTTGGATTAAAATGAATTTTTCTTTTTTTCTTCTTAAATGTATCTTGTAAAACAATATACACAATAGGGTTATACAGTTACATACCATAGGGAATACTTAATTAAACAATCTACATTTGGTGGCTTTACTGTTATGGTTTCAACAATATTGAATCTAACATGTCAATAAGCATAGGTCTTTTATAGAAAGAAGCTGAAACTAATAGTTTTTTAATCTTCGAAAAGTTGATGTATAATATTTTAGTCCAAATAATTTTGGTTTACTAGTAAAAACATTCATACTTTGGGATTGATAAATAATTGCCACTTCTATTGGGATCATTTTATTAGAAAACTAGTTTTGAATGCTAAACATTCATCTTCAGTTCCTATGAGGTCTCAGAGAGTTATCTTTGATAGTTTTCTAATAAAATAATCCCAATAGAAGTGGCAATTAATTCATCAATCCTAATTGTATTGATCCTTCTATACCATCATGCGTACCTCAAGTGATTCATACATTGGTTAGTACTGGACATTTTTTAAAAGATCTGGTGGAAATTTACAAAAAATTGTGAAGGTAGGGGTTCAATATTTTGACTGCTTTGCTGGTTATATAATGGTTTATTTCTGATTACCGTTGGATTATTATTTATAATTCTTCAATGGAATTAAGGGAGCTCTCAGTTTTTTAGTTTAGAATTATTTTATATTTTAAATTTGATGCATATATGATTGTGTGTTTGAATTTCTGATATAATAAATAACTAACTTTACACCTGATCTCTGCTCACATTTAATTTTTTTTTTATTATTAGATCTTCCTTTTTTTTTTAAACTTTTTTAATAAGTTTTGTTTCATCTTTCATTATAATTGTAATTATTATCTATTTCTTAATAGGTCATATTGGATAAGATTTTAGAATCTATGAACCTTAGCTATATGAAAAAAATCAACTAGATTGTTAGAAATATTCAAACTATTATTTTGCTGAAGAATTTGTTAGCATGTACCAAGGTGTTGACATTTGTATGTTTTGGAACGTGTTTTAATAACAGTTCCTCTTGTTTATAAGTTTATTAATGAAGTTTAGAGCTCTAAAAATGTTATAATGCCTGCCATTGCCAACTATATAGCATTCCAATAGCCAGGAGTTATTTTAGTATTTGCTGCTGGCTCTTGGTCTCATTTTTATTAATAATATTTTTCTAACCGTTAAGCTTGTTTTTGTTTTCAATGTTAAAAAAAATTAATCCCCAAATACTGTATATTGGTTTCTAATGTGTTGATTTAGCTTAGATCAAAGCAGAAAATTCTTATGATTTTGAAGAAGGGTCATCTGAAGTGAGAGGTGGCAAAGATCCCAGTTGTTCTAAATTTAGTTTTGTTTATTATTCACTTCCCCCACCACTCCGTATTGCTACTCAATAGAAAACCCATTCACCTTCGGTTTTATGTTTACCATAATTATCCCCTGGATCTTAATTTATTGTAATTTTTTTTATTTTCTGAACATCTTTAGGAGTTAAATATGTCATCTTAAAGTCAGTTATTGAATTATCCAGCATTTTTTCCATTGAAAATTTTTATTTATATTAGGTTGATATGCAATTGAGAAGGGAAACTATATAATTTTTGTTTAGAAATAGTCTATTTGACTCGGTTAAATTTTGTTTTGCCCAAGACATTGTACATTATACAACCTTATAGCTAACTATGCACAGTGACTCTGTTGTGCCTTTATGAATGCCGTTAATGAAATGATAACTGACAATGTAATGAGTCATTCATTTAGTGCTTTGTCATGTGATTAGGATAATTAACTATTTACTACTGCGTGGGCTATGTGCCCAGATCGTTGACTTCCATTTTTACTCTCCAAATTATGTCTCTTGTTCATTATAACTGTTACTTCCTGTTAGTATTATATTTTTAAAAAAATGGAATATATAAATATAAATTATAAATAATCATTTGAAGACTTAACTTTACTGATGTAATTTTGTTTATGGATATAATTTTACTTACGGTAGTTGCAAAAAAACTCTTGTTTAATTCAGAAAAAAAAATTATTTCTTAAATTGTAGGAAAGGAATGATGTATTTATGTTTCGCATTATGATTGAGGATTTGATTTTGTTTGTATGCCTTGATTTGTATTGAATAATGGAAAATTGATTATATTTTCTAAATATTATATATTATTGAAATGCTTCCGAGTACTTGATTTACAAGAAATTGACTTGCCATTAATTCCCATTTCCACTAACTTACTTATTGTATTATTGTACATTTGTAAACATCAATAAATACAAATTTATATTTGTATATATTAAATTGAAATAAACCTGTGACTTATTATAAAAATAACAACTGAAAAGTAAGATTTCTTACTGCAGGTCAAGAATCACGATTAGCAGCCACAAAAATGAAATAATTGTTTTAGCATTATCTGTTCTTTATTTCGTTATTTATTTCAAATTTGATTGGGGCACTTAACATGTTGATAACCTTAAAATTTAATAAATAAAAACCCTCAAGGCATCTTTCTTTAATTATTGGTTTAATGATTATGGATTTTTTAACGATTAGCTCATGATATGCAAGTAACCAGTTCATTTGATAAATTAATGACTGTGATAACTGATAGTTCTTTGTGTGAGTCACCTAAGAACTGATTAATTGCTAGCTATCAGTCTTGTTTTAATGTTATCTTATCCTTGGAACTAAATTATTTTATTACAAATCTTTTTTGGTATTTAGTTTTAATTTGTATTCAAATTGTCCTCTATGGCAGTCAATCTATGAGATTTAGTTTTCAGTTACATACATTTTTATACTTATCATTACTCATAATAATGGCCATTACAATATAAATTATTTTTTTAATATATTTTAAATTAGTGTCTTAATATCGATAAGCCTTACCAACACATTAAGTTAAGAAATGTTATTCTTTTACAATTAAGATTGATGAATTAATTGCCGCTTCTATTGGTATTATTTTATTTGAGTACAAGTTTTGAATGCTAAAAATTCATCTTCTGTTCTAAAACTTAATAAATTTTCAACGCATTAGTACTATGCAAGATATTGTTGATTTCTTGTCTTACATTTTGAAAACGCTAGTATATACAATCCATGTAACATAGTACTGATGTGTTGAAAATTTTGTATGTTTTAGAACTGAAGATGAATGTTTAGCATTCAAAACTAGATTCTAATAAAGTAATCCCAATAGAAGTGGCAATTAATTCATCTATCCTAATTTAAAAGAATAATTTTTCTTAACGTAATGTTTGCAAGGCTTATCAATATCAATACATTAATTGCAAATATATTACAATAATTATTTTCCCTCACTAAGACGTTTTTCTAAGTCTAATTATGGCACCTGGGGCAGTTGGTGCTTGTTTGGTAAAGCTAATCACATTTGCTATGGCATTAATACAGATGGCACTGGATTATGTCTGTGGGGGAGCCTATAATTGTGTTCTTCTTTTCCTAATTTAGAAGTCCTGTCATTTAACAAAAATAAATTTTAACAGTTTCTAAAATGGCCACCTTGACCAGGTTTATTGGTTATGCAACATTTACCAGTTATATTAGTTGTCCATTGGTGTTTATACTTGACACGAATGTCGAACAAACGCCATCTTGTCGAATATCCTCGCATCAGTTTATCGCCTCACTAATCAGGTGTTGGACCCAAGAAGGCCGAAGTGTTGCGCAGCCTGACCGAGATAATCAAATTGAAGGGGCTGCCGGGCCCCCCTCCCCCACAAAACAACTTTTAAAATAAAATACTACGAGAAGAGACGCCGGCAACCTACTTACCTCATAAGGAGCTAAAGGCAAGGACGGCTTCCTCGGAGGAGGTCGGAGAAGGAAGAGTACCTAACCGCAAGACCTTGAGCCGTGGAGAGGATATGTTGAAAGTAAACTATACTTTTTACTGTAACAGGACTTTATTATTTCTTAAAACCAAATTATTTTTTTCTTCTCCCTTCAGTCGCTTTTATTATAAAATATATTAGCTATTATCAGAAAACATTTCAAACATAAATACAAGCGGATTTATCTAAGATTGTAAATTTTTTCTGTAACAATAACTATTTTGTTTAAACGGAATATAGATCCTATTTTTTTTCCAAAGCCTTCAAAATAATCCAATGACTTCGGAGTCATCCAATTATAGGCTCCCTTACTGAGATAATCCAGTGCCATTAGTATTAATGTCATGGCGGAGGTGCTTAGCTTTGCCAAACAGGCACCACCTGCCCCTGTCTATTGTTGTTGCCATAATTAGGTTTGGAAAAAACGTCTTAGTGAGGAAAAAAAATTTATTTAAATACAATTACCTCTGCTTATGATAAGAGTATCTTATAGCGGCTTGCTACGGAAAACGATTTCCACAACACTCGTAACGGGCAATTTTTACATTGTGTCCTTCAAATTTTGCCTTTAGACGGAGAACGTCAATTGTGACTAGTTTTTCCAATTTTTATGATCGTCTATTCTTCTGCGTTAAGGAAAATAAATCTCAATACCTCTAAATGGATCTCACAACCTGTTTTTCCTTTTTTACTTAGTTTTATAATTAAGGGACTGATTTTTATCGTTAGTACTAATTTATTTTTATTTGAATGAGATTTGCCTCCTTTAAAAAGAAGTTTATTTAAGGTGTGAATAGCTGAATGTTTTAAAAAAAAATGGTTACGGAGCGTCATACGTCATATTTCCGTCTTGCAACTGGGACTTATTAGATCTCACCAGAATCGGAAATAGTTTTTCTTTGGACCTGGTCCAAGTTCATTGCCTCAACTGAACCTCTTATTGCGTTGCTGAAAACTCATGAGCGTTATTAATTCTCTGTTTTACGATTAGGCAAGAAGAAACTATAAACCTAATAACTATCGGTAGATAAGTTTGAAGGTTATATTCTTATTAAGTTCTATTCCATGAGTCTGTCATTTAATTGTTGAAAAAAAAAAAAAAAAAAAAAAAAAATTGTCTATTCTTCGATTTGAAACGGTCCTTGAGGATTTGATTGTTGAAGACATTGTTCTGTGTTATCGCTGCCACTAGCTTTCATTGTTAATGTTCATAATTTAATTGAGATACGTAATAATGTTAATAAGCACGGCTGTAATACTTAAATGCTGCAACTCACGAGTTCTGGGATTTTCAACCAGTATCCTCAAGATGATTTTCGGGCGCTATCATTGAAGCGTCGGCCTTCTTTTCCGAAGAGCTACTCTGTCTGCTCCTTCCATAACATCTTGTTTCCCACATGACCTACCCTCCTTCTAGTATGACATTTGCAAAATTGGGTTCCATATTTTTTGAGCTCATTGTTGCTCCTTCTCCTTTAACGTCCTGTTCTTATTCATCAGGGGATTTTTTTTTTCTGTACCATAGATAAATACTGGTTGTATAACGATTTTAAAAATTTCTGTTTTAAAATTACAACTGTAGAAATGTTTGGTAATCGCAAACGATGATTTAAGTAACACCTATTAGCTAATACTACTCTCTCTACCCTCTTTTTAATATCCTGCACAAATGCATGGTACATTGTTATAATTCAAATAAATATATTCCGGTACTTAATGATACGTCAGTAAACTTTGCCGTGAATTCTTATGCAGTTGTTTCCCTAAAATCAAGTATTTAGTTTCGGTTTGTTTATAACCCGTATTTTTCGCACTGTTTTTGACTACGATTGTGGGAATATATGTTAGATCATTTCACTGTGGTCTCGTCATTTAATTTTTGTTTCAGCCAGCAATGATATTAGTATCTAAACATAAACGGATTTATAGTTAGTTGACGGCTGCGATAGGGACCTTGCGGTTGGTCTTTTCAGTCACCATCTACTAGGATCTTGACCTAGTAACCGTAGACCGTGCTCCTTGCACAAAGATTGATTACCACAGATGTCTGCTTTGTACTGCCGTAGTGCCTGAACCTCGGCATATTTGGTACAGTAGGTAGTGAAGATGTTGTTTAGTTTAGTTGAAGTATAGAATATATCACGGGCAATGTCTCAGGCAATGAAATCGGAATGTTTTACCATTACATAATTGAACCTTGGTTATTGTGTTATTACAAAGGACTAATAAACTTTGTTATGATACGGTTATCCCGTTCTCTACAGACTTAATGCTTGTCGAACACAAAACAAAAACTTGGAAGTGTAATATTCTTTTTGAAATAAACAAAAACAGATTAGACAAGTTGTCTACTGAAGACTAAATAATGCTGTTATCTGTTAGATAGTGATTCGCTATCTCTATTAGCCTATTTTAGACTTTTGAAGAAAGATATATAATATCTTATCTACGTTAATGTGATTTTTGTGTTCTTCAGACCTAGATAATACCTGGATTAGATGATATGACTGATTAGGTATCAGGTATAAATGAGACTTACTGATTTGTATTTTATTATTTTATTTAGGGCTTAACGTCCTTGTGTACTCCAACTTGAGCAAGAAGAACGGGCTATCCTAGAGATTGTCAGCCTATTCTAGTCCTGGGGGAAGATCATGAATCTTGGTTGTCGTGAATCCGCCACGAAATAAATTTTAGCCCGCCCAGGTGGGATTCGAACCCGCGATTTTCCGTATCGAGCGCGTTAAAAAGTTTATGTTTGATGGTTTACATTTTATTATGATGAGATTGCGGATTATTTATTATATTAATAGCGGGTTGGTGGTCCTGACTGCTTGTCATCGATGGGGTTTTGAGTTCTCGTTGTAAATGACCGATGCCCAACTGCAATATTATGCTACTATGTTTTAAATCCTATTTAAAAACCTTTAAAATTATCGTATAAATTCAGTTTAAAAAAAAAATTATAATTTTTTTTTTTTTTATTGGCTTTGCTTTTTCGATGTATAGTTCTTTTGTTACTCTAGCCACAGGGGAAAGCTGTTCTCTTGCTCAAACTATTAGTATTTAATTAGATATTAGCGTTGTGTTGGCAGACGAAAGTGATCCTTTTAAAAG
Organism: Euschistus heros; assembly: GCA_003667255.2. Lineage (NCBI taxonomy): Eukaryota > Metazoa > Arthropoda > Insecta > Hemiptera > Pentatomidae > Euschistus > Euschistus heros. The sequence continues at coordinate 458,344 of RCWM02000702.1, read as the reverse complement.
CTGTTCAGAGTTTCGTCCCCTTTAGTTTTATTTTTTTTCTTTTTCCGGTGGTATAATAGAAAATTGTCTCAGGCGGATTTTAAAAGATTTTCTTTTTCTTTCTCCTTCGGACTTTCCCTCTAATTTTCGTTTTTTTCTATCCTTTGTTCCGCAGTGCTCAACTATTGCGATAATTTGCAGTATAAAAAAGATCTTACTGCAAAATGTCGTTCACTATTTCCTGGTTTATGATACTTCAACATATCTGTAACATTTGGAAAAATCCAAATTTTCCAACCGCCATTGTTCTTCAAATTCTCTATATTTTATAATGGAATGAATGTATACGTTTAAAAATGCCCGTTGTGTTTTAAAGGTTACACTGACTTGCCTGCACATTTAGGACACCAATAGGGGTTACCTAGAGTATTTATCTCATTTTGTACCAAAATAGACTTACCTAGTTTTTCCTTAATGGTACTTAAGCTGTGAAAACAAGTAACTCGAAAACCTTTTAAAAATCTAAATTCTTGTAGAATATATTTTTTGAATGTGTTAACCTATATTCCACAAAAAAACAAAAAACAAACTGAATTAAAATTTTTTTTTTTTATTTCTGTAATGTCATTTTTGAGTTATTTGTTCTCCCGGCTTAACGTTCCTGTATACGTTCCCAATTAAAAAACTGTCTACCTCTAGAACCCAGGTAAGGATATAATGTTACTGGGCCAACAATTGTGAAAGGAGGAGATTTGGAGGAAATCAGGCTCAATCACCAGGTTTATTCCCCGATTAAAGATACCCAGTTTATAGAGGCTGGGTTTGCCCCAAGAGGGTATCCCGATGTCGAATTACGGTCGAATTAACAGTTATAAATAAATTTTTTGGCTTCAGTCAGACTGCAGTGATAAGTTTGCTAATCGTACACTAAATGTAAAATAATTTGTTGGTTAGGTCAACTTATTCGGATATTTTTTAATAATTGTATTATATATATTTGTGAATGTGTGTTGTGTATATGTATATGTATATATTGTATGCACGCGTGATTCTCTTCTTAATGTGTGGGGTCAATGCGACTGCTGTTAGGTCACCGTCATGGCCTGGAGCGACATTCTTTAGTTGAAGCCTCATCGGCATCTGCCTTGTTGCAATTAATAATCGATCAGGCGTTTATATAATCCAGTTTTTTCTGTGTGATTCTTTTTATTTGCATCATTGAATGGCTTCAACATAGCGAAAACTGTTATCACTAGCAGTGGATAGGGCATAATCGAGGTTGAGGATGTGTTATCAGAGCAGGAGAAGTGGGGGGTATCGCTGTCCCTTCCCACCCTCCCCCAACGCTGCAACAAGTGTCAGTGGCTCCTCGGTGTGCTACCTGGAGGCAGCGGTATGGTGACGATGATAAGTGCCATCTAGTGTTTGTTATATATTATTCCATTATGATGGAGAGTGTCAGCCATCTCAGCAACGGCCACCATCACCACCGGCTCTGGAGTATCCGGGAGGGAAGGGGTCTTGAGGTAGAAGAAGAGCGAAAGGACATAAGGTAGGAGTAGTAAAGTTGTAGTACCATTTGATTAGGTGGCATTCCTCTAAAAAGAGTAGTTTTATGTATAAAATCCATGATGTTGCGTTTTTATTACTTCTGAAGTATTTGGTTGATCAAGTAGGAATAGTTGTTTTTGGAATATTTATACTTAGCTGTTGACTACTATATCTTTTGGTATATTGTTGATATCACGGTCCATCGAGCGGTTAGGTTTTAAATTTATTTGCGATTGCACTTTAGTTTACGCTTTTACACTTTTCAACTTGCGAATCAAGGGGGAAAGGAATTGTTTAAATGTATAAATCCTTGAATTATCCACTTTCGCAAATAGTCATGGAAACTGATAGGTCATTAATAACACGAGCATGACCTTTGTCTATAAGTTGAACTGAGAATATTTTGTGGGATTCGGCATTTGACAAGACATTGCAGAAAGCTGAAGGTTTCCCCAATGACGGCTATCCTTTAGCGAATTTTATTCCTTTATTAGATTGGAAGCGCCATGATGGTGTTCTGGAACGGATACGATGACAGTATCCATGTCCCCCGCGCCCGATCTTACAAGATAACAAACTAAACATATTCACAATATTTAGACTGGAGTAGATAAGATTCTGAAAAGTCTGCACTGAATAGGTCTGTCGGGAAGTTGTTTATCTATTTGATAACATTTTCCTCGATGATAGTTCCATTTGCTCATTTCAGAACAGTCGAGGATATGAAGTTGTTAAAGATCCTCAGGGAATGCAGCGCGGCTGGCCGAATGGTGCGAACAAGTATGTCAGCTGAGTATGATTAGACTACTGTATTGTTGTTTATGATTTGTCAATTCATATTCCCTTCAATCATAAAGCCTTCAATAGAGGGTGGAGGTGTTAGTAGCGACTCGATATTTAAGGAAGGGTTGTTAAATTGATGTATACTCTGATGACCTGGCTAGTAACTGTTAATTGATCGGAGTACATCATCGATATTTTCTCCCATAAATCTATTGAACTATGGGTGCAAATGATGATAACATAGTTCAGATGAGCAATGCTATGAATGTTGAACTTTTATGGTCTTTCGCTCCTATCTGATGCATCCCGTGAAGCAGTTAATCCTGAATTGAGAAACAATTAAGATTTCTCTTAGATTTACAGAATAGGTTCTCTGTTTATTTTTATTTTTAAATTTCATCCCGCGATTATTCTGGTTTCTTATACAACAGAAGTGGGAGAGTGGAACGAAATATTTTTCATCAGGTTTGCTGATTTTTTTTTTTTTTTTTAGATAATTGTGAAGTAGCTGATTTTTTAGTTTAAAGTTTAAATTTTATTGAAGTTATCTTACTAGTGGAAAGTTTACTTATAAAAAAGAACCCATAGATTTAATTTTAAGTTGATTTAGAAATGCACTTTTCAATTGAATTGTTCAGTGGATGAAAGTTATGTAACAAAATACAATTTTGAGTAATTTATGTTTGAAGTTTTTTAATTTTTACGTTTTCCTTCAGCAGGAAAATGTTACATTTATATAGCCCCTCTATCTTTTTCGTATCTCTTTTTCTAGTTTTTTTTTTTTTTAATGTTCAAATTTTGCTACCTAACTCTTCTGCACATAACTCGTTCATCCACTGAATTAGATTGTATTTAAAAAATAAATGTGACATAACCCTTTAAACCACCAAACCCCTCAATTATTCATTGAAAAGATTTAACAAGTAAAGTAACTATGTAACAGTTGCTGACGATCGGGATTTCTATTCAGATGGTAGCTATAGGGTAGACCGCAAAGGATATAGGCAGGTAGGAAAGGGAAGGGCGGGGAAGGAGAAAAAAAAAAAAAAAAGAAAAAGGTCGGTAGGGCGTGGACCCTGAACATTCTTTGTCTGCCATTTCTTTGTATTGTCTTGTTCTCTCGGCTTATCTTAAAACAACCCAACAGGTGGTTGAGGAGTCGTAACAATTATTCCGCATCAGTTTATGTCCATCGTGGTGGTCTGTTTCTTTTAACCCACTTCCAAAATCCATGCTATAGAACAAACATATATAGTTGATATAAAAGTTATATATACTATCGTTTTGATTCTCAAGCAATGGAGTCTAGGGCACAGAAAGAGGGGAAGGGCAGGTGATGAGTTAATTAAATAAAAGGGCGGTGAATTAGATAATGGGCGTTTTATCTAAGTTGATGCCTGGGTACTGTCTCTCCTACAGCGTCCCCCCCCCCTCACTGTGCATGACCATTAGAAAGTGCAACTACAATTGTTATTTATAGCGGACAATTATTATTTTTAAACAGGATAAGCGGTAGTTGTAAAGTAATGGATATTTTAAATAATAAACAGTATGACTTCATGAGGCCCCTTTGACTTGCCGGATTTTATTAGTGTTCATAGGTGAGAATAGTTTTATACAAATCTGCCATCGACGAAAACGAGTCAAGTGATTTAAAATAATGCTAAAAAAAAGGAAACTTCCACGATCCTTTTTAGTTTCTTAGCTCCATTTGGTCTAAATTCGACTTAACCACTTATTTTCCTGGATGACAGAAATTGTTCTTAATGTATTACCATAACATTATTCTGCACATAATATTTAATATCAATCCCTTTTAGCATCTTTAGCACTCTTGGAGTTTAGCATCTTCTTAAGTTCACGCTTGTAGTGCCTCTTCTGATACTTTCCAGAACAAGTATTATCTCTCTTCTATCAGTGACATTCATAGCGAAAGCCTTTTCAGCTTATCTTTCGTACGTCTTCCACTTGGCCTTCTGCCGACGTTCTTGGATTACTCCTTGTTTAACATACGAGTTTATTCTTATGCATTGGCGTCTACCTTCTCTGATATTTGTATGTCAGTTAGTGGCAAATAATTCGGCAATTCGGTAGAACCCTCGGTTTGATGAACTAACGACATTATAATCTGAACAAATTTTGGGACCAAAAGACTTTATTTGAAGTACCATTCTAATAGCAAGACAAAGCAACCCTTTTAATAGCTCCAAAGTTCATTTCAATTTAGGATCAAATCGTGCTGCTAAATTTAAGATGTAATAAATCAGTTAGTAAACAACATTAAGTTGTTTTTCTTTGGATTATCACTGCAATTAACCTTTATTGAACTGTTTTCGCAACATCACTTTTATGTCCCTATTTTTTCTTAACGAGATTGTTTTCAGTTTTTTATCCAGAACTGAACTGATCTGCTCGCCGACGTCTGCTCCTTCGTCTTCCATATTCGTTGGAGACGCGATGGTCGGGAGAGACAAGGCCGCTTTTGCAACCTGTTTCGACATTGTGGTAGGCCTGATAGCAACCTTGTAGTTATGTGTAGCCGTCCTCTGCAAGAACTATCGTGTCTACGCTTTTCTTCTCCTTATTGATATAATCTTCTTAATGTCTTGTTTGTTTTTTTCTCCTTTATATGTCCTTTACGTTGCGTTATCTTTGCTGTTTAAATAGATTCTTTGTCTTCACCAAAACTATTTGACTCTCAAATGTTAAAGCATTCTTCTTATTGTTTATTGTACTGTTCATCTTTTTTATAATGGGAAACTGAATTTATTAATCAGTGGATGGATTGGGATTAGTTGATTGTTTATGGAGGTCATTGCCTTCTCTTACCTCAAGACTTAATAGCCATTTAGAGAGGGGGGAAAAAAAAAAAAAAAAAAAAAAAAAAAAAAGAACGCTTAGATTGCGTTTACTGTTGAAAAACAACTGCTTAGAAATTGTTTTCAAGAAGGCTTTGGTAAACAGAAATGCATTGCTTCCTTAATCGTCCTTGACGTTGCATGAATAAAGATGGCGAGCAATGGATTAATATTACCTTATAGCTTTGTTTACCTAGAACTAGAACGTTGGAGGCAGTGAGGTTAATGTTTGACTATTATTTGATATTTACTGTTCTATTCCTAATTTAATAACTTCAGTTTAGCTATACTGGAGTCTGTGATTATAAGGCACTAGACATAGTATTTTATATGGTGGTAGTGGCCCTGCCTTTTCTTGTTCAGCAACTCCCTTTATGGTTATATTGTCCGTGAACTAACCGATTGGTTGCGATTAGTAAGGGAAAATAATCTGGAGGCGCGTTCAGAATCATCCTAAAATATTACTCCGACAATATATTTTTTGTTTGTACTTTTTTAAATTTTATAGCGAAAACTGTCCGAGGCACATCTGCATCCTCTTGGTACATTTAACCATTGCGGCACATTTACTTAACCGCCTCCAGGTGTAGCTTTAGTTTTTGAATATGAAATGAGGAGCATATCCCTTCGCCAACTTGTCGACCTTGGTTGTCTGCAATACATATGTTACATATATTTATGTCTTCAGCTTAGGATATTGTACAGCTGTAGAGAATTATTTTGCAAAGATCTTGTTACGTATCTATTTATTTGGTAACTGGTAACTAACTGATATTGACAATTGGGTCAGTCTGTCTTGATTACAGATTGATAGACTTGTTCATGATATTAATTTAAAATATCACAAAAGTATTCTTGCTAGATTGTTAGCATCCATTTTTGGTGTGTCTTTTGAACTATTGATGCAGATGATGATAACATAGTTCAAATGAGCTTTTACTGTGAATGAAGAACTCTTTATGGTCTTTCGCTCCTATCTGATGCATCCTTCCTTTACATATATCAAAATATTTTTAAACGAAATTTCAATACATGTATTGAAGGTAATTACTTTATCTTATTACTGTATCATAATAGTTCTACCTTAGTAGATTTGCACCTGATTGCATTGCAATTATATATTGCTTTAGAAATCTTTCAAGTGACCCTACTGATAGGAATCTTTCGAACTGTTAAAGGCCTTTTCAAGTACTGCTGACTCATGCTAGGTCCAACAATTGTTACGTGTTAGGGTGATCTATTACGAGTGGCAAACTGACCAACGTAACGCCATGAAATGTTGCAATTGGGTGGGGAGCTGGTCCATATCTGCGAAATCTATTTCGGATCTATCTCAAGATAAAGAAAGGCTGATTTGTACTCTCTTAATTTGTTAACGTAAAGACATGGTTAACTTGAAGGTTTCTTCCTCGCTTTGTTCATATAGCAGTCGCTTTTATATTTGTCTTCTGAAGGGCATATCTTAGTTGAGGGGAACCAATTGAGCCTTATAGGGTACCGTGCCCTAGCCTTGAATCCCTCCGGATAAGCAGTTATAGAAACTATTAATAAATGTCATTGCCTAGCTATGTTATTTGTATTGATATACCTGTATTTTCTCTCTTATTTATTTACAGTAATTGATTTATAAGTTGTCATTATTTTAGAAAGCGGGTTTTGACTTCCTAAGCTACAATAGCCAAGTATCTCTGTTGTTTGTTGTCGCTGTTTAATTGTTCTTAATCTTTCTGGCATCGACAATAAAAAACCTTCTTGATTTTGGCATGGCCTCCGGCTGACTGCTTGGTATAGTTCCTTTCATTAGGAACCATAGGTAATATATATATATATATATATATATATATATATATATATATATACACACATATATATACATATACATTTTGGCGACACAATCTGCCCATCCATATCTCTGTTTATTTATGTATAGTTTGTTGGGTTTTAACGTCCTTATTAATTCCAACTAGCACAGGAAGGGTAGGCTATTCTATAGGTTACTATCCTATTCTAGCAAGAGTGGATTGACTGAGAATCATTTCGCAGGACCACCAGCAAATAAAATCAAAACCGCGACCTTCCGTTCAGAACTCCGTGATACCCAGAGCCCTTGTATACCCTACCCAGTATATACCCCATTCCTGAATGGTTCGTAAATTTATTCTTCATTCTTGCTCCGTTTTTGTCAGTATTCGACAGATAACTCAGCTAAAAGGTCTTAAAACATTTTGCTTCGTTTTGCCCGAACAGATTAGTACCCAGCGGAAAATGGTTTGATTGGAAATCAAGTTAATTGAAAACGAAATATTTGATTACGAAGTAACACTTTTAGTTAGTGGATATCATTTTCCTTTTAATTTTTCTCGCTTATTATTATGATAAAGGAGGTAATAATCGATCGCTGAAACACATATCTCAACGGTTCCATTTTGAATACCCGCCCTTAAAGGTTCTATCTTGATAATAAAAATGGCGGACTTAGTGTGGGGGCTGTTTTGGCACAGTCCGCTTCCTGGGACCAATCAACCTTAAATTAGAATTAGTCAAAACTCGTTACTCCTAATACATTTTAAATGAAATACAAAATACTTCTAGGATTTTGAGAGAAAATTGTAAATTTTTACTGTAGCAGAAATATCATTGGTATAAGACATGTTGATTACAATATATCTTTTTTAGCAATACCGTATTTAATGCCTACAATTTAAATCTTGGTTTGGGTTTCATTAATTTATCCTAACACCCTTTTTTGGGCTTCCCCGATACGTTTCATCGTGACGAACAAAACCATGACAAATGTGTCCATGAAATGTGTATTTTAAATTTGCAGAAGACAGACAAAAGGTAGCGATATAGTTGATCGTTCTTTTCAAGGGGATTTCTTTTCAGCTCCGCAGCTGATTTCAACGTTACATTGTTGGCACTGCGTCAGCTGGTATCGTAATGGTTTATTGGAATAATGTAATCCGACAGCTGTTGGTATTATATAATTGCTATTGTTGTAAGTAAATTTGTTCCAACCCATTATTTACCTAATTAAAAACATTATTATTATTTGTTATAGATATTGTAAAGATATATTAGATTTTTGTATAATTTTCTTACTTTCTGGTGGTAACTTGAAACGGAGTATTTTTATCTTAGATTTTATCGATTTTACATGCTTGGCTTCCTACATGCTAAATAATCGCACCTTGAAAGCATTAAGTAAATAAATGTTTTAATCACGTTGTTTGTTCGCAATTAACACAGGAAAAAGATTAAGCAGTTAGTTACTGATTTAAATGCCTACAATATTATGCAAATCTTAATGTATTTGCTTTCAACGTCCGTTTATCCCTTCTCATAGTTTTTAATGTAATAATAAACGGCCAAGTTTAATCCATTTTTTTAAATTATTGCATTTATTCATAGAGACAAAAAAAAAAATGTTTAGTGCTGTAAGTAGACCTTAAGGCTTATGAAATTTGCTTTTCCTGATATAGGCCATTTCCCTAATTTTTTTTTTACCTATTATCCTACATACTTTAAACATGTTTAGTCAGCGAGAATGTCGACATTTATACAGTTAATCTAATGTAAAATAATTAAACTTAAACTCTATATCTTTGAGTATTTTGAGTGCTCGAGAAGGTGTTAACGGCTTATATAGTTTTACATCCATAAGCATTATAATTTAAACTTAAAACATGTTTCATAATTTATAATCCAAAAAGCTTCAGAGGTGCAGATGATGATTTCATAGTTCAAATGAGCTATTGCTGTGATTATTTGAACATTATATGGTCTTTCGCTCCTATCTGATGCATCTTAACCATAGCTTTAATAATTTAAAATTGGATAAACGAAAAGATCCTAAGGTGTATTGCTATTTTTATTTTTCGTCTATTTTTGTATTCGTGTGTTATGGATGAAGTAAGTATATGGACTGGAATATTAACTATGCATAATTAATATTGTGGCGTTTACTGTACTAGATAGTGGGTATTAGTTTAGAAATAATTATTGATACCTCTTACAATCTATTGTGCTATGGATGCAAATGATGATAACATAGTTCAAATGACTGTTTCTGTGATTATTTGAACTCTATATGGTCTTTCGCTCCTATCTGATGCATCCTTGCTCAGTATTCTTGTTGCATTATTATAGGTAGTAGATAGAAATCATTTATTGGTACATTTTCTCATAAATCTATTGAATTCTTACTGTGAATGTTGAACTCAATATTTTCTATTGCTCTTGTCTAGATGCATCCCGCCTCAATATGGTAGTTACTGCATTGCAGATAGTAGATTTCTCCTTGGTGTTGGGTAAGTTATCTATTGAACTGTGGATGCAAATGATAATTAACCTAGTTCAAATGAACTATTTTTGTGATTATTTGAACTCTTTGTGCTCTTTCGCTCTTATCTGAAGCATTCTGCCTAAATATTGTTGTTACTTTCTTGTAGGTTATAGGCAGGAAACAATTGTAGGCGCTCTCTCACTAATCTATTGCACTGTTTCTTTAAATGTTGAACTATGTTAGATATTTTAGTTACTCTAATCTGGATAATGAAGTTTTACTTGTATACAAATTAGGATATCTTTTAAACTCTGGATGCACACGATGATAACATAGTTCAAACGAACTGTTTCTGTGATTATTTGAACTCTATATGGTCTTTCGCTCCTATCTGATGCATCTTGACTCCATATTACTGATATTTAATTCTTGGTAGTAGAGAAGAAACATTTAGCGGTACCTTCTTTCATCAATCTATTGTACTTTTACTGTGAATGGTGAACTCCTGATGGTCTTTAACTCCTATCTAGATTCGTCCTGCTTTAATTTTGCAGTTGCTTTATTGCGGGTTGTAGATTTTTTTCTTGTATATTGGGTAGGTTGGTTCTTGAAATGTGGATGCAAATGATGATAACATAGTTCAAATGAACTGTTTCTTTGATTATTTGAACTCTTTATGGTCTTTCGCTCCTATCTGATGCATCTTGCCTCCATAGTATTGTTACTTAATTCTTGGTAGTAGATAAGAAACAATTATGGGTACCTTATTTCATAAATCTATTGAACTTTTAACGGTCTTTTACTCATATCTAGATTAATCCTGCTTTAATTTTGCAGTTGCTTTATTGCGGGTAGGAAATTTTCTCTTGTATACTGGGTAGCTTGGCTCTTGAATTGTGGATGCAAATGATGATAACATAGTTAAATGAACTGTTTCTTTGATTATTTGAACTCTTTATGGTCTTTCGCTCCTATCTGATGCATCTTGCCTCCATAGTATTGTTACTTAATTCTTGGTAGTAGATAAGAAACAATTATGGGTACCTTATTTCATAAATCTATTGAACTTTTACTATGAATGTTGAACTTTTAACGGTATTTTACTCATATCTAGATTAATCCTCCTTCAATTTTGCAGTTGCTTTATTGCGAGTAGATTTTCTCTTGTATATTGGGTAGCTTGGCTCTTGAATTGTGGATGCAAATGATGATAACATAGTTCAAATGAACTGTTTCTGTGATTATTTGAACTTTAATGGTCTTTCGCTCCTATCTGATGCATCTTGCCTCAATATTCCAGTTGCTGTATTGAGGGTAGCAGATTTTTACTTGTACACTGGCACAAATGACTTGGCTGTTAAAATGGAATGCAACATTGTCATCCTGCCACAATATTGTTACTTTTTTTTTAATAGATAATTAACAATTATTAGGTACCTTTTCTCATGAATTTCTTGAACTGATACCATGAATGTTTAACTCTATGTCGTCTTTGGTTCCTATCTATCTATCTTGAAAGATAAATGCATTATTCCTCAATATTACAGTTGTATTCTGGATAATTAATTTTCACTTGTGTGATGGGTAAAATATCTTATGAACTGTGGATGCAGATGATGATAACATAGTTCAAATGAGCTTGATCTGATTATTTGAACTGTATATGGTCTTTCGCTCCTATCTGATGCATTCTCCCTCTAAATTTTCTGCATGCCCATTAAGTATAAAATCATATATTTAAGCAGCTGTGCAAACCTTTAAGAAATGTCATGTTTGTTTTAACAGGGAATACCTATGTAATAATGTCGACGAATTTGTTTTATGAAATTTCTTATTCTCCTTGAAAATGTTGAAAGTTTGATATTATAGATTATTATTTTTTGGCATTTATAGTATGCTCTCTCTCATTTTTGCTGTCTTTGGTAAAAAAATAAGGATTTTTTTCCCTGTAATATCGTAATAAAAAAATTAATTTTTTAACTACAAACGTATTTGTTTAATTAAATTTTAAAAATAAGATTTATTTTTGTAGTAATATCATATTATAAGTTAAAGCACTGGCATTTTCTGATCTTAAACTAATTAGATAAAATAATATCAGTACCAAAGTAGACAACATTTTTTATTGGCATTTATTTAAAATCCTCTTTTTTGACTTAGTGTTTTTTACTTGTAATTCCATGATACATTACTGAGATTTAAAAAAAATAATAGTATAATAACAATAATAATAATAAGTAGTAGAAAAAGCAAAATATTGATCTAGTATTGTAAAATATTTAAGTCGCTTCGTGATCCTTCTCACTAATTACGATCGCCAAATCTCGTCAATAAAATGATGACGGTATTCGCTGGAAGCTCAGGAACGTCATGTTCAACATATGATCTGTCTCCCATTGTTGTTAATCACTCTTTCAAGTTTTGTTGTTGATAATTCTTTCAGGTTTTGTTGTAACACCAATATGAACTACTATTTTGGATTAAAGCATTGTAAAAGATTGTATATGCGAACCAAACACAGGTACCTTACAAATGGCTACCGTACTTACAATAATTCATTAATTCTAGTTTGCTGCCTAAAATATGTATCACATTTTGATGCATAACGTCTGTCGACATTCTCTTTCGCGTTCTTCTCTAAGTATTGGTCATTAACTGATGCGGGCTGTTAAGGGTTCATGTCAAGGTAAATGTTTATTCTTTTGAATACCTTAGGTTCTCTAAACACGCGACATGCATGCTTTAGTAATAACATATATTTCTAAATATAAAAAAGATCAACAATAATTTAATATTTTATTACTAGTCACAAATAGAAACATTGGTTTGAAATCATATGTTATGGTTTTAGTTAGTAGGTTACATTTTTTTTTTTGTTGAATTAATATTTGTGATCAGTTATTTTTCCTTCTTTTTTTTTTCTTTAATTCTTTTTCTGTTTCTCTTTTTTGTCAAGTTGTTTACTCAGACATATGTCGTTTAAATACTATCCATGCAATTTTAGTGGAACGTTTAATTCAAACCCGAAAAAAATTGGCAGTTTCAGATACCACTTACGAAAACGGGACAACAAAGTGCTGGTCCGAGAAATGACTGTTGACAATTATCCAATGAGGTATGCTATTTTTGAAGTTTAATGTTAAAACTTTTGCTGATTATTCTAATTACCTCTTTGTGCTGCCATATGAGCACCTCTTTCCGGCCTAATCCCAACCCGTTCGCATTGAGCGTTCTTCGTTCTTGAATCGTGAAAAATCTAAATCGTTTATTATTTTTATGTAATAAATGGCGGGTTGTTGGTTTCCTTAATTGATAGTATTGTTTAAAAAAAATATCTGTTAATGAATACTTATACTTAAATTTAAACTATCTTCTATAATCAGAACTAAACAACAGGTTTGCCTCGCCAAATCTGTTTATGAAATTTCATTATATTTTAGAGGTAATCCTTAATGGTCTTTCAATTCTTTGCTAAACAATTGGGAAGTATGCTCTGTGATGTTACTACGCCCGAAGCAATGATTTCTATTAAAAAGTTAATAGAAAATTTGTATCACCTTTTTTTTTTCTCAATTTTTTTTTATTTATGTCAAGTTTTCCTGTTGTGCCAAAACACTGTTGTCTTGCTAAATATAATAGTGCTAACATTTTTTATCAGTGATTGGTCATGATAGACCGTAGATACATTTTCCGGAACATCACGCACCGCAGGTCTCTAGTTGTTCTTTTGAAACATATTATTCCTTGTTATATTTTTTTCTATTAGAAATATTTTTTAATTAATTAACTACAATGATCAATTATTTGTAAATCGAAAGTTTTGAAAACTTTTTTTTTTGTAAGTGAACTGGGCGCTGAATTGTTTATTGTTAAATAAAATAAAATTGGCGTTAAGGCACAACCGGAGGGACCAATGGTTCAATGCCGCAAAGAGGTGTATAAAGGTCGTACGCAGCAGCTTCTTTATTTATTGCACCAATTTATTATTATTATGAGCTTATATTAAAAAAAATTATTAATGTTGGATTATTTATTTATTTTTTTAATATTTATGTTTCCTCAATATTTGCCAGTTATTGTTGGATGATTTCTTTCATAAAATTCACGTGGAAAAAATATGCATTATAGAATGAATTCTAATATTTTTTTTATTATTAAAATGTGTCAATGTTTATAGCATCGTAAATTAATATTGTTGGGTTTATTTCTTTAAGTTACGTATTGGTGTCCTTGAAATTCTCAGAATGTCAGCCGTAAGAATGTTGGCGTCCATGAAAAAGGCTCTCGTTTCGAAATTTTAGTTCAAATTTTTGCCTTTTACGGATCGCCGGTTTCAGGAGGTAATTTTATTATTTGGGTCTAGGACAATTTTTAATTACGGAATTCTACGTAGTGAATTTATAAGACTAAATTATATTGTGTTAAATAGTTTCTACGTCGCCGAAACATCAGATAAAAATTTATAAAATCATTGTTCTGATTTTATTTGTTTATAGTTGTATTGTTAGTGGTTTACTCCTAAAATTGATTTTTACGGATCCAACGTGGAAATTTTTTAACGTCATTACGAACAACGGTAGTCATTAGACTTTTTTTTTGCTTCCTTTTAGTTATAGTAAACACGCTTAGTGGAGTAATCTAAAAAAAAAAAAAAAAAAAAAAAAAAACGCATGACTGAATGATTAAAGTGCGGACGCTCTTTGAAGGAAGATCACGAAAGGCAGAAATGGATCGCTATTATGGGCGAATAATTGGTCCAAGGAGCTAGGACCTATTATGGGGCCCTGCCCTGATGTAATTGCAACGATCTCATCTAGTTACGAAACCCTATTGTTCTTCGAGCATCTGTGATAATGATGCCAGTGGTCGATAGGTGTTTAAGAAGATATCGGCTGTGACAATGACTGCATTGTGTCGAGTTGTCTAATCTTATATATGGTAATATAATAAGTCTGTTAACATTGAAGTATATGTTCGGAACTTGGCAAAATAACCGACCTGATGCGCGTCCACCAAATTAATTCAAAGGCGGTTCAAAGTTACATCGAGATTTGTAACGCAATTTAAATTTTTAGGAACAGTTCTAGAACTAAACGAAACCTTGCTTCTTCTTTAAACATTTTTGGGTTTTGAGTCCCTCAATGAACAAATCCGCGGGTTGTATCATTTTTATTATTTTTTTTTTTAACATTCACAACTCTACATAATAGACAACCAGTGAATGTGAAGTTACATTAAAACAACAGTCTTGATCATGCATGTGGGAGTCAGCACCCATTAGTACAATCTCCAGGCATGAAACTAAATTATTAGGAATCCTAGTCCAATCAGACTAGGAGATCCATCATCCATTTCCTTTTCAGCCTCCGTTGAGTTATGTCAGGTATCTGTACTGTTGCCATATTATGTATCTGTTTGTTAGTGTGTCCACGTAGTTTGTCATGAAATTGTCGATAAAGTTTATGAATATGGGTCTTAACTTTCGGAATACGTAAGTCTGTTATCAGGTCTGGAGGGGAGTCTGTTATCAGTCTTAGGAATTAGATTGAAATGTCTGTATTTTCTGAATATGCGTTATTTTGGCAGATCTATAAATTTGCGATGCATACGCCCAGATGGTTTTTAGCAAGTAGATGTTGAGTTTCTGTTTTAAAGGTAGTTTTGAGCGGCTGTGAAGTACTGAGTACAGAAGTCGCAGTCTTAGCAGTAATGTCTGTTGTGGGCCCCATGTCAGTCTTCTATCAAGCGTAAGTCCTAAGTATGTCACTTTTTCAGTTTGATGTAAAGGTTGGTTGTCAATGTAAACAGGCGGGCAGGTCTTGTGTCGTAGTGTGAATGTAATGTGAAGTGATTTGTCATAATTAAGTTTTATTTTCCTTTTCTTACACTAAGTTTGAATCTCGTTGAGGTTGTGTTGAAGTGTTAAGGTGGCCTGTGTAGGGTTCGGTGTGTTGTATTTAGTGAAATATTTTGAGCCATTTCTCCTGTAGCGAAATTGAAATTACCTCACTCATTTATCGTTCTTATCGGTCGTCGATATCGTTAGGATGACTTGTTGAACTCGGATTATGACAAAATTGTTTACGATACTCAACAAACATTTTATCCCTAAAATTTGTGATTATTTAGTAAAGTCTGTTGCAAAATAAAATGTATCTAATTAGATTGCTCTTGCTTTAACCCCTGAGTTACCAAAGAAACAAAACAATTTTTTTTTTCCATGCAATTGTATCTATTTATTGAAAGTTTAATCCAATTTTGTGATAAAGTATTTATTTTTATCATTGCTATTATTACATTTGTCACCTACAGTATCTCACTAACGAAATATAATGAGAGAATAAGAATGATGAACAAACACAAGTGCTAATAAATGAATAATTCTCAATAATTTGTACATCATTGAATCAGAAGGAAAATTAGGTTTATAAGATTTTATTTTTATTATTGCTTTTGACTTCATAGTTTAGCAGATTTTTTCTGCTTCCGCTTCATCCTTGTAAGGCAGTCATGTTGGGGTGACAAAGAGTTTATATATTCCCCGACTATTTTAGGAACTGAGGACATTTTTCCTTTCCTTGCTTTTTCTGTCATACCTTTCAAAGATTCTAGTAGCAAGCTCCACTCAAACGTATGGAGTTCTCTAATTCTCTATATCATACCTTTAATTCCTCGTGTGCCTTGCAAACCACTTTTAAAATAATTGTTCATAAAAAAAAAAAAAAAAATGGTTTATGCGTATATGGGTAATTCATTGATTTTGAGACTTTTTTTCAACTAAAGTATAGGATACAATCTACAAATGAAAGTATAATAGAGAACATAAGGATAAAAATAAATGAGATACAAACATTAAAAATAACCTCAAATCCACAGCCTGTCGTGACAGTTGATGGAGTGAAACTAGAGACACCTCTTACAATTTAAATCACTGTCAGGATGTTTCCTTTTATAATCAGTGGTTGAATCATGGAACAAATATTTAGGATAATTTCTCGCTTTTGTTTAAAAAATATGTCTGTAAAATCAACGTGCCTATGGAAGCACAAGGGACAAGGGTTTAGAGACTTCTCGGTCACACCTCTATGACGTTCCTGATTCTTCAATGGGCAGAGTGTAATTCTGGCTAGAACATATCCGTTCATTGCCTGTTTATTTTATTTTATTTTTATGTCCTTGTTTTTTTAGAAAACAACTGACGAATTGAATACATACATTTGACAGAGATATAGTTCCCTTAATCGTGTATTTGTTTTAGCGATTACGTTATTGGTTATTTTCGTTGATCACGAGGACCTGTTGTTTGCTAATGATTTTTTTTTTTTTTAATTACTTTCCCAGTTATCTACTATTCTCTGTTTGGATAAAGAAATATTGCAAAAGCGATCAACTCAAAGCATATTGTCCTAATCGATAACTATATACCCGTTTGATGTGCGTTGTGTACCTATTACTGCAGTAGTGTTACTGCAATATATTGAACTGAATCTTAGCAAGATATTTTATGCCTGACGATTTATTGTAAGTATTGACAAAAGAATATGTTTGATATAGTATTATTTGGGAGTTGTTCTGGTTTTGTGACTAAGCTTTTGTTGGCTGTTGGGCATTCCTGTAGAACGTGACCAGCGAACAGATAGCTGCTGATAGCGGATGAGTTGTCCACTGCCTTCGGTATCTTGTCAGCTTGAAGCGGGTGGGATCACAACATTATTTAGAAACAAGCCTATTGGATAAGATCAATGTTTTGTTAAACCTAACCGCTTAGTTAAATAAATTTCGATTTTATTTAATGAGGTTAGTTCGTTGTTAGTTGTTGCTGCGGAGGATTTTCTTATTTTGCCATTTTCACATTCTTGAAATATTTGTTAAGGACGATTAGTTCGTTGCTAGAGTTGTGCTGTATGGCTGCTCATTATTCCAATCTTATCTCAAGAAGATATACTGGGTTTAATTTATTGAGATATATATATTGTCGAACTTCCAACGGTTTCAGAAAACATACGTTATTGAAAATTGGTCATTTTCGAAAAACTGTAATTTTTACCTCACTTTTTGTCAAACATTTGCTTCTATTGCCTTCCACTATCGATTCTCAGAAAAAATGGCAGAATCAAAGTTGTAGAGCATTAAAGTTACTTTAATGTCATATATATGTTTTTGGCACTTAAATATTTGACAGAAAGTAAGGTAAAAATTTTTTTTTTGCGAAAATTATCGATTTTCAATAACGTATATCTCGAAATATTTTTTAATAGTTTACCGTATTCGAGATATAATCGAAAAATCCATAACTTGGGACCGTCTCACCATCTCTCCATCGTTAGCTCACTCCCCAGGGGCGGGGACTTTTAATATGTTTACCTTCTAACTATTCCTAACGAAGCCCTGAGGTCAAAGTTATCGTCTGGAAAATTTGAATTCTAATCTTTAAAGTGATTTATTAATTAAATAGGTTAAAGCTGCTATCTACTTTTGAACTGTAGAACTGTTCTTCAAGATATCGCTTTCCGGTGGAACCAACGACGTGACTGCGAAATTCGTAAATAGGTCAGAAGTGCTCCCAAAAGCAAAAACATCGATTAAATTGTAGTCTTGTCCGTGTGTGACTAAAATGAAATTTAAAAATCAATTGGAAATTTTTTTTTAAATATTAATTTCTCGAAATTAACAACTGTACAATAATATCCATTAAGTTAATGAGCTGATAACGTGTCAAAGCTTGAAAAGAACTACTCACCAGTAGCACTTACATAAAAATTCTACACTAGATCTCTAGGCCATCTTCTTTTCAAACGCCTCGGGGGATTATCGGGAATGGAGTGGGAAGAGAGTTGAGAAACTAATGGATTTGAGTGGTTATGGAGCTTACTATGAAAAGATAAGTATCTGGTTTGTGCTAAATCAGCAACATATGGAACATTAAGGTCTTTATGGATAAGTTTTTTGGTGAAAAAGTAAAGGGCATTTTTGGATGTTTTAATAGAAACCCAAAGCTCAACGCCGTACGTCCAAATAGGTCTAATTACAGTCATGTAAGTAAGTCTTTTGTAATTAATTGGGAGCTTTGAACGTTTGTCTAAAAAATGTTGAAGTAGTCTGTAACGACGAGCAGTTTCTTGAAAAAAATAATTACTGCATGACTTTTTTTATTCAAACCGATATTAGCTCCTAATCGGTTGGTCCCATCGACAAATATATAACAAAACATATTCTCTTTCATGTCTGTTCGAGCATGGCAAAAAAAGCGCCAACACTTAAAAAATGTAGACAAACGTTACTTTTTTCTTCCAAAGCAATATAAGCTCCTCAATGGTTGGTCCAAGCGACAAGTGTTATAATAACGAAATATATTCTCCGTTCAATTTCTGATCAGGAAAATCGACGAATTTCAGAAGCGAGGATTACAAAGAGAGCTAGAGCGTGTCAAAATGTTACATTATTGTTGGGGGTGATGAAAACTTTTCACCATAAATGTATAGACCCCCACCAAAAGACTTCCATGTCAAAATAATATCAAATGATATGTTCTGGCACGATTTTGGTAAGAACTAACATTTGGCCATACATTAAGTTCATATGAATATTACTTAAAGCTATAGTGTTAGTTGAAAGTATTTCAATTCAGTTTTATGTATCTCCTGTAAAATTTCATTTACATTTGAGTCTTTGTTCCACCGTATAAGCGTTACATCCTCTGAACATTCGTTGCTGGAGTGCTTGCAGGTTTTTATCAACGAAATAAGTTACGGAAGTTAGCAATTCCAGCTGCGATCGGTCTTGCAAAATTGCTTTTTGAATTAAGCTCTCTTTTTTGGATTTATCGGTTTAGTTATAACAACTCTCCAATCGTTCTCCGAATAATTAAGGGTCCTTCAAAAGGGAATTAGAAATTGATAATTTATGAGATTTTCTCTCGAGAGATTTTTAATTAAAAAGGGCGGAAGGGAAGAAAAATCAGTGCTTTTAAAGGGGCGGAGGGGGGGGGGGCGTAGAACCTCCCCTACCTCGAACAGTATAAATGATCTGACTTAAGCAGTTTTAAATTAAAAGCTACCTAACTGATGTTCAATATTCAATAGCGTTGTTTGTCTTTGTAGCTTTTGTTATTTTAAGACTTTTTTTTTAAAGTTAAAAGCAGTTGAAGCTTTTCGTCTGCTGTTTACTTATCGAGGAAAGGACTTCAGAGTTGACTAGAGAATTTCTTATAGATTGCTGTGTCGTCGTTGGCCGATTCATACATTTCTGCCCTTCTGGTAATTTTAGATTTACAACCGGAAACGATTTCTTTTGGGAACTACGTCTAAGTACTGTGGGCATGTATTTCATGTCTTTTATTAGATTTAGCTTAATGGAATAAATAAAAACGGTTAAAAGTTTTATATCAATTCGTTTAGTTTGTTTGTTTGTTTCGTTTAACGTCACTTTATGCTGCTATGGCTAATCGGACGATGCTACGGTGGGAGTCCTAATTTTTGCCTATCCAGGTATAATTAGGATAGGGATCTTTAACGAGTACCTGACATCGCACTGGCTCGGGACCCCCATTTTACGTCCCTTCCGAAGGACGGCATAGCTGAGGATTTTTTACTCCCTTTAAAAAATCCTAAGGTCATCTGCCGGGCTGCGAACCCGTGATCTTGGGTTTAGTAGGTTGCTATGCTAACCACTACACCACAGGTGACCCCAATTCGTTTAGTTATAATTGGGTATTTACTGGTACATGTCTATGTTCTTCTTTTGCGTACAAGGAACATGGAAAACATACGGAAGCTGCAATTTTGCGTATATGATCCTTTTTATAGAAAGTAATATCGCTTGGGGTTTTCCATACTCTAGGGAAATTCGGGATAAACTATAAAAAAAAAAATAACGCTTTCATAAAATTGAACAGGGTGATATAATTTCTAGCCAACCCTTTTTAACAAAAATATATTTAACCCTAATACAAAATTATATTTATATGAAATACGTCAAATTGAAAATTAAAAGTTTTAGTAACTTTATTTCGAACAGCTTCTTCCTAATGGCGCCTTAGGCCCAAATTATATTGTTCACATCAACTCTGTTGATTGAAGTGCACAATTAAATATGCTTTTGGACTAAAAGTAACTCTTCCTCAGAAAACGTCTCTCCCCCCTCCTCTACTGCCTTCTTAATCTTGTTTCGAATCTCTCCTTATTTCACTATACGATCTCATAAGATGTTTTTTATTCTTTACATCGCAAATCCAATTTTTATATATTATGTACGATAAATTTTCATAATTATATGAAGGATATGTACACACTGCATTTGTTAATAAACCATATCCATAATATTGAAATACTTAAACTGTGCCATTGCCTTTGTAAATAATATTTGAAAAAATAAAATTATTAATTTCCAAATTAAATTTAAATTTTCACCTCTGTAAATACAAGCTTTTGTATTTGTTACCAACTTTTTTTTTTTAATAGTTACGAGATTTTCAAATCGTTGCATATCTTGATTATTTTTAGTTTTATAAATGGTTTGATTTTCAGAAGAAAGGGGCATTTTTGATCTTGTAAGAATGAGAAAACCATAATGATAATTTAAATTTTTTTTTTTTTTTTTAATTCTGCACTGATATTTACTTTTGCGGAAAAATTATTACAATGGCATGTTAATCATTTTTGAAGAACTACCCATTTGTAGTACTTCAATAAAATCTATATTAAAAAGTCCCTAGGCCGTATTCTTCAGAGGCCTCGGAAGGTTTTCTAGAATCTGTTTAGAAAAAAGTTAAATTGAATTCGATTGTAGTGGTTAAATTGGAAATATTAATATCTAATGCTATATAGTTTGTTTTAAACTTGGATACTAAACAAATTAGGAGATATTAGTATGTGATAATTTGTATGTATTATTTAATCGAATTAATATACAAATCTAGGCGACATTTTAAGAGATTTAAATTTCAAAATCAAATTTAGATGGAAAATGCGTTTTTAGTTGGGTTGATACATAAAAATATTTTCAGAGAAATGGAGAGTATTTTGATTGATAAAAAATGTTTTAGATCCTTTATTTTAGTTTTTATATTTCAGAAACATAAAATCTGAATTAATAATTCAATAACAAATATACTGCACACATATCGGTCCATATTTAAAAGGAATAATACATGAGGATTTATCATTAAAAACTGAACATGTTCACTTCAGAAAATTCAAAGAAACCCACTCCAGTCCTCCTGCTGTTAAATCCAAAACCGTTATTATTATTATTATTATGTAATTATTATTATTGAGGAAATATAAATAAGAATAAAATGAAAACTTAAAGAAGGGGGTCGAGCAATGAAAGCGTCAGTAATCGGATTTGTATTGCCTTGTTGATATTTCCGTAAATAGGTTCAATTATAGAGGAATGCTGTTAAGCGTGTCCGCTCAGATAGTGAAGAGATCAAACTAGAACCTAATATGGTGGCTATATATTTATAATATAAAAGCAGATGGGTGTCAAGTTTATAAGAGAGGGTTATAATAAAAGTTTAGGTTAATTATTTCGGAACTTAGCTGTTTTATTTACATATGTATGCCAATTAGCTAATTAATGTGGTTAAAATTAAAAAAAAAAACTAATATATACTGTCTTGTATTTCATATAGTTTTTACAACTTGAATAAATGTTACTTGTTTTACTTGTTCTCATTGTAGTTACGAAGGCTACTGAGGCCGCATGTCAATTGATAGTGTCTGGAAGGTGTGAGGTGATGGTTGGGTACTTACTGTCTGTGAGTAGTATCTTTAGGTTATAGGTTGTCTTATTGCAGAACTGTCAGGTTAGCTCCGTGCTAAATATATCATTCAATACTTAAGTGACTTTAAAAAGTAAAAAATATTGGATATCGGGAGGTTAGGGTTGTAGTTAATGTTCGGTTTAGCTGATAGTTTCGCTAATGGTTATGCTTAATATGGTTATCTGGGCATTCTTCTGTCACGATCTAGTCAAGTGTATTAAAAGCCACCAGTTTCTAAGTGGATTATTGCTCAACTGTTCTAAGCCAGCTTAGATTTTTTATTGAATTTTTTTTTATCTGTTACTCAATGGTAACTGACTGTAATTACTGTTTAAATTGTTGTTCTAAATTGAGTATAATTGGGGAGATATATAAGTTTGATTATTGTGCGCTAACTGGCAACAATTGACCAATAATTATTCTGTACTAATGTTCTCTTATCTAACCACGCTTAGCCGGTCAGTTGTTTCGATTCACTAATCATTGTGAATTGTGTGCTTTGAAGCTGCACTAAATTCTATACCGAAATAATACACTCGACATTCACCTAATATCGCATATAGTGACACAACTGAAAAAAATAATTTTTTCAGAAATGTGGGTTTAGTTTTCATTGCTTAGAAAATGCTTTAGTTTGCATAAATGAGAGAAGGTATGACCCACTTATCTCAAAAAATGATTTTTTGAGTTCCACAAGTCTTCCTCTTGTTTGAACTTTAATCAAGGACGAGTTGTTATTTGTGGTAGGATGTTGAATTGAGATTGGGCTTAAATAGCGAGAAACATACCCAAAAAGGGCCCTAAATATAACATATTTAGACCTCGAATTATAAAACTAGACGTCCTGTCTTAGATGGAAGATCTAGTTTAACCAATCTGAACGTTATACAATGCATAAAAATCATCAATAATTTTATTATCGTGAGAAACAGAGTCCTTAATGGTAGTACCGTTCCACGCTTTTTTCTTATGTTATACTCAATATTTTGTTAGGAAGAATCCTAAAATCGTTGACAGAAGTGTGAAGATTTAGGGAAATACTTTGGATATGAGTTAGCGTTTAATGCTTGAGCAAATTAAGGAACCACTCATCGATAAATTATTGTATGCCTTCAAGGGTCTGGAACAACTTGTAAACAACATTTTGCTTTATCAAGATCATTTGTAGCTCTATAAGTGCTGAGGATTCCAACAGTTTTCTCCCAGGTAGCAGCTAAATTTCTCCCGATTCCCTCCAGCCGTTTCAAAACATTCTCTCTATTTCCTCCAAGTGACTAATAAGCAATATTACTTTTCAACTTTATTATTTCATGCCTTAATTAGAAATTAAGATATAATTCGTATAGTTAATGCAATTTATGTAATTCGGTATTACACATAAAAAATAAAAAAATATATAGCTTTTTAAATATTAATTATAGCCAAAATCTATACAACTGGGTCCAATTTACTTTTTTGTAATAAAAAAAAAGTGAGGTTGAAAATGCAAAAAATATTTTATTATAAATTTTTATATTGATAATTATAACAAAAATAGGTCACAAGAGCATCTATATCAGTAACTAAAAAACTTGTCAGCTGGAGTGCGTTACTCAGTAATCATCCAACAGCTTTTCCATCCCATGTTATAAAAATGACAATTACAAAATATTGTTATAAATAACAATTCTAAATCAAAATGTCCTCTGGGTAAAGATAATCAAAAATAAAAGCGATTATAAAGTGAATGCGACAGTGGCAAGTCCATTTCACAGTTCCTCTTTGGTTATAAGTAGGGCTGTGAAATATATACATTTGCATATTTCTCCTAGCCAACTAAAACTTCTAATATCGTCATTATGTATATGTTTTGAGGCATTTGGGATTATTTTGCCGTAAATACATATTTTGAACTGTAAATGCCTATTTAATTAAATATCCGGCATATCAGCAATTGACTTTTGATTTTTTTTTTTTTTTAAGTTTCTGAGCAGACAAAAAAATAAAATATGAATTAAATCCAAAAAATAGCTACTTCTATTATTATTATTATTATTATTATTATTTTTATAAGATCGTGTTTATCCTATCCGTATGATGATTCTTCCTTTTGGATCGTATTTGCTTCTCTTAGAATTGCTTAATCAAATTTATGTCTTTTTCTTCCTCTACTCAAATACTTGGAATATTACTTCTATTTTATCTCGAAAATTACTCTAGCAAAGAAAAAAGATCTCTTTGGAAAGAATGTTAGTTCTCAAAATTGAAACTTTTAAGTGCGATGTAGATGTTTTAAATTGTGTTTCTAAACTTTTGTTACACAAACTGCCGCTGGTTTCACCAAATCCTGGTTTCGATGTGTCTTCTTTTTTTACATTCTCCTTGTCTTTTTGTTTTTTAATAGTCTTCTTAGAATTGTTTCCCTTTTAACATAGTTACTTAAACTTGAGTTTGTACTTATGTATAAGTATGTATTGCATTTTTTTTTCCCTTTAAATAAGTAATATAAGTAGTTGCATATTTCGGTATTTAATTGCTTATATATGTGCATATTTTTGAGTTTTTATTGCTTTTAATTCACAGCCCTAGTTATAAGGTTTAACCTTTACAAAAACTTCAATAATTGCTGGAGTTTTTCCCAGAAATATTTCCCCATTTGAGTAATAATAAAGGCTTCTAAAAATTCCCCCAATTGGCAACCATGAGCTCTACCCCATTGGTCGATGTATAATACTTTTTTTTATATATTCAAAGCATACAAATATGTATCCGCTGTTCCAAGGAAACCTGCAAAAAAATTTTATATAATGACGTTTAGGTTATTTTAACTCTACCAGGAGACATTTATTGCAGGAAAGGACTGAGTAATCAAACCGCCCGTGGCTCCATTTATTTTGGCTTTGTAGACTATTTCGATACAAGTTTATATTTATTTGCAATATGTTGCTCTCTGCTGGGGAACGGGTTGTCCCATGACGTTGCAATAACTCAGGACTGACTGCAGCCATCAGAAATAGCAGCGGCTTCCAGCTAGCTCTCCCATTCACTTCCAATAATATATGTAGATATATTTTTAATTTGTATGGTTCTCGGTTTTTGTCTAATCTGTTTTTGTTTTGTTTTTATGAATGCATATACATTGATTGTGTTACTTCCAATGTAGCTGTTCAATGTAGAAACTTTCATCGCTAAAATTGAACAGACATTCAAGACTTCGTTTGAAAATCCTCTATTCAGTAGTAGAGCCGGTTAAAATCCGGTCCCTAGGTTTGATATTTATTTTAATCTCGATCCAAACAATAAATCTATACTCTTCAGTAACCATTATTTTATGTTATGGATTTGTTTTTATTAAAGACTTGCGCACTGAGTGCGGTTTCTGTCCTATCAACTTGGTTGGAAAATTACTCCAATACAACATGCGCTAATCTTCAGATGGAATTCTTTAATATTTATTAATTTACTTGAATAATTAGTATCGTGAAATGGGAGCGTGTTAGGTTCACAATTAGCGCAACGCCCTTGACTATAAGGATATGTTTAGAGCGATGTATTACCTGTCACGGCTATTACATTTCTTTTCTATATTTACTTCATTATTAGGTGATGAATATTGTTGATCGGCGTTCCAAGTTTGTAGAAATCTTGCAAATATATTGTGTGTCTAAAAAAGACATTTCTGGCCGGCGGCCCATCGGATTTGGATAACAAACAGAAAAATCTGGATTGGGAGAGTTTACAGTTTTCGAAATAGCCCTTGTTCGGGACTGGGTCGAGAAACTGGATTTGTTGAGAAAACAAACTCCATCCTATATGAACTACATCAATAAATATCAAATAAACATTAGTTAATGGTATTTTAAGATTAGAGGTGTTTTAAGGGACACGGCGGCGACTTATCAGGGTTTTTATCGAATCAGGCTAAAAACGTAATTTTTTTACGTAACGTAACTTATCACGGTGGCGAATGTGACGTCTTAGTATATAAAATATGAGTGACAATAATATTTGTTTGGTAAATGTTTTGTAACTGTTAATTTATTTATTATATAATATGTTCGATGTGTAATATCTATGTAAATCGAATTGTTAATGCAAGGATAATTTTTCGATTTTATTTTTGTATTGGGCTCGGACTCTGAAATATTTAGTGGAAATGAATTAAGAATTCATCATGTTATTTATGTGGGCTCTCTTTATTGAAATGTATTTTATAATTATTCTATGTCATTTGCTTGAATTTTGAAGAATGGTCCGCCCCATAGTTGTCCAAAATGATTGGACAATGAGTTACTGTAAGGCTGGGTTTATTATTATGGTCTCTTTGATGAGGATACTTAATAGCGATGTAGCCACTGACCCGAATAGCTTAGTGTCTCCCTTCAGTCACCTCCTGGTTGTCTACCTGCTTCCTCCTCTCTCTGCAAGGTTATTTCTATCTATCTATATTTATATTATCTCAGGCGTCGTTAAATGTTTACCTTAACATGGACAAGTACCGAGTAATTAAAGCCCCATTTGTGTAAATTCATAGATGGGCATTTAGGATTTCCGTTTGTCCCCAATTGCTGGATTCCTAAGTTATTATGGCTGTTGGGATATGAGCGAATATGTAAATACTATAGACTGTCAAATCGTAACAATTGCCTCTTGAATCCATTTTAGCTCTCGCTGCAGGAGACTTGAACCCGCTCCGTTGTGTTACAGTAACGAGCGGCTGGAGCGGTCGAGGATGCATGAGCGTGGGACCTCGGCGGAAAG
Organism: Euschistus heros; assembly: GCA_003667255.2. NCBI lineage: Eukaryota > Metazoa > Arthropoda > Insecta > Hemiptera > Pentatomidae > Euschistus > Euschistus heros. The sequence goes on along the minus strand of RCWM02000702.1, from coordinate 431,382 downwards.
GCGCTACAAACGGTCGCACAGGAGATCTCCAACCTCCAGGCGACGACACCGCCGCCACAGGAGCTCCAGGCACCGCTCTTCCAGGCACAGGAGCTCCTATTCCAGGTCTTCCAGCTCTCAGGTGAGTCCCTTTCTCTTTTCTATTCTATACTCCCACATACTTCATGTCTTCCTCTAACCTTGCTCATTATATCCTATGCGGACTCGGTCATCTCTCTTCAATGACTTAAAAAAAAAAGAAAGAAATAGTTGGGGTTCTACAGATTAAAATGTTTAAATGGAATTCAAATGTACTTGATTTGATGTTTGATTTCTTAAGATTAAACTCTGGGATTTTAATCAAATTTTTTTAAATGATAAATGGTGAATGTATTATATGTATTTTTATTTAATGTTATTAAAATGTCTCTAGATTTATAAATATTGTAATAAGATTAGCGTGAACTGGTAAGAGATAAGGTACGTCTTACAGGACTTGTGTGAATTGTATTGCCAAGTTCATGCATACTATTCATCATCGTTAAATCTTAAAATTTTATCATTAATTTTCAAAACAGGAAGCATTGTTATCGTTGTAGAGGGAAAGGGGGGGGGCACTGTTGGTTATTGTATCTTCCTAGCGTACGTGATATTTTGAACTGTGTTGTGTAAACAGATCTTTTAAAAATTTTAATCTTATAATATCCTCCGTGAGATGGTGATTGGTCATTGGTCGAGTCGGGTTTGTAATTTAAAGAATCGCTGGCCTGGATATTGTTGTGTTGTGTTGTGCTGAATTGTTGAGCAGGCCAGGGCGGAGATGGCGGGGATGATGTTCCCTGCCTGCGGTCCCCAGCTGTGTCCTGTCAGGTCTCCGTCAGTGAGTATATATCATTTATTTTATCTTTATCTATTGTTATTTATATTATTTAAAATTTATTTACCAGCCAGTGATTTTTTAAAATTTCTTTTTTCGTCATATTTGCAATTTTGTTTATTTCGCGTCTTGCTTTACGTAAACATTTCTGTGACGGTAACTTTATTAAAGATTTGTTAGAAACTACACTGCCGTTTCCTGCGAAAGATACGCAGTTCTAGAGGTTTGACGTGATATAGGAGCCGAGTTCTCGTGTGCTTACCAAACTTCCGTGTCTATTTCCGACCACTGAGCGTTGCATCTATCCTTATGGTTGTACCGCTTTCATCCCGTGCTATCTAGTTTCGTTTTACACATTTCACGTATTGCTCGGTTCTTAATCCTGTCGTATTGATCGCTACTGAGGGCTTTTGTTTCTCGAATAATGTTCATCAAAGTGGTGCTTGATGGTTTTAATTATTTTTTAAGTGACTAGTTTTGAATGTGTGTGACCGTTGATAAAAAAATATCGAATATGAACTGGGGACCGCGTGGGAATGGCTTTTTATTTGCGTAAGGGCTATTTGGATCAGGCCCGAGCTGAGTATTAATAGTCTCAGTCTTGTGTCGCGTTCGGTGTGGGAGGTGAGGTTGGAGCGCGGAGCGATGACTACTAGTCGGCCCAACAACAGTGTGAGATCGCGGTACTCCCGCTCCTCCACCGTCACTCAACTACTCAGCGACTCATGCACCTCTCTCCTCCAGAAGATAACCAGTAGGGTGAGAGGTCCGTCCGCCCTCGCTGATACAGAAGTCTCATCGTTTTTAGCCACAAAAGAAGACGAAACACCGCGGTGCCTGAAGTCTAGCGTTCGCGGAGAGGAGAAGCGCCGGGCTGAACGATCTGTCGGCAGAAAGTCGACCGGGAGGAAGAGGGTCGAAGGCCAGCAGGAGGCGGCGAAATGGCTCTCGAAGAATACTTATGCCACCACCCTGGAAGGAGTGAGACCTATGAGGAAAGCGGCAGTGGAAGCGTCGAAGAAGGAGGCAGTAGTGGTCAAAAACGAAGTGGAAGTGACCAGAAGGAAGAGTACTACCATTGTGAGGAACCATTATGATGAAGGACCCTCCCCTCTCGCAAAGAGTGCAACAACTGTAGTTCTTGCTGAAAAGGCCTACCCGTTTGTGACAACGCTACCGACGGCCCGCGAGAAGACTCCTTTTAGGAGGAGGAAGTCTACTGGAGGCGCGCCACCCAGCGAACTAAGGCCGGTAGTGCTTGACATTCCTACTGAGGAGGAGCCTCTAACAGAGCGTGCGGCGAAGAGGAAGGAGATACAGTCGCTGATAATGAAATATTGCAACCTGGAGGACAGGGTTGGTCAGCAGGAGCTCTCTCCACAGCCCACCGCCCTCGCCAAGTGTCGCCAAAAGTATTCAGGCATACTCAACCATCAGTCTGTAAGTTTCCAATCGGATAATTGTATAGGCTCTTGCATCATCTTGTTCGTTAGCAGTATATTTCAAACTTTTTCTATTCTGCTAGGATAGATACTTATATCTATTTTTATAGGGTTCAAAATCGATTTTGTGTAATATAAGAGAAAAAAAAAAGGTGGGTAATTATTGACAAGTAGCAATATCATTTTGAAAGCTCATATGAAGATATAAAAGCTTTAGGACCTTTTAGGGAGCCAGCTGAAGGTTATTGTGTTAAAAGTAGAGCATATTAATTTCGTTCCAAACTATTGGCCTTCGTATTGTTTAATCCATTATAATTACCTTGAACAATCTAAGTTTTTTTTAAAATGTTATTCAGTTTATTCTCATCCAGCTTATTTTTGCAAAACTGAGTAATATTAATTTTGAAATTCCTTGCTAAATTGTTATGTCACCACAATTTTTAAAAATATCATAGCATATTTTGTTTCTTTCTGGTATTTGTGATTATTAATATTATCTGTAAGTTAAAGTTTGCTGTTATGGTGTATAGATTGTTATAATAGGAGTAGGCATAGCTGGTTATCTGGCTTAAATTGTATATCTTAAAGGGATAGTTAATAAAGTTTCTATAGATTTGACAAAAGTTATGTGTATTTTATAATAGAGTATTCATTCAAAAAATAAAAAATCCAGATTGCTTATTTTGCTATTTTTATGAAAATATTTGCAAACGTGGCCTAATAATAGTCAAATTTAGAATTATGCTGTAAATAAAATGTTGCATCTTAAGTAGTAATATTTTTTATAGTTTCCTTATTATAAAAATAAATTGCAGTGTGTGTTGTAATTTTTTTCTAATACATTTATATTTTAATTACATTTTGTTACCAAAATAAGCAATAAAATTAGGTTAGAAGTGTTATTTAAGTTAATAATAGTTATTAGGTATTATTATAAGAATATTATTTTTTTTTTTCATTTGCTGCTTTGATGTTTTCAATAAGTAAAGCATTAGTTTTTCCATCAATACATTACTTTTAAGAATCTATGTAAAAATGTCAAAGGATTAGTTGTGGGCAGTCATACTTGTTTTAAGTTCAAAAAAAAAAATATAATAATAATGATTGTATCATTATTAATAGTAATTCTTTTTACTATTTTCAGTAATAATATATAGTTATATTCTCTTTATCTATGCCACCCTAAAAGTTAACATTTTTCTCTAATTTCAGTTTTGAAAAATCTCATTAATTTATTGATAAATTGAGTTCTAATACTATTTAAATATATTTAATTATGGGACTTAATGGATTTAAGCATTGGGACAAGGGTCTCAGCTCATCTAGTAAAAAAGGTTGTGAGTTCAAATACCATCTGTGTGGTATAAAATTTATTCAAGATTAATTCTGTGGTGAACCCACAGAATAAATCTTGACCTTCCCAACCTGGCTAAAATAGGTTGGTAACATGTCGGGTAACCTGTTCTTCCTCTGCTAGTTGGACTACATAAAACATTAGGCCCCAACAATCGAAAATTTAATTGACACTAATATTGATTAAATAACTATTGTACTAATATGCTATATAGTATACATTGCTTATCATAATAATAATAATAATGGGTAATTATGGTTGTTAGGCATGAGAGTGACCAAGTTTTTTTTATTCATTTATTTTTTATATATTTAATCTTTGCTTCAAATACTAATAATGTAATTTGCTTCAAATCTTAATAATGTATTAAGATTCTATTTTTATTTTACATGTTCCCTTTTTTATTAATTTAAAGAATTTTTATTAGTTGGATGATCATTCAGTTAGTTTGACTCCGTGATGGATATGTAAATATTTATTTGATATGTGGTGTCCTTAAAAACTTCAGATATCTTGTTTTGGTATCATGATAATAATGAAAAGAAGGTTGTGTATTTTGGCAACGACTATTGCATCTTTTGTTTAATAACACGCGGTTTAATATAGTATTCAATATATTTATTTTAAATCTTTCAAAATTATGAAACAAAATAGAATAAAGTAATTTATAAGTAATACAAAATCATAGTGACAACATAGTAGTTTTAAGAATATATATAAAAATAAATCACCTTAATGAATATATTATATTCCACTCTCCTTCGTCTCAGTGATTACTTGATATTGAATTTGTTCATTCATATTTAAATTGTTGGCTTTTTGTCAAAATATGTTTTTTGAGGCTAAATTTTGTTATAATTACTGTTAAGATAATCATTTATTATTGGAACAAGAATTTATTCTTTTTGTTGAATTTCAAAATAATTTTTTTTTTTTTTTTTTATAAAACATGATCAATGTGCGAAGGATATTGAAGGATCAAAGCAGCTAATGTTATGTTGATTGTATTGTGAGCATGTATTTATTACTCAACTTGCTATTAATATGTTCCTGTTTTAAATAACAATGGAAATAAAGCTTTTTATAACAAATGTGTTATGTTTGTTTTTCCTAACTATTTTAAATTAACAATATAAAAAATATCCCTTATTCATTATGTCTACCATTTATTAAACTCAGCATTAACTAATTAATGTATTGTTCAGTTAGTACTGATTTATTGCATCCTATAAGGTTGGGAGGACCAATTAACTATTTTGGTTTTAAACTTTAAGAATACATACATTTTTTTAAATTAATTTTATTTTTTCTTAAAGTTTTGTTAATCAGTCAAATAATCATGATTTAGTGAAAGAAAATTGTTGAATATATTGAGCTTATGTTTAACAATAATGAATAAATAAATATACTACTTGTTCCTTCTTGTTTTTTTAAATCTCATATTGATAAGGAGGAATATTTTTTGCCACTGACAGCTCAAAAATAAATCATTACATTTAAACCAAAATTGTGTTTTCAAAAGAAGAAGAAAAAAAGATTAGAAACAATATGTGGATTTTTTTTTTGTCAATAAACCATTACCGTTTGAATTGAGTCTGTTCCAAATCCCTTTATTTAGACGTTTGGCTGTGTGCCAGTAATTGTGTATGGACTTGATTATTCCTATTAAAATTAACCAGATAACAATCTAAGACAGGCATGGGATCTTCTATGCACTAGTATCAGGTACGAACGAATTTAGAATGTGGAGTGTGAGACTAAGCTGTAATGAAAGAAGGTAACGGAGAGGGTGGAAGAGAGATGACCGATGAACTAAATATAGTTTGTTCGGTTTGCTAGCCTTGGCGGTGAGTACCCTTCCCATCTTTCTCCCATTAACATGTTCCTCCTTTATTTATCTTTTCTTTGTTTGTTTTATCGTATTCCTGCTTCCCTTCTCATGTTTAATTTTTTGTTTAAATTTTATTATTTATATTATAATATGTGATATATTTATTACTTATTGATGTTTATATTTCTATATCTATTTTTCATATAATGATCATTATTATTATTATTATTTAAGTTCGCGTTTGAGAGTGAAAAAGGACACAAGGTAAACTTGTGTCCTTTTTTCATTTTTCTTTTAATTTTTTTTTTTTTAAACCTTTTGTAATTGATGGAATATAAAACAAATTTTATTAATGACTCCGTAAGCTTGTTAACAAGGTGTTTTGTTAACTTGGCAACCGTTTGCCTTTTTCCCTCCTCTGTCTATGATCGATTGGTGGACCGTTGGGGCACCGGCTGGTGTTTGTTACCTCCTCCTCACCTACATCCGACTCGGTGGTGTTTCCCTGTTACCCTGTGTGGTGCTGCGGATGATGGAAACCGATGATGGACCTGCTGCGGATATCACAATGATGATGATGACGATGATGACTGGACCGATGAATTGCGACTGGCAGAGCTCTTCGACAGCGAGAGCGCCATCCATACAGGACGACGAAGATGGTCACCTCATATATCGACACGGGGACATTCTACAAAGCAGATGTTCGTGATACTCTTTAGTTGCAATCACGTAATTACTTATCCCAACAAAAACATTGATACATACACTGCCCCCAATGAAACATTGAATCAGCCTTGTTTCCTCTCATATCCCATACTATTTTTTAAAATTATTTAATTTCATGCTTTATCAATGTATGGGATTGAGATCAATTTACGTGTCTTAAAAATAGTTGTTTTTTGACACGTTCATTAATCATTTCCAGTAGCCACCCTATTTTTAATAGAACTTTTTATCCAATTATTCATTCATATTTAGGGAATTTTCTGAATTATTTAAATTATGGTATATTTTTATTAAACTAAATTTTTTTAAGGCTGTCTTGGAATCATTTAATGGTAATCTTTCATTTTTCTTTCTATCTTGTTTTTATTTCACTTTTTTTATTTTTTTTTTAATGGTACATATATATTTTTTTTTCATTGCATGTGTAAAATTTTAGGCTAATAATATAATATTATTTCTGGTGGCTACTGGCTTTTTTTTTTTTAAATAATATATTTGGAATATTGTTTAAACCTATGCAATAACTTGACATATTATTAATTACAGATAAAATACAAGCTACCTTAGGTGAAGGAACGTTTGGAAAAGTTGTGAAAGTCAAAGATATGCAAACGTAAGTAGTTCAACTTGCCGTGTATTTTTTACTTTATTCTGTAATTATCATATAATACATGTTTCTATATTTTTGTTTGATATGCCATTATCAAACCGTGTATCACATATAACCTTTTTACAAATGTATTACAAAATTATTTTATAAAACTCTATTCACATAGTTTTATTTTAATATTATGTTGCTTAAAGCTTTTATTAACCTCAATTTTTTTATCAATGAAGGGATGAAATAATGGCTTTGAAGATTATAAAAAATGTGGAAAAATACCGAGATGCAGCCAGGCTTGAAATAAATGTCCTAGAAAAATTGGCTGAAAAGGATCCAACCAGTAAACAGTGAGTTCGCTGTTATTTTATCCTTACTTTTTAAAATATATGTTTTAGAGTCTTATATTGTTGATAGTTATGAAATGTCAACATAATACTAATAATTAGTATTTAATCATTCTCTCACCCAATGTTTATGTATATTTATTCTGACCCTTATATATCGAACTTTTTAGTATCAAAAATTCCGTGGTTTTTTAGAAACATTTAATTTATATTTTTTAAAAAACTGCAGATTGACAAATAAAATTTCTAGATGCCGGAAATAAAGTCAAATATGAAAAACTATAACTTAAATAATTACTGTAATTCAAAATGACATTAGATATTTTTTTATTTATTTTTTTTACATTTATAAATTAATATAATAGTATCTGCATGATTGTTAGTAAATTTTTTTTTATAAAATAAGCATTATGAATCTATGTAAATCTGTAATAATCACTTTACTAGTTGTTTTTTTTTTTAAATAATTCAATTTTGTTTCATTCTATCCTAATAAATTTATTGATTCATTCTTTAAACCAGAAGAATAACTAGGATTGTTTTAAACTAGGGATTGATGAAAAATTGTTATCTTTCTATGTATTGAATTTTTCATAAATAATCTTCAAACATAATATATAGAGGTTCGACAACTGTTTATGTGTACTTATACTGAAACAATATTCAATTCACTCTGAAAACATCCATCCATTATTTATGATTATTATTTACTTAGTTTAATTAAGTAATATTTGCTTTTTGTTTTGCAGCCTTTGTGTCAAAATGGTTCACTGGTTCAACTATCATGGGCACATTTGCATTGGCTTTGAAATGTTAGGCCTGAGTGTATTTGATTTCCTGGTAAGTTAATTGGTTTATTTTACTGACTTTATTCGTTCTTGTTATGTAACAGCTGAATTTAACAAATTAAATATTGGCCTACTTAATTTTTTTTTTTTTTTTTTTAAGTCTTGTCTCTAGTTTTTAATGTGATCCATGTTGAATTTTTGTGTAAATATGACTTGAATTACAGAAAGACAACAACTATCAGCCATACTCGATGGAGCATGTTCGTCACATAGCGTACCAGCTGAGTTATGCCGTAAAGTTCCTCCACGACAATCAGTTGACACACACTGATTTGAAACCTGAAAACATCCTTCTCGTCGACTCAGAATATGAGCTTGTATATAATGGAAAGAAGGTATGTCGATTAAGATTATTCCATCAATTAAAAAATAGTCTTTTTAATATTTTAATTAACTGAATCATTATTCTCTACAGAAAAGGGATATTAGGAAGTTAAAGAGGTCTGATGTACGATTAATAGACTTCGGAAGTGCTACTTTTGATCATGAACACCACAGCACGATAGTCTCTACTAGACATTACAGAGCTCCTGAAGTTATACTTGGTATGTTTTTGATGGCCACTTCTAAAATTTAATAGCATCCTAATTTTGAAACCAGATATATTTTTCAAACTATTAGTAACAGAAAAAAAATCAGTAGTTCTAGAATTATTCGATTGTTGTATTTGTTTTTTTAAAATGTTTTTGTAATTCTGTACCATTTGGGGAAAACTAGATAAGAAGTATTTACCTTATTTTAGACAAAAATGAAATTATCTAGTTTTTCTCAAGAATTTACAGTTGGTTATTATTGCATTAGTGAGAAATAGTAGTATTTAGGACACGTATAAAGTATTTCGGTTTATTTTGTATTTAAAATTTATCTTTTGAAAGTGCTACCAATAGGTAGTTTCCTCTACAAGTTTTAGTCATGTTACTATATTTGTTATTCAGCAGATTTACTATATGTATATCGTTTTACTGTGCTAAGTTCAGTTAATAATTTAAAAAAAAAAATCTTTATTTTGGCATGGATAAGTTTTTTTGGCTGGGGTCTAAACTATAGAAGTAAACTATAACTTGTGTTATGTTGTCACTTTCTAAATGTGTTTTTTTGTTTTAAGTCTAAACAATGTAACATTTTGACATGCTCTAGTTCAGACCGAAAATTTGATGACAGTTTTCTTATCAGAAATTTAATGGAGAATATTTTTTTTGTTTTAAACATTTGTCGCAAGGATCTAACGTTCTGGATCTATATTGGTTTGAATGAAAATAGTTATGTTTTGCCCACATTTTTTAAGTGTTGGGTTTTTTTTTAAGTCTGATAGTTATTTTGTCGTTTGTTCAAGTTAAAATAATGGTTTGCGATTGTTGCAGAGCTAGGATGGGCACAGCCATGTGACGTGTGGTCGATTGGCTGTATCATGTTTGAACTTTACCTCGGCATCACTCTATTTCAGACCCACGATAATAGGGAGCACCTTGCTATGATGGAGCGTATACTTGGAACTATCCCATACAGGTATGTTTTCATTGTTATATTAATGTAGAACTTATTTTAAAAATAATTTCTAGTAATCTTAGTGAAAAAAACGTTCAATGTTTATTTTGTGGATAATTTGTGTGTCCCCACTACCTGCTAAATCTAAACTTTAAGTGGCTTGATTGAGGTATGTAATAAAGGGTTAAGCACTAAAGCCCGTTGATTTCTCTGAAACCTTTTTTATAGAAAGTAAACTTTCGATAAAACCCCTGTTTCACACATTCCGTGTTAAGAGTAAAGTTATTAATTTAACATAAAATAATTTCTGAAGTGGATATATTTGACATAATTGAAAACTCATTAAATACTGCTAAAATTGATTGATGTGCTTTATTTTTTTTTTTATTAAGATCTTTAATTTTTATGTATGATGGTTATTGTAGAATGGCTCGTAAAACCAAAACGAAGTACTTCTATCATGGAAAGCTTGACTGGGACGAAAAAAGCTCTGCAGGTCGCTACGTCCGTGATAACTGCAAGCCTCTTCATGTAAGTATTACATGAATATATAAAATTCATATATAAATAATTTTTTATTGTTTATTAATTAATAATAGAGGCTAAGTAGACATTAAATAGTTAATATGATTCTATACATGGATGATACGATATATATTTAGTTTTTGACTTAAACACTTTTTTTTTGTGATATTTAAATGTGAATTTTCCATTTTTTGTTTCTCTTCTATCGTATGTCAGTCGTTATGATATTAACAATTAATTTTTCAATGACAGAGGTATCAGCAGTCTGAAGACGAAGATCACCGTCAGTTGTTTGATCTGATAGCTAGAATGTTGGAGTATGAACCTACTGAGAGGATCACCCTAGGAGAAGCCCTACGACACCCGTTCTTCGACAAGATCCCTGAAGAACAAAGACTGCCAGCTCGTGAGCGTTCGCATTCATTGAGTAGATGAGGACGCGCTCGTATGGACCACTGGAGGCTCGATGCCTATTATTAGTGGCCCGGTGTCATAGACAAACCTCATGTATATACTAATCTTATGGTCCTGCTATTTAACAGCGACGACTCAGTTTTAGGGAAACTATTTTATCAATGCTCCTTCTGTCAACGGAGGTCTTTACTCTCAATTGATAATTTATTTTTTTATTCGATAAATTGAACTTTTTCCTCTTTAAGTATTTTTTTTTTCCATTGTTTATTTTATATATATATGTATGTATGTATAGACATGAGTTGTTGAAGTCATACAAAAGGCCTTATATTTTGAATTGGAGGCTTATTGTCATGTATTATAATGAATATATCTAGTGTAGATTGAGGGAATTTCTGGAATGAATTGAGTACAAAAAGATTTGTGAAAAATCTTTTCTTTTTTTTTTCTTCTTTTTTTTAAGTATTTATTTAATATGATCTTAGATGCAGTTTCTGTTTGTGCCTTTACAACTTTGTAAATATTTATAAATATTTTATCTTTAAATTTTGTCTTATTAGGTGTAACATATTTTTTTGCACATGTGTTCAAAGAATGTTATACAAAAATCTTTTAATTGTTTTTAAAGAATGTATTCCACAGACAAAATTTTTGTATATAGATGTCGATATTTTGGTTTTGGTAATAAATAGCTTATTTGAAACGTTGAATTGTTTTATTTATTTAACTGAAATCATGTAATATCCTTATCACAATTGTAAAATTGAACAAACGATCCAATTTGACTTACTAAATAGCAGAAGAGGAAGCAGATCTTTACATCCTTACAATTTAACTTGAAAAAATGTTGAACTACTTATAACATTTTTAACAGGATTAAAAGTAAGAGGAAGTTTCTTATTTGCATTTTATATTTGTATAACTATTTAATTGTTTGTTTGCGATAACTCTTTATGCAAAGGTTTTATTTTTTTTTTTATGGTTGTGTAAAGTGATGGCAGAACTATCAATTTGGAGTAGCAGTTGCTACTTTGAAAAGACAGGTAATTAAAAATATGACAAGCAAAAAAAAAAATTATCTCTACAATAGATCCATATTCAGGGATATATCACGTAAACTACATCGATTCTTTATTGGTAATTGAAAACAGGAACAGGTAAAGGATGTAACTAGTGTTTAAAAAATTCGAAAATCTTTGTTGAAGCGCTAGTTAACATGCTTATAGAGGTAGGTCCTGGGTTGTAAAGGATCTTGTCATACTTCATCATTATATAGCATATAAACTAAAGTAAATAAACAACCATTAAAAATAAAAATAAATAAATCTTTTGTTACTTTAGAATTATGTTATTCATATTGTACATCCATTCTGTTATTTAATTTGTTTTTACTTCTTTTTGAATAACAGTTTCCTTGTTTTTTTTTGTTCATTAATATTATTATTGTTACCATTTATTTATGATGAAAACGGTTTTATAGTTGCAATATTTTCATTTCCATGATATTAATTTTTTCCACAAACTAATTTTAAACTTTTACAAATAATAATAGTTTATGATAAAGAGCAAAAGTAACATTCTAATTTTAATTCCGTTTCACTAACATAATGGTGCATTAAGGAAGACGATAGTACAGAGTTGAAAAGATGTTCTGCATTTTAATTTAGTTTGGGAGATGTATCATATTTGTTAGTTGCTTTTGCTACAGCTCAGCGCCCTCACCTCTTACCATAGGTCTTACAGGAAACTGTTCTTGTTTAATTAATAATTTTAAGAGTGTTTTCATATTTTCGGTTAGGTCTCGCCTCATAAGAAACTAGACGGAAATCATATCATATACTGAATATTTTCTGTGACGTAATTGAAATTAATTTGGCTCTTAAGTTACTAGAATTAGAGCTGAGCTTTAAATTATTATAGCACTGAATCAGAGAAAAAAAAAGACAATTTTATATTCAGAATGTTTTTACACGTACCATTTTGAATTTCAAATTATGTAAATACCATTTGTCCTTCTATATATTAATATTAAATAATTTTCAATTTATCTATTCGCTATTATCATAGCTAGACCTCTTGCAAAACTATATTTTCTTCTCTGTTCACAACTCAAATAACCTACCTTTATTTATTTTTTTTTTTTAATCAGTTGAAGGATCAGATCTAATTAAGAATTGATAAATGATGAATAACTTCTATGATGTTAATTTTGTAGGCTTCGAAGTATTGAGAAACCTTTTATTTTAGGAAGGAAAGCACTATAAAGTTTTGCTCAGAAAATGCTATAGAACAAGGAAACAGTCTGAAATATAATCCTGTCAATCTTAGTTCAAATTAAGGTGCATTTACACCAACCGAGCATTATTTGTGAACACTGTTTGAGAACAAGATGCATTGGTTTGCAAACCCTGTTCAAGAGTGTTAGGCTGAAACTGATGAATCATCAAAGGGATTCAGTGATCATTGCTCGCCCAGTGTGAACAGCTGTCTCAGAGAATAGAGTGGGTGTGTTTTAATTTAAACTTGTGTTCTTTTATTTTCACTTTACTTTTCAAATGAATTGGGACTACGTAAAATGTCTTGAGCTGATAGGATTTTACGAAAAGAAGAAAGAGCTTTGGCAACCTAGCTATTGCACATAATTTCTTCCTTTTAAAAACAAAGATTCCCACATTCTGCATTTCTTCCTATGGTGGTGTTTCTCGATTTCAGAGTGTATCAATATTGACGCAGACAAATAGAAAGTTTTGATAACCCGGGTGCCATTCAGAAGTTTTGTTGGGAACTTGGTGGAATGCTCGAGAATAACTGCTCATAGGACGTGCTCAGGCGGTATGAATGGGAGCCCCTCCTGCATGTTTGCGAATGTTCGGTTGGTGTAAATGCACCTTTAGAATGTCAAAAACAAAGGCTGATTTGGCTATCTGTCTGTATACAATAATCATAATCGATACGGCCTTTTATAAATAATAAGGCTTGAAGAACAGCAAATAGTTCGGCTTGGTTATTGGAGCACTAATAAGGTCCTAGCCTGAATCTCCCTATAGGCAATAATTCATCTTTCTCAAACGAAACAAACGCAGCACCCACTCTGTTTTGCAACTTACTACCATCTGTAAAAATATTGATTGTTGATATTCAGCTAATAATGGGGGTAGTATTGGGGGTTTTGGATGTAACCATGTTTCATAGTTTGGTACTTCATCTATGTGTTCTAAATTAACTATATTTTCTCTAAGGTTTACGTATCTATATTTGTTTAAAATTTCTATATGTAGTCAAGAGATTGGTATAATGTTGGCAAGTATACATAAGGTGCCATATGCAATTGTTCAGTAACCTATTATAATTTTTATAGTAATGATTCTTTGAATGGATTTTAATTTTTGTAGATTTCTCTTATATATCAGTCCTTTGTACCTAACTTATATTGTATAAGTCGTGGTTGGTTGAATGGCAGCCTCGTATATAGTTGCTAGAACTTCCGAATTTAAAACCCAACTCAATGATGCACTTTTTGATAGTCCACGGGTAATTTTTAGAAGTCTATTTTTTAAATTAGTAATATGTTAGGCCCAGTTTAATTTTCTTTCTAATTAACTTTGGAAATGTTTCCAAGAGAATATTAAGTATTTAGTTTTTTCTAGTTGAAAATTCAATTTATTTATGCATAAGACTTGTGTTAAAAGTTATTTTAGGTTTGGTATTAATAATGATTGATTGAAAAAAAAAATCAATCTGAATTATAATTTATTGCAATAAACAAATTTTCTGTTCTTTTTATGTATTTATTGTTCAATATTTTATCATTATCTCTTTTTTTGTCACAATCTAGTTGAATAATATTCTACATTCTATTATACATCCAATTCATATTAATAAAGTATATTGTAATACTTTTTTTGTTACATTTCCAAGAAATCCAAGCCTATATTATAACCATTACCTTTTTGACCAACATTGGCTGATCCTGATAGTTCACAATGCCCCTAAACTGCACTACTGTAACCTATAATGATATAGGATTATAATGAGGTGGTGCGATTAACATACACACGCAGCCTATAACATTTCTAAACATGGTAAAGGTTCGGATGGTTGACATTCACAAAACATATGTAACCAACCCAACACCTCTCATAACAGAGATTTTAAGGATTATATTCAACTGTAGTACTATAGATGAAGAAATAAGTAAAACAATCAAGTATTGGGTGACAACTGAAAAAACACAGATTTAGGCTGGAATGTAATTGTATTGTCAATAAATTTATATAGATGGACATATTATAAAAAAATAAACATGATAAATTAAAAATCAAAAGGTTTTGAATAATTACTTAATAAATAAATATCAGACAGTAGTCAGAGAATAAACTGATATAAAAAAAATAAATAAAATTAGGTGATGCAAAAAATTCTTTAAGTAGAGTGATATTGTTTTAATTTATAATAGATATATTTGAAAACAGAATTTGGTCTCTCATAATAGAAATTGACCAATCATCCTTTAATTCAAGCATCAGGAATGAAGAATACAATTTCATATTAATGAATTCTAAAATGGTTTCGTAACTTTGCCCTGTTGAAGTAGGAAATACTAGCTCTGGTCTGGAGTTTTTCACATTTTCTTTGGCGAAGCGTTGACCACTCAGTGAAGGACTGCTGTTTTAGAGACTAAAGGATTCATTTATTATTCATGTTGCAATCTTTCAATTATAGTCTTGTATTAAACTTTAGCATTTATCTTTCAACATTCAAACAATTATAGCCATCCTCTTGTTAAATCTCTATTTTATCACATATTACCACTGTTTTTTAAGCTGCTTAGCCCATGGAAAAATATTCGCAGAAGTTCCTTACACTGATTTTGGAGAGAAAAATGACTGTTGTTTAATAAATTCATCTAATTTAAACTTGAAGAGATCACTTTTTATGGGTTCGCCTAGAATACAGACTGGATTCTTCACAACATATTCAACATAAACCTGAAAAATAAATACAAATATAATAGACCATAAGAGAAATGCATGAACATAAAACTGTTCAACTTCAACATTGAACCAGTAATGAAATTTAAATGTACTTCAGGATTAAAACTAAAAAATAACTTATTAAACATTTCATTGTTTTAGTTAATGGCATTTCAATAAAAATAATATATATCTAATCTACTATATATTTGTCAAATACCACTCACTCATTTAACACGAAAGCTCAGATACCACCGATTGGAATGAAATTAAATATGTAGCTTCCTCTAGGGCCGGAGGTGCTCGCTACGAAAGGAATTTGAAAAAATCGGCCTGGATCGCGGCTAATTTGCTAAAAATGCGATTACAATTTTTATTGGGTGAATAATCATAGATTAATAGTCATATGGTATTTGGAGATAAGCTAAGTTAAAAAATAGGTTAGATGTTTAAGCCGCACAATTTGACCACAAATTAAGTTCCTTATAGTTGTAAACAAACAAAAATACGATCGATGTCAATACCTTATAATATGGTTCTTTCTGTGAACTCATGGTGGCTGCAGAGGTGGACCCTTACAAGTTTGAGTTGTTTCGTGACGAGAAGCTATTAAAAGGCTTATGCTAAAGAGGAGGTTAAAAGACTTATGTTCTCTGGTGATGACATGTAAGGCCAGTTCGATGTACATATTCCTTACGAGCAGCCCACCAGTAGCTTCGTCCCTTCAGTTTTCCGGTCACAAGATAATCGGATTTTCTCAACCAGGCCCAAGTTGTATTTTACAAGCTGTACCTAGCATTTCTGAATTTTATTCCTTGAACCTATAATATTCCTTTTTCTCAGTTCAGATGAATCTATTGCAACACAGAAGTAAACCCATCAATCTAAAAGTAAACAACGTAGGAAATGATCACAGATTCAGTTCGCAACAAACAACTTAGGAACTCGACTGCAAAATATATTCAAGCACATGTAGAGGTCAACAGGGAAGCTGTTAAGAAATACATGACAAATCATCCTGATATTAGCAGAAAAGTGGTTAACAAACATAAAGAAAGCCAACCCAAATTTAAAGGATTTGCTGTGTACACATATTCTGAGAATCACCCAACTGTACTTAGAGGGACTGTACAGAAGTATAAGAACCCATCCTGAAATCCATAGAAAGTAAAAAAAAAATTATCAGAAAATAAACTTCATGTTAAACGTGTAGCTGTAACAAAACACAATGAAAGATGTTCAATAGAAAGGTTACAGCCAGTATGACCCAAAAATTAAATATGCAAAAGACAAAACCATCGATATTGGATCACGGTCTACTTGAAATTGGTGTTATACTGTAAAATGGAAGGACGAGAGCCCTACCATGTGCTGCAGTAACGGGAAAGTCCAACTTCCTCCCTTTCAAGAATATCCTCAATACTTGCACAGCCTTCTTACGAACATCCTGAGGCTGAGCATTTTCTAAATAATATTTGGAAAAAGAACGGTTGTTTCCAAATGATGTCATTTGGAGCAAAAGAGATAGATATAAAAGAGGGAGATATAATGCCAACATTTAAGGTGCGAGGACAGGTATATCACAGAATCAGTTTGATGCCTGGAACACAACAGCAACCGTCTTTTATTCAGGTAAATTTTGTTGGTGATGACAACCATGAAAGAGGCATTCACTGTGGTCACTTTCAAAATGTCAAGCCTGCATTCGTAGGCCAACTCCAGAAAATTCTTCATGAACATAACGAGTATATCAAGGACTTCAGAGCTGCTGTTGAGTCTGTTCCCAAAGATTCACAAGATTTCCAGGTAGTGATCAGTGCTGACAAAAATCCTTGAAATGCTCACTGAGGACGTTACAATACTCCTACCGCTAACGAAGTTGCTTCTTAATTGTTGGCAAGGTGTTTGAAATGTGAGACATTGTTATCCACAGCAGGAACAAAAAACTGATAAGAATCAGTGCGTTCTATCAAGTTTATGATTCTCTTCAGTATCGTCTCATGTTCTACCATGGAGAAGATAGGGTACAGTATTAACATCCCTCAGCGTGACCCAAACACCAATACACAAAGTTGAGACTATATTCACTTAAATTATACCATAAGAAAAGCTGATGGTCTGGTATCAGAGCTGGGTAAGATGGAAGTGTTGCCTCGAAGCTTCACTGGAGGACTGTTAAAATAATATGAAATTAACTCTGGCAAATTGTCAAATTTACTGATTGAAATTATTCTAAGAATGGAATTCTTTAGGTTTATTTAAGTAATAATAATTATAAACCTTAAGCTTAACTTTTACTAATTTAAGTTTTCCTTAATCCTAATGATATTAAACCGTAGCGGAGCAGGGTACCTTCAGCTAGTAATATATATTTTTATTTTCATTAATTAAATGAACATGAAAAAATAAATAAATAAAAAATTAAGCATATAACATTTGAATTTTATTTTATTCATAGAAATGATTTAATTAAAGTATATAATCATAATATAAATCTATATTTAAAATTTTATTATTGCAATGTGTTTAATAGGAACAGATAAAGGAAAAATATCATTAAAGTAAGTAAGATAAGTCAACAGAACTGAGCCGAAGTAACTTCATTAAAAGCTAAATCCACAATTTCAATGTTAATTGATTTGAGTCATAATTTCAAGGAAATAATTTATTAACATTTTCAGCACTTCCTTTTTATAACTCCATTTTTTTCCCAATAGATTTATATTTTAATTTTCAAAACAAATAGGGAATGGGATAAAAAAAAAAAAAAAAAAAAAAAAATATATATATATATATATATATATATATATATATATATATATATATATAAATAAGTGTGACATAAATGGCATTAGTCACAAGTTCAGTACCTTCCTCTTTTGAATTTACTGTTTTATCTTAGATCTCTTAGTCAAATTTTTTACACTTTTATTCAAGTTGACTCAGGCATAACAATATCATACGTAAGTTTGTGTTAATATTCACTGAATTTCAGATGAAATCTTTAATATTTCATATATATCATATTTCTTTATTACTTAATAGTTATGATTCCCAGTATTTTTGACTGGAAAATTTGGTTATTTCCATTGAAAAATTATGATTAATTAGCTATACTATTCCATGAAAAGTTGACCTTAAAAAATTTAGTGTTATATTTAAAAAAATAACCGATTTACCTGACTGTACAGACGTTGAAGAACTTCCCTTACGTCTTGAGCATTAACATCAGTATTCAAAACAAACTTGACTCCAGTGGGTGTTTCAAAGTAATGCAATGCATATTTATTTGTCTTAAAAGACAAAAATCCTTTTTTCACATCACGGGGAGATATTTTGGAAACAAATGATTTTATGGAAAATAACATTCCATACATCAGTTTAGCTTCCTGAAATAAAATAAAAACTAAATTTGAATTTTAGGTCATTCTGTTTTAGAGTTAGGAAACAACAAACCTCCTCCTTTGAAATGCCAGAATTTTTAAATCTGTTCCACTCTGCATAATGTAACAGTGTTCCATTTCTATCAAATATATATAAGTTGTGTATTGTCATTTTATGAGTAGGTTCTGGCATGAAGATTTTTCTTTCTTTTTTATTAATCAAAATCAATTATGGAAATGATATTTTTAACATTCACTTTTATATTAAACATTTACTTTCCTAGGTCAAGTGCATGACCAAATACAAAAATATAACATTATCAATACAATGTATATACTGCTCACAGAAAGGTTGGACTAAACAATCCAAAGAGCTCCATTCTGAAAGTACCTAAAGGTGAGACTTTTGTTGATCAATCAGGAAGCTAATTAATTAACTTATTTTTTTCTTCAAAAAGACCCTTTTGATTTGTAAATAATTTAACAAGCAGTAATTATTTTACATCTAAAATAAAAGTGCTTTATTTTCGGCACTAGAACTTTCTATACTAAAGTAAAAATGAAAAGAAGCGCAACCCAAAATAGTGTTTCTGCTTAGACCTAATATTAGAAACAATTAGATGTACATATTCAAAAGGAAATAAAATAGTTCGTATCCTCTAATTATATATGAAAAATCAACCGAATAGTATGGTAATATAAATTTGTATAAAATTAGTTCCGATCGCTACGGTCCAATCCGTCGGTTGTGTGGACAAGCTTTTGCTGGATTAATTTTGATATTAAGTAAATCCAGTCATTAATCTATCTTTTTTCTCCAAGTTCCAGCCTAGCTAACTAATTCCCTATTAAACAATTTATTCCCTTCAGCATTGGATGAGGGTTGAGGCGATAACCACATTGCAGTAACTTCCCTCCAATCCCACTTTAAGAATTGAGCAATCACGAGTAAGCCGCCAATTTGAAAGAGAGAAACCACTACACCCATGACAAGGGTTACAAGGACACACAGTCTTAAGATTCCCTTGCCACTATACAACAGCGATAATTCGACGAGCCAAAATATCAGCACACCCGTGGTATTATTTTTGTTAATCAGCATCCTGAGTCTTAGAACGGTCGCAGTGTCCTTACAGAAACTAGTACGATTAACTTCTAAAAACCTGTATATTACAGATTGTGTTGCAGCACCGGCAAAAGACGGAGGACTAATAGGTCTAATATTTTTGGAACTGCAGTCACAATGAGGTGGAAACTTAATTGTGGATGACAGCTCCCACTGTAATAATGGGCTACTATATTACCTATATCACTACTACTATATTACTCCCACTGCAATATGTGGGCACACACTACACTAGTTAAATCAGGTGTAGAGCTGGTTTATTTTTAGTATCTTCACTGAAGTGAGTACTAGATCTTCCGCTAAACACGTTCAAGTGACATTGTACCAACTTAATTGCGTGTATAATAGATGCCTGAAGAGTTATATTGTGAAATTAGTGTAGTTTTGATCCATCAAATAATTAGTAGCATTAACAAAACAGAATTCAGTTGATAAGAGACTAAAGTGGCTGGGGAAGATTTGGACTACACATTCTGAACTTGATAAAAAGCATCGAAAGTAAATCTCGTTTAGGATGTCTTCGAAAGTAACCCTCTTTAGTTGTCTGTATTGATCAGAGAAAGGACATTAAATTTTTTGTTTAAAATATATTCAAAGTGCTAGAAGGCGATGTTATATATTTTATAGAGTAAGATTCGTTTATGCGCTAACGGAATATTTTTTTTTCTGCAACTTACATAGAGGTAATAATATTTTCTTTAAATTCGTAAGATCATTTTATCTGCTACCTCTAAAATTTAGGGAAGTTACCCGCGGTTTTCCATTTCTCTGGCAGGTAGGTTTTTAGTAGATTAAGATTTTTTAACACGGCTAAGCTTGGGTTAAATATATTAATTTAGGGATAAAAAGCACTAATTGTAACTCTGTTATTGTAAGTGACTATTTTCGTGTAAATTGATGCATATTACCCGTCGAGATAAATCTAAATATTTGGTCCCAGAATGTCATAGCATTTAATTTTTCTTATGATTTAGTTATTTTCACTCTGAAACCAATACGCATTTTTGTTTATTTATTTTTTAAATATTTATAGTGTCCTTTACTGGTCCTTATTACAGTTGCTGAGAATTGTTTTGTTAGAAACTAGATCTCTTGAGAATCAACTTTCTCAGTTTGTTTCTTAGCTGTTAAAACATGTCTTTGTTTTACTATACCCAATCTATCCTTATTTTTTTAATTTTTTGTCAATGACTACCTTAATTATGTATTTATTAAAACCTGTTAAGTCTTTTGTTGAATTATTTCCATACATTCATAAGGTATTCAAGGTGTTTTTGTTTGATTTTTTTTAAATGATAATTTTGACATTTTGTATGTTTTATGCAATCTTTTCTTTCAAGAAAGTATTTCCTAGACCTATTCTTAAAGAAATAAGAAATTCCACAAATGGAATTATTGTATTATCATTGTAGCATGTAGGTCTTTATTTGATTGCTGATTGTCTTTAGTCTATATAGCTTTCTAGTGATGTCTTGTCCTTCTTATACAATTTTGGGACCATGAAATTAGTTTTGAGATTTTATTGCACATCTTTCACCTGTTAAGCTCAATACCACTATTATTATATATTCTTTTGAAATATGTACTATTTGGTTGCTTGTTCATTAAAATTAAAATTTGTTTGACTATGAGTTATAGTTATGTTTGAAGTCACTATTGGTATTTTTGTAAAATAATATAAAGAGTTGATGTTAATTTAGCGCTTTAGCAGTATTGTCAAGCCTTGCACCATCTCTACCTTTACATAAATATAGGATTAAATAAATGTAAATAGAAATAGTTTATGACTTATCTCTTTAAAGTTGTAACTATCAGTCATTGAGTCTGAACCGCTTCCAGTGGCTTCCTAAATCAGTGTCTTTTCTTTCTTTTTTTTCTTTGTCGAAAATTAAAAAAACAATGACCTCAGTTATTGCCTCAATCCTCGTTTATTTGGTTTCCTCTTTTGTGTTATTTTTTCTCTGAATACCTTTTAGTGAATTCGATTGTATTTAGCCTCAATGATCTGCTTTCCAAATTATCCTGTTTTAGCTATTTTCAATATTTCTCAACCATTTATCCTGCTCTATGTCCCTGTTTTATTTGTCTTTCTACTTTAAATGTCATTTACATTTTGGTTCTGAAGATTTATTTTATGGTTGTTCTCTTTAGCACTGGGTATTGTTTCATATCTCCTTTTTTCTTCAGGCCTCTGGCACATATGTTTATTTTATATACTAGAAAAGAATTTTATTCACATTAAATTAAAGTGCATTTCTGGAGTTCAGTCTAGTGCACAGAGGGCAGAGGGGGAGGGGGTGTGCCAGAGGTGGACAGGAATTCTAAAAGATTCTACCCATCCTTAAATAAATTAAACAGCTTTTCATTTTAGTGTGGTTTGTTTTTTGGGAGGACCCACCTCCTCCAACGTGTACCCTTTAGTAAAAAGGGTTGCACACGCGTATGTCATCAGTATCACGAGTCTGATACACTAATGTTATTCTGATTTCCTAGGATGTATAATTCTGCTTATTATTATATAAATTCCTGCCCCTTTGCTAACAAAATTGTATCCATTACTCCCAATACCATTTATATGCTGATGACCGACAAATTTACTTATTATTTCACCCTTCTGAGATTTTCGAGGCATCTCATAAGATACAAGGTGGCATTGATAGCATTAAAATGGGCAGTGTAGAATAAGTTACAACAACCCAGGAAAAACTAAACCTAAACCTGTACCACTTACTACCCATGAAGGATCTTGGGTTTAGTACGTAGGTAAAGCTGTATTTAGGGGGGCCATTCTCATTCTAGCAAAAAAACTAATAATGCTAATTAGATTGAAATTTTCCCTTAATTCCATTTTCTATTATCTACCACTGTATCTCTATAACATTCCTATCCAGTTCATAAGCTCTATCAAAACCTAAAAATAGTTTTTGATCAACATCTGTTTTGGAATAACCATATTTCCTAAATACCCGAAAAATTATCTCAATCCTCAAACAGTTCATAAAATTCTGTGAATCTTTCCCACACAATACCCGTCGATTGTTAGTATCCTCCCTCATCCTTCCCCTCCTCGATTATGAATGCTTTGTGTACTGAGGACTGTCTTGAAAGCTTGAAATAAGGCTGAAAAGATAAATGGATTTCTTTTAAGATTCATTTTTTAGAAGCTGTCATACCACTTACTGGTTAGTAAGGACCTTATTCTAAGATAAGGTGGCTTTATTCATATTTTTGTTGACAATACTTACATACCTTACTTATGTACCTTTCTATCCCAATCTTCAAAGTTCAAAAAACCTTCATACGTTTACAACATCCTTGCCCTTCATTGTTCCATTTATCTTTTGAATACCAGATCTCAGTCCATTGATTTGTATATCCCTTCTTATCGACCTGCTTCCTTTGAGAAATCCTTAATTATTCGTAAATTCATATTTTGGAATTCCTTACCCATTTCAATTCGCAATACTCTTTCTCACACTTCCTTTAAACATAATTTATTGATCCACCTCTTAAATTATCAATCTTCAAAAATTATGTAATAATTCATTGAAAAAGAATATTTTTCATATAAAATCAAAAGATTAGTTTTCAATTTTATATTTCTACCTTATATATTTATCATTTATTTTATAATTATCTAATTTATAACCTACAGAAGTTGCTGTGTGATATGTTCGCAACCAGACAGTAATTCCTTATTATTGTATTGTTATGTTATTTTAAGGGGACTAGGTGTCCCAGAATAATAAGATTATTTTTTCCTCTTAATTCTCGTCTTTTAGGACTGATATATTACATATTATATATTTGTCTCTCTAATACCAACCCTTTTTTGGATGTTAGGTTGTAATAATAATATAGAAATTTATGGTTTATTTTTATTTATTGCTCTCAATTGTTTTTTCATCATATTTTCTCTACCCTATCTGCAAACATTATTTATTTTTATCTTTTAATATATGTTTTATTAGAAATTATTTGTTCTTTTAATTTTGTATTTCTATTTATTTCTATAATGGCCAACTTCATTTTTTTCTAATCTGTTTCTTGTTTTCTTTCTGTTACCTTGTTATGACAATTTTTATTTACTTTTTGTCTTATTTATTTGTCGTGTCTTTTTTGAATTCTCTATGCCAGATGTGATATAAACTTCTGATATGTTATATTATTTTTAAGGAACATTATTCCAGAATAAAGTTCTTTTTCTATTCTATTCTGAAATTTTCTGATTTATTTTTATGTATTGCTCTGATATTATTTATCTATAAAATATTTATCTCTGATCTTTTCACTTTAGTATTGTTTTTTTCTTTTAGGAAATATTAAAATGTGCCTTAATAAAAGAAATATTGAAATCAAAGCTTGCATTAAAGACATAAATGAATTGTTGGAAAAAGTTAAAAGCCATAGTGATAGCAAGGAGCAAATAATTCATCAAGAAGACCATTTTTTCAATGCCATCAATGGAAGATTGAAATTAAGAATACTAGAGGTAATCTTCTAAAACAACATCTGGCTTTAATAATAATCTAGAATATATTTTTTGCTTAAGAAAAAAGTAAGTAAATAAAAAAGTAATGAGAAGAAATGAAACTTTTAAAACATTTATGGGTTGTATTAAAAGAGAACGTAGGCAAGAGCAAGTGTTCACTACTGTTCTGAGGGGAAGTCAGTTACAGGATAAATGAAATTTATCTAGTAATTTATTAATTATTTTCATTGTCATTTTTTTATTTCTTTTTGTCAAGTTAATTACGTGATTAATAAAATATGTTAAATTAGCATCATTTAATTTTTACATTACAGTTTAAATTAATAATAATAAAAAAAAAAAAAAAAAAAATAAAAAATTGCCTAATGAAATGCAATGTGAGAGGATTTTGTAATATACTCAGAATGGTTTGGAATTAGAGTGATCTGAAGTGGCTGAACTATTAAAGATATAATATTAGAGAAGGGGAATGATTATTTTATCATCAATTTTTTCCATTAAAATTATATTTTTCTTAAAATAAATGATTATTTACTTATTTTTGTAATCTTTGATTGATATACTCAGAATGGTTTTGAAGGTTACGCAGTTTAATTTTTTTTTTTTTTTTTTTTTTTTTTTTGTACTGGGATATAGTCCCAGAACGCCACTCTGAATTATTAAGTTTATATTCTAAAATCATTTGAAAATGAAAGAGGATGATTTTTATCTTACTAATATTAGTTTTAACACATTTTAACCCTCCATCTCTTGTGTAGTGTTCTTTTGTAAACCAGTCACTTGAAAATTGATATTTATGATTAAAGTGATTCGAAGTAGCTGAGGTTTCGTGGGTTTAAAGATATAATCTTAGAGAAGGGGAATGATTATTTTGTCATAAAAA
Organism: Euschistus heros; assembly: GCA_003667255.2. Taxonomy (NCBI): domain Eukaryota; kingdom Metazoa; phylum Arthropoda; class Insecta; order Hemiptera; family Pentatomidae; genus Euschistus; species Euschistus heros. Next base: position 406,093 of record RCWM02000702.1, on the reverse strand, counting down.
TTTTAATTATTGTTAATACAAAAATCCATTGAACATTTCACGTTAACTAATCATAGATTAAAAAAAATGAAGTGCAATTGTACTCTGCACAACTTTTCCTGTCTTAATAGTCATGCAAATGATGGAGAATTAAAGGTTATTTTATGCATAGTATCTTTCCTACTTGAGACACACTCCCAACCTCTCCTTAATTCTTAAAGGGTTATACTTATTTTGTAGTTATCTTAATTCAATTAGTTTTTTAAATTCTAATATTACTTATAAATATTTCATTTGAGGGAAGAGTGTAAGCTAGAAGGGGGAATTTCCTAAAAAATTGATCCTGGGATTTCATCACCTCCTGTAAGGTTGTTTCCCCATGTACTATTGCTTAAGGTGATCTCATAGAGGCTAGAAAGGATTCTCACATGTTTTGAAGTTTAAGAACCCAATGATAAAAAAAATATAGACTGTAATTTACATTTTTTCAGAACTATGGTGTAATGGACATTCCTACTTCCAGCCTAACACCCTTCATTTACTCTTGTACCAATATTCTTTTGTTTTTATTTCTATTTTAGGGTGATAAAGCACAATTAATAGCTTATGAAAGAGATGACAGAGCTGGTCCTAAACTTTCTAAATATTCAATAGCTGTTTGTGAAGATGCTGAAAACTTGAAAACTGTTCTTTCTACTTCTTTAGGAATTAAAGGATCTGTAAAAAAAACTCGGCATTTGTTTTTTATTAAGAATACCCGTATTCATGTGGATGAAGTTGAAAATCTTGGAGATTTTATTGAATTTGAGGTTAGTACTTCCAAATAGTTTTCTTTTTCTATTCTTAATTTATTGATTCAGTTTATTTGCAGATATATAAATTTTTTATTTCAATTTGGAACTAAACTTAACCATTTTTTCGGTTGGTCATTTTACCAGTCTCCAGGAATCTATTCAATAAAACCTTTAGGCCAGGCATATTAGGATTCCCAGAGGAAAGTTTTGATTTTCTCACCCTTTAGGTTTTTTGGGTCGCTGAACACGAATTTGAAGTTTGCAGGTAAAAATTTGCCCTGAACTTTGTGTTTTGGGCACTTTTTGACCAAATTTTGCCATTTTTTTCTGTTTTGTTTACTATATCTCGAAAAGTAAGCTTTTTTATTTTATTTATTTTTTTCAAAAGTCACTCTTACACAATAAAAGTAGAAAAAATGTTCTACATTTTTGATTTGTAAATTTTTTATGAAAACAAACTGTTTTACCGCTAGAGCGCATCAAAATTGCTGGACAGTGGAAATTTTCGAAACTGTAACCATCAATGATGTTGAACTCATTGAAATAAATTAAGGATTGTGAGATATACAAAATTAGCTATGTATATATAGGTAATGTATACATATTCTGACAATTTTGATGCGCTCTGGCAGCAGAACAGGGTTCATTCTACAAGAAAACTTTATAAACCAGAAATTTTGTCTACTTTCATTGTGTTTATTGTAAATCACACAAAAAAGGCTTAGTTTTCAAGGTATAGTAAGACAGGTTCTGGGAAAAATGTTTGTCCGCAAACAGCGACCCAAAAAACATATAGGGTGATAAAATCAAAAGAGGATCTAAACTTCCATGAAAATGCCTAGGATAAGGCACTTCTCTATGAAACCACGTTTGTCATGATTTTGTTTTGTTTAAATTCTGGAAAATGACCCATGCCAGTTCACAGAACATTTCCAAATCTTAATATTTGGCTGCCTCATAGTATTGTAGGTATTTTCATGGAATTTAGTCAGAAGCAGATGATTAAACACTGAACCTACCATGACCGGTCAAATGACCCTTTTCAGACTTTTTGTCTGGAGTTCTTGGAAACAACATTCATTACTTTGTTTTTTTATATACTTTTGATAAAAAAATGTTTCAAAAGTGTTCTTTTAATATCCACTCTTCTCTTATTATTTTTTTTTACCGAGAAATTGTGGTAGAGATATGTACACATGAAATGTCAGTAGGTTTAGTGTTAAACATCAGGATACATTGTCCACGTGGTTTGCTTAAAGCCAAATTCTCTTGTTAGTTTTTGGTCGCATGTTAAGTTTATTTAAACAAATGATAGTTGTTTTCAGAATTCTGGTGTAAAAAGTTTATTCAACTTATTTTTATATTATTAAAAAGTGTAGTTATAGTTTATAATTATAGCTTTTTAAAACTCCTAAATCATCTCACTAATCTCTCTATATACATACATTCAATTGTTGTATGATTCTAAACGGTTTCCTTATCTCATTCTTATTTTAGTAATAACAGCATTTTATAGTTTTCAAACTATTAGTGTAACATGGGTATAATTTAAAAAGTATACTGTTATTTCTCCTATGCTCCACACGCAGAGGAAAACCCGAAGGCATGCCTTGAGACAAACCTCTATGTGTGTATAGAGAATTCCGTTGAAGTATTTCTACAGGCCTGACAGAATTCTCCATACACGCATAGAGGTTCACCTCAAGGCATGCCTTCAGGTTTTCCTCTGTGTGTGGATTCACCTTTATGTATATGTTTGTACCAAAGGTAAATTTTAGATGACACTCTCTGAAAATCAGTATCTTTAAATTTGAACTGATTTAATAGTTTTGACCCATGTGGCATGTTATAATGAAAGATTATGTTATTCTTTTTAGGTAGTGCTTGATGAAAATCAAACTGAAGAGGATGGAAAGGCTGTCGCATATGACCTTATGAAGTTACTTGGTGTTCAGGAGTCTGATCTTATATGTGGGGCATATATGGACATGATCTTGTCAACAAAAAAATAGTTTAATATAATATATATTATATCATAATTTATTATTTGCTTTGAAATCAAGTCTGTTTATATTTTATATTTTGGGAGTTCGGGGGGGTTCTTGATAACTATTTATTCTTCTTTTTTAACTTTTTTTTCATTTCCTTATTATCAAGTTCCTAGTGCTTGGTGAATGTTGATGGGATTCAATTAAGTCTTTGATATTTATTTTTTCCATGTTCAAAAAATGTATTATAAAAAATTAGCTTTAATATTTTTTCTAAATAAAGACCTATTTAAAATTCTTTAATTTTATTTATCCTAGATCCATTAAAATATGTAATATAGTTTGCCCTCCTAGCATCCAGATTCATCATCATGATCAATTGTGATAAAATTAATGGATTAAGTGTTTTTCATTTGTGTAACATGATGTAAGTTTAGAAGTATTGATCTTCTCTATTTGCAGTTTAATCTTGAATCAGTGGCTTTCTGCATTATATTATACATTTATCATGGTCCTGTCAAAAAAAATAAAAACTAATAAAAACCTGTACCACCTACAACCCATGAAGTGTCTTGGGTCCTGCACTTTGGTAAGGATGAATTGTTACTGGACCGACCGTTTTGAAATGAAATTTTGCTGAAATCACACTCAACTGTCTGGTTTTTTTTTCATGGGGTAGGGTACCCACTTTATACCATCTGCGTTGACCAAAGGAGGGGGCTCTGTCTAAGGAATGATAAATAGTTATTTGGTAGTAATATGGTCAGTTTTTCTTAAAAAATGGTCAGTTCTTTTGTAGTTATTAATTGTTATAATTACCATTGTCTATAATAAGGATCCTATCGTCAAACCATTTGGCAGACTAAAATAGATTAGGCCTCTGAAGAAATCCCCTATGTCTGAAAGTATGGTTGTGGCATGTCCTGCTCTGCCCTCTGCTATGCTTGGGTTAAATACAGAGTTGTTGTTGAACCTTCAATGTGTGTGTTTCGGCATTGAGCCGTGTCTGTTTCTTTTTTCCCTGAGTCAGAAAAACTGACACCCTAGATTTTGAGACAACTCTAGAAATATCATAATATTGAGTTAAACCTAATATAACTAACAAGGGGACGTTTGCAGTTGTAACTCACAGATTTGAATGCCGATTTTTGTGTGGGTAGTAGGGACCTATAATAGTGCAAAACTAGAGTTATAGCCATCAATGGGCATAAGGAGCCGAAAAAAAAAAAAAATATATGAAAATCACATTTTATTTTTTTTCTTAGCTCTCAATCAAGGTAGAGAAATGATTCTTTCGTGTTTAACTGAAGTTGTGTATGCTATTTTTAATAAAAAAAACTTTTGTTATGCTCAAGACACTACCCGCCTTTAGGGTGCTCAAAAACTAAAAAAAAAAGAAGACAAAATTCCAAGGAAATCCGCTGTAAATCAGTGGGTACTTTTTTCGATGAACAACTGACCTCAAATCTCGATTTAACGCACCATACAACCCTTATATGTGAAATTTTCAATCAATAAAAAATATTGATTTTTTACCCTTTTCGAGGATGTTAAATTTTAAAGTTGAGATTTCATCAAGAATTTCTAAAGGCCATAACAACTGCTGTGTTCAACCGATTACAATAGTAATAGAATCACAAGAATCAGCATACATTCTGCTTTTTATCCATGCATATAACATTGGATTTACTCCAGATTTTAGTGGACAAAAACTGATGTGAATGAAAACATCCGAGGTCAGCTATAACTTGAGATATTTCAATAAGGGGATTAAGGTTAGTAGCCATGAATTGCTGAAAAGGACCTGTTGGGGTTGTTTATCTCTTGAATAAAGGGAAGTTTACAGCTGTAAACTACTTCCTAAGACAGTAATGAATCCATTATATGTAATAAATTTGCATTAAACATTTAAGACCAGGCACACAGATTGCGGCGCTAAGACCGCTGAGGTTTATTTCTCTGCATTGTATTGGGTTGTTTCACATGAAATGTCCGATTTTATAATATTTGAAATACATAGAGGATTTTGCGAGTCTCTGTTGTTTACTTCCAAAGTTCACATATCACAATCAAGCAGTTACTAATCCTCTACTTTTCTTTTATAAACATTAGCTTCCCAATCAATTACACACTGTTTAGTATACCTTCAAATATGAACATGGAAACACGCGATTTTCGTGTAATATTTTTTTATGAGTTTAAACATTTTTTAGTTTTTTTTTTTTCTGACAATCAGCGTCGGTCAGGGCAGTGGTTAGACATCGACGAAAGCCCAGGACAAATGCCAAAACCAAATTTGCACCCGAAAAAATTGATGGTTACAGTATGGTGGTCCATGGCTGGAATCATACATTATTCCTTTTTGCCTAGAGGTGGGACCATTACCTCTACAACCTACTGAAATGAAATTGGCCAAATGCACGAAAAATTATTGAAAAAACAACCTGGATTGGTAAATCGGAAGGGCCCTATACTCCTACACGACAACGCTAGACCCCACGTTTCAAAACTTACCATGCATAAATTGAAAGAGCTGGGGTACGAAGTTCTTCCGCACCCACCATATTCTCCCGACTTGTCTCCAACAGATTATCACCTTTTCAGGAATTTAGACAACTTCTGCAGAGGAAAAATTTTTGCAAATGATGCTGAAATCAAAAGTGCGTTTTCAGATTTTGTTTCACTTCAAAGCTCAGAGTTTTTCAAATCCGGGATAAAAAAGTTGTTGTCACGTTGGGAAAAATGTGTAGAAAAAGAAGGTGAATACTTCGAATAAAATTATATTGTTTTCATATTGTATTTTTACTAAAACCCCTTTACCTTGAAAACGGACATTTCATGTGAAACAACCCAATAGTATCTACATCTCATATAAAGTGGGCTAGTCTTGACTGCGGCGACAAGCAGTTGGTTTTACGAAATTACATAATTTCCGCCAGTAACACTGAAATCTTATTGAGAAGGTGGAATATTTGTGTTCGACATACAGATGCTTTAACATGGAATATACAAAAAACCTGTTTTCATGTGACCAATTCTTTACAGAGATGATGGTGTTCAAGTTCTCCATTTTAATTAATTGGGTTTAACTAATTTAGTCTAGCTATGCTGATGCACTGAAGGGGTAGAAGTCCCTCTTCATCAAAACTACTAATTTCCCTTAAAAATCTGCAAACACTATAAACATCGGAAACTCCTGCGAACCTGCTCATGGATCACTCACACAGATACCTCTTCCTGTGTGACTTATCCATATTATTAACCGCCGAGATCAATTGCTAACTGATGGCAGCAACAGGCTGCGCTCTGTTTGCCCAAGCCTTTAGAAAATTGCAGTAAAGTAACATTTATTTTTAATATTGGCATAATTTCATTATTTACTTCACCTTAGACAAGAATGACGTGCTATCATGCTGGTTTCAAACACATTTTAGCTAGAGTGAGAAGGTTGAGATTCTTTTCGTGGTCTTTAAACAAATAAGTATCCTACCTCCAGGGCCGCTGAGGTAACTAGAATACTAAAGTACCTTACACTCACAACACACTCGGTCTCAAACCATAGTGTTACCCCTTAAATTACACGTTACCCTTTAAAGTTCAACTAAATTTGGAGGACGATGGTAGTGGGCGTGACTGGGTTGTACGTTCTTACTTTTCCATTTTGTTTTGGTACACATCCTTACGATTCTTCGTATACCTATATGGAAAAGCGGTAATAACCTTCTCAATGTTTTCTATAGCAGTAAACATCTTGGAGCTGTGCTCGTTTTAGGTTAATAATGTGTTTCAGAGATTTATTCAGAACTAGATATATTTTAGGAAAATGAGTTTTAAAATTGTACTTTAGCAGAACTTATAATGGCTGTGTACGGAGGTACGGTAATATTTTTATCTTTTGTTACTATTTTGATTTAAAGATACTAATAGTTTTGAATTAAGGTGAAGAGAAAAGTTTGTTAGTTATCGTTTTTGATGTCCATCCATGTCAGAAGGTAATCACAAACCAGCATCGATTTCATCAAGTTTTAGAATCAGTGATAGCCTTCTCAAATGGCCATCTACTGATGAAACCTGATAATAAGTTAGCAATCATTGCCTGTCATTCAGGATCAAGGTAATTGCATACTTTTTTTACATTGTTTATTAATACTAGTGCAATTATTAATTATTTTATTTTAGTGATTATATCTACTCTGATAAAGATTATGCAGTTGTTCCAACTGGCATCAATGATGGTCAATATGAACTATTTGCACATGTGGAAAAATGTATCAGGAAAAACATTAAACAGTTCATCGCCAAAATGCCTAGCAATCTTCCTGTAGGAGAATCTCTATTAGCTGGAGCATGTGCTATGGGCTTATGCTACATACAAAGGTAAAGAAACAAATCCATAGTTCTTTATAGCATGCGTATTCTAGACTTTATGTTAAAACCTTCCTTCATTACTTTTGTTGTACATTTTGGCCTGGTGTGGAAGCTTCAGCTTACTTATTTCCAAGACCCGATTTATTACTCTATATCAGTGATTATGTAGATAGGTGATTATTCCAATTGTGGAGGCCCCATAGGCTTTGGGCAATAAACTGGTGGTGGAGCTGTGTCCCGGAAAGCTAATCCTAAATGGTGAACTTACAGTTGACGTCAATCATAAATAAAAATATCAATCTATCTGATGCTACAACCTGGGAGTGGTTCCTGGCCCCCTCTAAGAGCTTTCGCAATGTTGCTTTGTGTGTGTGGATTGGTTTCCTTGAGTCAGTTGCCACACCATCCTTCCATTTTAGTTTGGGTCTACCACATCTTTTGGTTCTGTCACTCCTGTCATCAAGTCCTTTCCTAGGAATTTATCTCTTTTCATTTGGATCATGTGCCTGACCCAAGCAGACACTCCAAGTTTTATGAATTCGAGAGCATTAACATCATTTTACGAGGTTTACAGCCCTTGGTTCTTTTGGCTTCTCCAGATTTATCCATCCATTTCATTCTCAAATATTGACAGATCATTTTCATTGGCATTTGTTATTGTTCACACTTGTGAGCCATAGGTCGACCAACACAGGTTCAAACAAGGTCTTACACAATCTGACTTGTATTTTATGTGTGGATTTCATTGCCTCTGGTATTTGTCGATGATTTGTGTTGTCTTCAATTATTAAAGGGTTAATTAATCCTCTATTGTGTATATGATGCTGTAGTAATTATTACATAAGAGAGTGACAGAAATTGCTTAAAAATCAACAATCCCAGTAGCTTCCAAAATATGTGCATTGATTATTGATCATGATGTTTGAAGGCTAGAAGTTGTTATTCTTAAGCTTATGTTGAGAAGTCTTAATTTTCCCCTCATTTTTTTCTTATTAATTAATAATTTATTTTTATAATTGGTTCTACAGAGATATAATGCTTGCTCTATCTACTACATTCATTGTGATTGTCAAGCTTAAGTGACAGAAGTTATACTTATTAAGATTACCACTTATCCTCTCATCCTTGAAGATACCATCCATCCATCTATCAATCAATCAATCAAAACGGCGCTACAACTCAAAGTGAGTCAAGGCCTCCCGTAGCATCAATCGCCAGTCATCTCGGTGTCTTGCTGCTGCTCTCCAGTTCCTCACTCGCAAGATGGACAACGCATCCTCCGCCACTCCATCGACCCATCTCAGTCTTGGTCTGCCGACTCTTCTCTTGGCAAATATTTTTTCCTCTAATAGTTTTTTAGGGACTTCATCTGGATTCATCCTCGCCACATGCCCTGCCCATCGGAGCCTTCCAATTTTAATATATCTTATAATATTTGTATCTTGATATAGCTGTGCGAGCTCTGAATTGGTTCTCAGCTTCCAAGTGTCGTCTCTGAAAACTGGTCCAAAAATTCTTCCAAGAATCCGTCTCTCGAACCTCTGGAGTAAGGCTTCCTGCATTTTAGAAATAGTTCAGCATTCAGAGGCGTAGGTCAGAATAGGTCTTATTAAGGTTTTATACAGCTGGACTTTGGTTTTGCAGGAGAGGTTTCTACTTCTAAAGTGCTTCAGGAGTCCAAAATAACACTTGTTTGCAGAAATTAATCTTCTATTTATTTCCAGCTGCATATTGTTGTCGGAGTTCACTCGAGTCCCTAAATAAATGAACTCTTTAACTTGTTCAAATGTGAAATCCCCAATTATTATTTGGCTATCCTGTCGATCCTCTGCTTGCGGGCCAGCTACCATGTACTTGGTTTTTCCCTGGTTCACCTCCAGACCCACTTCCTGAGCTGCCTCCTTGAGGGCAAGAAATGCCTCCCTCACAGATTCCAGGCTTCTACCAATTATGTCCAGATCGTCCGCAAAACCAAGTATTTGTATTGAATGATTGTATAAGGTGCCCCCAATCTGCAGACCTGACTTCCTTACTGCACGTTCCAGAACCATATTAAATAAAAGGCAGGCAAGACTGTCACCCTGTCTAAGGCCTATGTAAGTCTTAAAATCTCTTGATAGAGCTCCATGTACTTTAACCGCACATTCCACCTTATTCATCGTCATTCTTATCAAACGAACTAACTTGCACGGATTTCCTAACTCTAATAGAGCTTTATAGATTTCCTCCCTTATGATATTGTCATATGCCTTTTGGAAGTCGATAAAGAGATGGTGAGTGGTGATATTATGCTCTCTAGTTTTCTCCAGGATGGTTCTTATCGAAAAGATTTGGTCTATAGTTGATCGGCCCCTCATGAACCCTTTCTGGTACACTCCGATTTCTCTTTCTGTAATTGGTCGCAGTCTCTCATATAATATTCTTGATAATACTTTGTATCCGTTGGAGAGTAGGGATATTCCTCGATAGTTGCCGCATTCCAGTATGTCCCCTTTCTTATGTATTGGACATATTATTGTTTTGTGCCAATCATATGGCATTTGCTCACTTTCCCATATATCCATTATAAGGTTGTACAGGAACCTTTCCACTTTCTCTCCTCCATACTTCAAGAGTTCTCCATTAACTCTGTCTGCGCCTGGTGCTCTATTATTTTTAAGGTGCTCTATAGCCTCTTGGACTTCCTCAAAGTCAGGTGGTTCGAGATTGCCTTCTGGAATTTCCAGGGGGGGTCCCAACCGCAATTCCCTATCTTCATTCAGGAGTCGACTGAAATAATCCTTCCATCGTTCCATCACTTGTCTTTCATCATTCAGCAGTGTTCCTTCAGCATCCCTGCAAGCTCTCGTCCGTGGTGTAAAAGGCCTCCTGCTAGAGTTAACCCGTTGATAGAACTTTCTAGTTTCATTAGTGCTTTTTAGATGTTCCATTTCTTCCAGCTGATCACGCTCCCATTTTCTTTTCTTTTTCTGATGGAGTCTTTTTTCTTCTCTACGCTTTATACGGTAGTTCTCAGTTGAGTTTCTAGTATTTCTCCTTTGTATCATCAGTCGGTAGGCAGCATTCTTCTCACAGGTTACCTGCCTACATTCTTCTTCAAACCAAGGAGATCTCACAGAGCATTCCTCATGGCCTAGAGCCTCAGTGGACACGTCAAAAATAGCTTCCTAACAAGTTCTCCATCTCTGGGTAAGATCATCGTCCAATTCGAGACTTTGGAATTTCCTGTTCATCGATGCCATGAAAAGGAGTCTTTCCTCTGGGTCTCTTAACTTTAGTACATTAATATTTTTTGGTCTTTTGGCGATCTGGCTCTTCGTTACCGATATTCTAGCTCGTATTCTTGCTATCATGAGATAGTGGTCCGAGTCTATATTTGCACCCCGAAATACTCTCACGTCCTTTAGACTTGACATGAACCTTGAACTTATGAGGAGATGATCTATTTGGTTCGTGGTCACCCCGTCATTCGAATGCCAGGTAGCCAGGTGAATTCTTTTATGAGGAAACATAGTACTCCCAATCACTAACCCTTTAGAGGCAGCAAAAGCCAATTAGTCTCTGACCGTTATCATTTGATTGCTGGTGAATACTGTGATTCCATATAGCATGTCGAAATACCCACTCTCTTCCTACTTGCGCATTGCAGTCACCAATTACCAGCTTTATATCAGCTCTAGGGCAGCCATCCATGCACCTTTCAAGAGCGTGGTAAAAAGCATCCTTTTCCTCTTCAGCTGAGGGTTCCGTTGGAGCATGAACATTTATTATACTATAATTATAGAATTTCCCTTTGACTCGTAAATAGCAAATCCTTTGACTAATAGGCTTGAAGTCAATTATTAGTTGAGAAATTCTCTTATTTACTATGAATCTGGTCCCAAATGTGTGGTACTTCTGATCGCAGCTATAGTATATGTCATGGTGTGTTTTTGAGAACATCCCGTTGCCTGTCCATCTTACCTCCTGGATAGCAGTGATGTCCAATTTATAGTGGTCCAATTGAGTAAGGAGTTGTTCTAGAGCTCCTGGTCTGTAAAGAGAGAGAACATTCCATGTTCCCAGTTGAAATTCCATTAAACAGGCGTTACGTCGTTTCCTTGAAATCAATCCGGCATATCTTTGTACAGGTTTCCTAATAAATAAGATTTAAGGGGAGGGGGTTATCAGCCCAAACTCTGCCCCCGAGTCAGGTGGAGGGGCTGCCTCCTTAAAGCCTCCTGACTGGCTTCCCCGTCCGGAGCGGCTACCTAGGGAAGGTGATCCTAGGGTGTGTACTGTGGTTTACCTTTGTCTGTAGTAGGTGGTTGTTGTCGTGTGTGCTGTGTTGGTGTACTGTATGATGTTAGAGTACTGTCCCCCCAACCTGGAGGGCCAGTGGCTGATTGCAGTCTGCTGACTGGGCGATGGGGCCGCCAATTCCCGACGCCAAATCCATCCATCTAGCTTTTGGTTTTCTGGTAGCTAAACTTATTTATGGCATATTGGTTGTGTATAAGTTGATTGATTTCTTACTGTATTTTTTATCGTTTGATGTTTCTAATAATTTTTTCACCACCTTTTTAAAGTTTTTTTTGTTTGTTCTATGATTTCAACCATAAAACTCCTTTATATTCTAATTATTATTATTAGGATGTTTCTTTAAAAATATCCAGGAAATGTTTAATATGAATTATAATATACTAAGTTATGATAAAATTAACTTTATAAATATAATAACTAATACAAATTATTATGTTGCACTTTTGTCCTTAAAGTGTATCTATTATATTAATTAATAAGTTAACAAATCTATGTGATCAATAATATTAATAAAAATGTTCTTAAAATTTTAGGATGGTAAGAGAGCTGCCAATTGGTGATAAAATAAATTCTAGGATTCTGGTCCTCACTGGAAGTAATGACAGTGCTTCTCAGTACATGAATTACATGAATGTATTTTTTACAGCTCAGAAGGAGGTATTATGTCAATTATTTAATTTTTGTATTGGATAGTTTTTGCAACTATTGATTAAATTGTTTGTAGAAAGGGAAAGTATTTGTATAGATAGGAAAAAGAAGAATATATAGCCTTTGTTCTAGTTTTATTATAATAATGAGGCCTCCCTTAAAAAAATTTCGAATTTGAAATAAATATTGAGATTCGGTAATTGTTATGCTTTAATAGATTTACAGTTATTGATTTTCTGTTAGTGCATGTTATTAATTATACATATTAGTTGTATCATTGTTACTCAAGTGTACACATGAGATTCACTGCTTATACTTTTGTAATCTTTCTCTGTACCTTCATGAGGTACAGTGATTTTCACGTCTATTCCCAAAAGGAAAAATAAAATTTAAAAAATTGAGATTTTACTTTTTTAATTACCAATAAACCTAGCTTGTTTCTATAACCTAGTCGACATTGTTTAGTTGTTCTTTGCCGCTGTCATCCAGTTACTAAAAAAAATTACTTGGTTCATATGTTAATATATTTGTATTGTGTGGTGATGGGTATCACTTACTTTGTTTTCAGTGATAACAAGTTTTTCAAAGATCGTGATTAACCATTATCAATATTGGGTGAATATGACTCAGCTCTTATCCAATACGTTCAGTGGTGTCACAGATTATGCATGGACTTTGAAATGTCAGTATTTTTATTTGAAAGTAATTTGTGTCTGATATTAAACGCAGTGTATGGGGTAAGGTTGAAGTTTAAACAACTAATAATTTCATTTCATTCAAAATGTGTAATTTTATTCCCTAATAAACATAATTTGAGGAAAGTTTTATTGAAAAAAAAAAAGTGCTGCAGAAACTTTTCATTTGCTTGTGGATATTTTCAGTGCTGCTTGCTCCATTAAATAAAACTTGCAAAGAATGGTTTCGACGATTTAAAAATAATGATTTCGATGCTGAGAAAAAGAACATAATAAACCAAAAAAAAAAAATTTGGACGCTGCATTGAAAGAATTACTGGCCGATGATAGTAGTCATACACAATCATAATTGGTAGCAACATTAAATGTTGATCGATCAACTGTTGCAAAACATTTGCAAGCAATGTATATGGTTCAAAAAGCTAGTAACTTGGTTTCACATGAAAAAACCAGAGACATCAAATATCAAAAACCATTTGTGGAATGCTGCTATGAAAATTAAAAAGAAAAGGTTTTTTTGTATTAAGTAATTATTGGAGGTGAAAATTGGATATATAATGATTATCCGAAACCCAAACAAGATTGGGTGAAACTGGTTCATCCCCATATTCACCAGACATAGCTTCTTTCAAATACTAATTACAACTTAATACAGTTGATGCAATCAGATCTTACGTGGGAGCAATTTACTTCTCATGAAAGCATCAAAAGATCAGGACTTCTTTAGGCAAGGAATCTGTAAAATGCCTGAAAGATGGTCAAAGGGTGTAGCTGAAAATGGAGCATACTTTGAATAAATAATTCTTTTATTTTATTTAGAAGCAAATGTATTTTATTTTTACAAAAAGGATGGAGTCTTATTCATACTCCAGACATATTGATTTCATTTTCTCAATGTTATAGCATAAAATTAAAAATTAAAATTTATTATTTTGAACTTACATTTTTGGTGTTTTTTTAAAACTATCCTTTGCATTATCATATTTCTGCATGCATGTTATTCTAATTTATGTGTATTTATGCATGCATTTTGATACTACAAGATAATATACTGAGATTAATAAGTTACCTAACAATATATTTTCTGTTGCAGAATGTTGTGATAGATGTTTGTACACTGGAACATGATCAAGGACTCCTGCAGCAAGGCTGTGATATAACTGGAGGGGCGTATCTAAAAACACCCCAACAACAAGGTCTCCTCCAGTATTTGATGGTAGGCTTACCAACATTCATTTATCTTTCTTTCTTTTTTTTTTTTTTTTTTTTTTTTTTTTTGTATTGTATTTGTGGCTTTCACTTCTAATAATTTATTAGTTTATTATGACGAATTAATTATAATATTTAACCCTTATAATGCTAATATTTTATTTTTTATCTCCTCATGAAATCCAGTGCACTAATTTGGAAACTTAAACCTAGGATTCCAATTGGAGATATTAATTTTTGTATTTATATCAATTCATTAACTTATGTACAAATACAGTAATATAGAAGGCATGTATAACACTTGAGAATCACTGATTACATTATTTTAATTGTTGATAGCCATTTAGGAGATAGTAAAGATTAGAACATCAGTTTTTTCCAGTTAAATCGCTTTAAAAAAAAACTAGTTGGTATCATAAAGTTACCATTATTAGAAAATTTCTTATTTCTGTATTTTCAGGGAATTAAAAAAAAAAAAAATCGTATGTACTCTCTCGAGTTACCAATGACTTTTTTTAATTTGTTTATTATGCTCCTCAACGTTAGATAATATTTTTCTTTATATATACTCATTAGCATATGATGCCCTAACAATTAGTAGAAATAATATTATTAAGAGATGAGAATTAAAATAGTACTCAAGAAACAGAGAAAAAAAAATATGGTAAACTATAATAATTACATAAATGTCATGGGGTCACCTGTGGTGTAGTGGTTAGCATAGCAACCTACTAAACCCAAGATCGCGGGTTCGCAGCCCAGCAGATGACCTTAGGATTTTTTAAAGAGAGTAAAAAATCCTTAGCTATGCCGTCCTTCGGAAGGGACGTAAAATGGGGGTCCCGAGCCTGTGCGATGTCAGGTACTCGTTAAAGATCCCTATCCTAATTATACCTGGATAGGCAAAATTTAGGACTCCCACCGTAGCATCGTCCGATTAGCGATAGCAGCATAAAGTGACGTTAAACGAAATAAACAAACATAAATGTCATAAACATGTGATGGTAAGAATATGTGGAGATGCAGATGTCAATAATTTGTTTTTTATTATTACTAGCTGAAAGTACCCCGCTCCGCTACGGTTTAATATCATTAGGATGAAGACAACTTAAATTAGTAAAAGTTAAGCTTAACGTTGATAATTATTATTACTTAAATAAACCTGAACAATTCCATTCTTAGAATAATTTCAATAAGTAAATTTGACAATTTTCAGTTAATTTTATATTATTTTGATAGCCCTCCAGTGAAGCTTCGAGGCAGCACTGCCATCTTACCCAGCTCTGATACCAGGCATATCTTAAGTGAATATAGTCTTAACTTCTCGACTTTTTTGAAGAAAGTTTAGTTTTTCTGTTTCCATTTTTGCTTACATATAAAGCATAAATTGGTTGAGGAGATTACGAAATTAAAGTAAATAAGGTTCTTCACCTACTCGCTCCATCAATATTTAGGCGTAAAAATCAGCTGCAGACACAGTTTTCTTAAGTGGTGTATTGGTGTTTGGGTCACACTGAGGGATGTTAATACTGTACCTTTCTTCTACATGGTAGAACATGATACGATACTAAAGAGAATCATACACTTGGTAGAACTATTGATTCTTATCTGTTTTTTGTCCCTTCATCGAACTGGCCTTACATGTCATCACCAGAGAACATAAGTCTTTTAACCTCCTCTTTAACATAAATCTTTTAATAGCTTCTCTTCACGAAACAACTCAAACTTGTAAGTTGTAAGTAACCTCTGCAGCTACCATGAGTTCACAGAAAGTACCAATATTATAAGGTTTCGACATCGATCGTATTTTTGTTTGTTTACAACTATAAGGAACTTAAACGATGGTAAAAGTTTGCGGCTTAAAGATCTAACCTATTTTTTAACTTAGCTTATATCCAAATACCATATGATAATTAATCTTTTATTATTCACCCAATAAAAATTGAAATCGCATTTTTCGCAAATTAGCCGCGATCCAGGCCGATTTTTTAAAATTCCTTTCTTAGCGAGCACCTACGGCCCTAGAGGAATCTACATATCGAATTTCATTCCAATCTGTTCGGTGGTTTCTGAGATTTCGTGTTAAGTGAGTGAGTGGTATTTGACAAATATATAATAGATTATACATTATTTTATTAGAAGTTTATTATTAATTAAAAAAAAAAAATGTTTATTGTTACTACTATTACTATTCTGTTTTTATCTTTAAATCGATTCATTGGTATGCTGTGTCTATAGCAACCCCATGAAGTTGGGCAGCAGTGTTTTAATTGTAATAAAGCATTTCTCTCTAGACTATTAGATTTATTTAGTTCAGTTTTATTCTGTTGTTAATAATAATTTCATTTTATAATTGCTGGAACCTATTTTTGTATATATTTTCTCTGTAAAATATTTATCTGATTTTAATTACTCTATTAACATTAAAATTTCTCTTTTCTTTGCTTAATTTTATTTAGTTGGTGTTGGGTTTTTCTTTATTTTTTGTGTAATGTAATGATTTATTTTTTATTTCTTCCATGTTTTTGTTTACGTTTACCGAGTAATAACTCATTCTCAGACTACCACTTCCACTTCCTAATCTACTAGATCTACTTCTTTAAATATAATTTTTACAAAATAGTCTATTAGCAATATACTATTCCCTCACTGGCAGAAAAGAAATTCTGATAAAATTTCAATAATATTTTATTAGTGATTAACATTATTAGTCTAATGGACATAAAATGTAGAAAATAACAATAGTGTTTATTTTTTAGTGGGTTTTCCTTCCTGAACCACCGTTGAGGAAGAAATTAGTCCTTCCACCTCCAGTGAAAGTTGACTATCGAGCAGCTTGTTTTTGTCATAGGCAGTTGATAGATATCGGTTATGTGTGCTCTATTTGTCTTTCAAGTAAGTTTTCTTTAAATATTATGTTTTTACTTAAATAATGAAATAAATTATCAAAGTTATTTCTATTACATTGTTGTATCTTTCTGTTCATGGTTTAGATTACCTCTTCGTTCATTGATTGATTAAATGTTAGATTATAGGTTAAAAATGAAAATTTGGTATATTACTGATATAGTTCTTAATGTAAAAAGATTTCTTAAAATCCTGTTTTGTTTCTTTCAATTTTCAATTTTAATTCATTAGGTAAAACAATTTAATTTTTAAGATATCAAGATAAAATATATTTTATTTTGTTTAATTGTATTTTCTGTATTGATAGTAGATAATACCTCATTCCTCCAAAAATTTCATTAGAATTCTATTTGCTAATTTTACTCATTATCTTCTGTTTCAATATATATGTTATGTGGTTATAGCTTCTTAAAACCATTCTTAAAAATATTTGTTTAATTTTAATAAAATTTATAAGAGAATATAAATTTGGAAGTTTCAATTCAATATCAGTTCTTGCAATTTAAAAGTTTAAATATTTAACAGAACTTCCAGTTTGAGCTTCTGTTAAGATTTAATCAATAAAAGTTATATTATGAGAGCAGTGCTAATATTCATCTTATTAATTATTATTCCTGCTTTGCTCTTTATGTATTGAGGGAGGAATCTGGCATCTGAATATGTTTTATTTGTAAATATTTTAAGAACCTAACTATGTAACATTATTACTTATTGCTCTTTACTGATTTTAATAAAACATTTTAAATATATAAATTGACTGTGATTATTATGAACTAATAATTTATTACATTCTATCAATGTCTCAGTAATTAATATTATTATTATTATTATTTATTTATTTATTTTTTTTTTTGCAGTATTTTGTAAGTTCAGCCCAATCTGCACAACGTGCCAGTAAGTTAATTTAATGTTCTTACAAAATAAAAATTTTTTATTTTAATAAACATAAAGTTAAACACTTTGTTTTTCTTTTCTTTTTCAGTGCGCTTTTTAAAACACCTGGACCCCTTCCTTCAAAGCCAAAGAAGAAAAAACCAAAAATGTAGAAAATATTTATATTTTGATACTGTAACTATTTAGGATTAATATTTTGTATATATTTAATATATTTTATAATATAAGCTAATAATTGGTAGTTGTCGTGGTTACTCTGTGACCTATGATTTTCCTATGATCCCATATTTAGAAGAAACAAATTGATTATTTTCTTTTTATTACTTAATTTCTTTGAGATAAAATTGATAGGGGAGTATTGATAATTTTTTTTTTTTTATTCATTCTTCTGGTCAAATGTTTTATGCACAAATATCATCAATCACTTTTATCAAGTGGAGGTCTATGTAAGGCAATTCTTAATGCCACTAAATATAACAAAACATCTAACTGCTCACTGTTGGTGGGAAAACCTTTTTTAATCCAGTGCTTATGTAATTCTGAACAGTGAATTGTTAATTATTTTTTTAAAACCTTAATACGATGAACCCTAACCTAAATCGATAAAATTCCTAATGGGCCTAATAGTTGTTTTCCACTTTTTATACTCCATGTGGGGTGTAATTTCTAGGGAAAATAATGAAAAAATTTGTTTGAAATAAAAAATGCAAAAAAACATTTTTTTTTTTCACACTTTTTATTTCATAAATTTTTTCCCACTATTTTTCCTTGACATCCTACTTGCAATATGTAAAAACAGAAAAGAGTTTTTTGTTTTCTTTTTCATCATTTTAAAAACATACTCTGTTTTATGTACAAGTGTACAAAAATATAAAATTTGTATTAAAAATATTATTTGGTTTAAAAAATGCTTTAAAAAGTAATAATACTATTTTGTATTAAAAGTTCTTTTTTTTTAATTTTCTACACTCTTAAAAAAAAATTTTTTTTTACTGAAAACAGGTACAGGTAATGTAAGTGTAGCACAAATTTAAAATTATAATCCAAGATTGTTTGAATTATGTCAAAGAAAACGAAAAAAATATGAAAAGTAAGTTTTTTTCTTTACTATGGAGTAGGTCATGAAAAATAAAAAAAATCAAATGGCCCAAGTGAAAGAACCAGGGCAGTCCATTCAAACTGAAAAATACATTGCATGTGTGATTCCTTGGTCTGTGGAGAAGGTTTGGAATAAACTTGGTTGTGCGGTCCGGTCTGGGGAAGGTTCTGTTGTGGGCCTATGGACCCCTCCAGGGCTCAACGTGTTAAATAATAAATTAACTTTCTATTTAATAATATTTATAGTCCAGAATAATAATAATAATATAAGATATAATTAATTTATTTTTATATACACTTTTTTTAACGTAACTCCTCAAATGCGATATGTCCCGAAACACATAATACATTGTTGAGTGATAATAAATAATGTTTTGAGGAGTTATGCTAAAAAAAAAGTGTATATAAAAATAAATTAAATATAACAAATATCCCTTTACTAAAGAAATAAGAAATAATGATAATGAACAGATGTGCTGTAGCTTAATATTGGTTAAAGTTGTAATAATGGTTAAAACATAACTAAAATTATTTACAAACTAAAAATATTTCAATCTCACTATATTTAAATTTAAAAAAATATACTAATGACTAAATTACAAAAATATACTAATGAATTGATTACTTGCATAATGTTCCCTGTATAATGCAAAATGTATCCTATTATATGGTCATAAGTTGAAAATAACTGCAATGGTTCAGGATAAAATGATCAGGTACCATAAATCGTATGTATGAACTGGATAAATAGTATCTATGATGTGGAGAAGGAAAGGAGTTAATGTACTCAATTATGAGACAAATGAATAACAATAATTTAAAACTGTTTCAGTATCCATTTAACCTTTAACATTTTGATTTTGATAAAATATTTTAGCTTTTATGTTTTGTCATTTCTTTTATTATTATTAAATAACATGAGGACTACTTTTTAATTTTTAATTTTTTTTTTTTAAGAGCTCAAAATTTTAAAAATATATGCGATAAAGTTAAGTATGATAGTACGAGTCTTATTTACGTATTTCAAATAAATAAAATGACACAAATAAAAAAAAAATTATTTCTGATAGAATCAGTAAAGGTTTCAAAAATGTATTATGGAGATAAACACAACCTATCAATTCTTTTTAGTGGATCAAAAAAGTCATATTTGCCTTAGGTATTTATCGAAATTTATATTTCAATTCTCATTTTTTTTTTTTTTTTTTTTTTTTTTTTTAAATTTTAATTTGATGTATTTCTTCGGTTGGGCGCATGCTGCAGTGCAAAGAACATATTGTGAATGGTTTTGAGTTAATAATTAATATTTATACCTCATGCAATCTTTTTCTAGAATCTGTCACAAATAGTTACCAAAATTGATTAAATTCTGTTGTTTCTATAATTTTTTTCCCTATTTATCTAGAGTTCATGTTTATTGAATTGTTGCTTTATTTTTTGAACTTTAATCTCTCTAATCTGTTATTATTTTTTTCTTATTGTGTACTTAGTATCATTATTATTGTTTTCTTAATTATTTTCTCTATAATAATCGTCTCCATACCACTTTTGGAAATCGAATCCTCTCTTACTATATAGTTACTTTTTATAATTTAGTTTATTTATAATAACTAACATTTTCGTATTTATTAATTAAATGAAGCCCGAAGAACTGTTATTTTGTACAATATAAAATCATTAATATAGAAGTAATAATTATAATAAATTTATATTTTTTAATATTTTTATTCCTTCCATAGGAAACCAATGGAAAGACAGTTAACAATTGGAACATCCTATGCCCAAATTCCCTGGAACATTTAAACCATTAGAAGTAAAATGTTTTTATTGATTAAAAACAGATTTTTAGTTGAATTTGTGTATATACCTTTAAAAATCCTGTAACATATTGTTGTGAATAGCCACAAAATAAATATATTTATTCTTAAATGATTTCTTTAATAAATAATATTAGGACATTGAAATGTAAGATCAATTTAAAATAGTCATAGTATACATAAACTAAAGAACAAATAAAAGAGATTGGTGTGAAAAGATTTTTTCAAATAATATCCTATGCTTTGTAAACAGTATTGTAAAAGATATAATATGAAAAAAAGAGGTAATATATTTTGATGTCAATTATATCTTATTAAATAAAAACGTTAGATTGTTCAATAAATGGCTGGCTATTTACAAATTTAACAGGATTTGAAATGATCAGGTTTGCTTACTCATATGAATGAATTCAGGGCTCCGCTGCATCCATGGGAACCCAATCATAAACAGACTTCTAGCTGACAAGGTAAGTCACTTCTCAGTCTGCTATTATTTATTACTGTTAATTTGTAATTAATTGATAGATATTTGTTTGACATTTATGGACCTGTTTTCATTAATTCCTGATATATTTTCATTTTAAAGAAACCATTTAATTATTTATTTTTAATTTATTATAACAAACAGATTTATTTAAAACCTATAAATGTTCAAAAGATTTTTTTTTAATTATGCTATTGCTAACCAATCATCCATTCATCAATTGTTAATTAATGCAATGTTTTGAGCTATTATTGGTATTCATTACTTATTGAAGGCTTTAAATCCAAAACTTTTATTATTTATTCTAGTTTATCTTAAACTAATTATTCTGACATAATATATAATATTATATAACAAAGAATAATTAATTAACTGCGATGGATTTCATTGAATTGAAACTAGAAATCAGAGAAAAAATATTTTTTTTAAATATATAAAAATTTGTAATTTATTATGAAGTATTTTCATTTTGCATTTATTAATTAAATTTGATGTAATGATCTAATAAGGTTTTAAATAATGATTTTTCCATTTCCATAACTCTAGTTCTCGAAGTGATCTTCGTTCTCTTTATTTGTCCTAATTACTCATCTCATTAATAAATGTTCAATAGTGATTAGTTCTGGACAAAATTTAGAGTTTAACATTATTTAGTTTTTTACAAGATATGAGTTTAAGGTAATCTTTTTTAAATAAGTTTATTTATTAGAATTTAAAACGATATAAACAAATACATTTAGCGAATGTTTGATTAGTTCTGGTCCAAATCTCTGCCACTCTTAACAATATACTTTTGTTTATATAGTATTTTATTTCAATTTTTATTACTTCTAGGATATTTGAAGCTATTATAGTCTTTAAAATTGGGTAATATTAGCAATGTTTCAGCAAATAATTTCAATAAAAACCACTGTTTTCTTAGGTATAATTTATTTTTTGTGTATATTTTTTCGTACTCTAATAATGGAACAATATATTAAAAATATATATATTTCAACACCTAATTAAACTATTACTTTATAGTATAGTATTATTATAACAGGTTTAAACAGATGTATGAGAAAGATCGAACATTATTGCTGGTGGCTACAGCCTCAGCACTTCCCAACAATCTAAGCTGTAAATTGCTCGATCCTTCCCGGATATCAGAAGCAGTCGGCGTCATACACGGTGGATATATCAATGTCATTCCGTTTAGATCAGTTGACTCTACATCACAGTATATTCCTTGTACAGACACCGCAGAGAGATATTCTGCAACTGTCCAGCAGGTGAGAGAAAGTCTTAGCAATGTTACATCATGTTACTAAAATCAATTACAAAACTTAACATCAGTGTTTAGTATTCAATAGTTAATATTGATATTAATTAGCAGTTACACTTATTGTATCTTTTTTTATTATTAGAACCTTTTTGAATTTTTAAAAGTTTTTTACCTTAGTTGAAATGAGTTGCCTTTTTTTCCCCTTGAAATTATTTCTTGAAAAGTTGAGGAAGCTAATACTTTAATAACCATTGTTATATGTTACAAATGAAAGGATACATTTATTTATTTCTATAATATGAAAAAATGTTTTGAGTCATTCCATATCAAATCAACCTATTCTACATTAGATTTAGACCTTGACCTCTCCGATTTCTATGATTTTTGGTATAGAAGTTGCACATACCAAGTCTAGTTAAATTTTAGAATATTACATTTTTCCGACTATTGGTGTTTGAGTTATAAGCTTTTAAAAATACAAAAAACTACTGTTTTTGTCCTCACGTGGTATATTCAAAATTACATCATTAAAAAACTATTTAACCTAGAGATCTCAAACTTGCGAAATTCTTTTCCATTTGAAATGCCCTTTAATTTGATATATCATTCAATATAGTTTCTGTACAATTTGAAGTTTTTTGAAAATTCCAAAAACGGTTTTTTCATTCCCAAAATACATACTGTTAGATTTTTTTGAAAAAAAATATATGTGATTCATACTTTAACTGACTGTATATGGGCAAAAGTTAAGGATGGGAGTAAAATATATAAATGCTAATAGCAATATATTTTTCGGGGTGCTAATAACAATTACTCTGGGGGAGGGGGAGCCACTCCGCCCCCTATATCTTTTCGAAATTTTCCACTGACCCTTAAAAAAAAGGAGACAAAATATTTTTTTTAATCAAGAAACCATTTGATAATTTTTTTTTTTTTTTTTTTTTTTTTAAATAAAAAAATAAAAAACTTTTACCCAGATAATCAGTTATAGTCTGAATCACACATACACACACACACACACACACACACACACACACACACACATATATATATATATATTTTTTTTTTTTTTTTTTTTTAATTGAAGGGTAAGTATTTTGGGAATTTAAAAAACCGTTTTTGAACATTTCGAAAAATTAAAAATGTACAGAAACTATATTGAGTGATATATCAAAACCATTGGTTGATTTGACATGGAATGACCTTTTTGGTGTTCTTATTTTCCAATTTTAATCTCAAGATTTTGATTCATACACTGCACGGTAGCTCCGACACATTTTTTATTATATTTTTCTATCCTAATTTAAATATAACTAGTTCAAATCCTTTTATTTACTAATATAGGTAGTTACAACATTAAGGTTGACAAAAAGAAAAAACAGAACTATAGTGTATCTTTCATGAATTTAATATTATTTATTGTTGAACATATACAATATTTATTTTAAAAATTAATTAAAACATATCTATAAGGTTGCTGGATAAATATAAGCATAAGCTGAATAAGAGATGCTTTTAATTTTTCATTTATCCTCTTATTGAAATTTAGAACTGTACATAGAAAAGACCATAAATCCAATAAATGTGATGGTAAAGTACATGATAACATGACAGTTGTTAGTGAAGCAACTACTAGCAAAAGTTCTTCATGAGAAGGTACCAAGGTCATCTTCTTTTCAGAGGCCTCGAAGGATTATCAGGAAGTGGGTGTGAGGAAAGTTGGGAGCAAGTGGATTCGAGAGGGTATGGAGTTTACTATGAAAGGATAGGTATCTGGTGTGTGCTAAATCAGTAATATATGGAACATTAAGGTCTTTATGGATAAGTTTATTTGTGGCAAAGTAAGGAGCATCAAGGATTTGATATAAGATGAATTATATGGTTTAGTGGAGTCCCGAAGCTCAACTCTATATGCCCAAATAGGTCTGATAACTGTTATGTAAATGAGTCTTTTGTAGTTAATCGGAAGTTTTTTGAACTTTTGTCTAGTAAATGTTGAATAAGCTTTTAAATTTAGAGTTTAATGTTGTTTAGTGTTTTACAAAATATGAGTTTACGGTTATCTGAAAAAAAAAAAAAAATGAATAAAAATAGATTACTGAATTAAATATATTTTTTTAAATAAGTATATTTATTAGAATTTAAAACTGCATGAGGAAATACACCTAGCAAAGGTGGTGATCAATGACATGAAAAACTACTACCCACCTATTGGAGGCACTTTAATTAAAGTAATATATAGAAGGAAAGTTTCCAGATGCCTTGAAGGATAATTGGGAATCTAATGGAAAACAATTGGAGAAATTTATGGGTGATGTCTTGGCCAGAAAATATATTACAACTATAAAAACTTTGAAAAAAAACTATTTTTTTTTTTTTATTTTCTGTAACTTTTTGAACAATATTTTCCAGGTTATAGCACATGAACTAGAATGGCAGATTGGCTTTCATTAAATGTTCATTGTTCTATTTTGTGTTTCATTCTGACTGCATCCTTCACCATCTATATTACTATCAAGTATTTCATTCACAATCATTAAATTTTATATTAAAAAATCTTTATCTTTTGAGAGAAACAAACTGTACTATCACAAGTGCATTTTTGAAGTTGTTTCGAAAGTGATGGATGATTCTGAAAGAATTATTTTGTCAAATCCTTTTGTATTTTTCCTCTAGCAAGTCAAGATTTCTTACAAATTAAATTTTAAAAAGGCTAATTAGCTTCCTTTGGTGTATGAGTTTGAGAACTAACAACCTATTAAAAACATTTTGAACTACAGAATACATCAAAACATGAAGAATTAACTTTATTTATTCAATTTCAGGATCTATAATTCCTCTGCAGGTCCCAGATATCGTGGGCCATCATAATTGTGGTCCATCTACCTTTTTATCATGGTCCCATGGTTTTGTTACCTTTATGGGATTGATTAAAAAACCTCATTTCTTTCTGAATGGGAAGAAGAAATTGCTCTTGAAATTATTGATCAAGATAATTCTACATAATGTTCAACTTTCTTTGATTTGTTTCCTTATTTGTTTATATATGTTTTATGAATTAATAGATGTATTAATTATTTATTACAAAATATTATAAAAAAATATAACTCTTTCTAGGTTATGTGGTGTTATTTGAACTTTGAAGCTTGTTTAGTTGTTGCCTCAAATGCTGGATTACAAGTGTTTGATTGCTCTTCCCTCAGCCTTCGCTTCTCTCACCCATGTAAAGATTCCCCTGCAGGAAGAGAACATTTTGCTCGTGGGCTAGCTAACCCTCCTGGAGACTACTTATGTGTTGGTAAATAAAGTTTTTCGTATTATACAAATAAAGTTCAGAAAAAAATATTAGTTTGTTAGAAAAATAGTGAAAAAAAATTAAAAAATCAAACTTTTTTTTATATTCAACTTCTAGCTTCTGAACCATTTGGCACAGACTATCCTATTATATTATGTTATTTAGTTTTAAAATCCAAAGAAGGGTACTTATTACCTTTATGATTTGATATTTGTAATGTCTTGTTAGTCATTGATTATTGTATCTAAGTACGTATCCAAGTATCTAAATACTTGAATCATGTGCAAAATCTAAGCTAAAAAATGTCACTAAAATCATGTACTAGACAGATATGATATTATGTTTTCAATAAGAATGAAATATTTACAGAAAAAGAAAATTTTATGTAAATTTTCAGAATAATATTTTAAACTATTTTCAGGAAACAATAGTGGGGTTGTGAGACTTTTTGGAATGAGTGATGATGGGGGTATGATATTCATCGATAGAAAGCAGGCACACTCCTCGCCGATAGCCGACTTGGCATGTTCTAAAGAAATGATGGCATCTTGTGACGATGCTGGAATGATAGTATTGTGGTCGATCACCCCAGATGAAATGATTCATTGGGCTGAGATTACTAGCTATGGGTGAGTAAAAATATACTTTTTAATCTGATTAATTTTCTTTCTTGCTATATATGAATGTTGATCATGTACATTAATTATCAATCTTTCAAAGATATTTATTTATTTATCTAAGCAAACATTGAGGTATGTTTAGTAGAAAGTTTACTTAAATTTTTTTGTCATTTCAGTTATAACAAAAATTTAAGAGAAACCTTATAGCAATAGTTAATTTAACAATTTGTCATTTTGATTTTGCAATTGTGAATTTCTTTATACTTATTAATGATTAGAGCAAAATAAATAAAATTTATATTGATTAAAGATTTCTGAAATAATTAGGTTTGGATTTTTAGATCTGCATGTACCAGTGTTGAAGTATGGCGTGGACTGGTGGTTGCTGCATATGGTTCTGGTCACATAAGAATCTTTTCTGTAGACCATAGAAGGAGGGAGGTAACTCTGTCCATCGAAATTGCAGCACATGCTAAATGGATAACTGCATTAGATATTGCTCCAGAATCAGGGCTTGTTCTGTCAGTTTCGGAGGATTCATTTGCTAAAGTTTGGCAAATATCTGGTACTCAGGATAATGTAGTAAGTTTTCAGTGTATAGTGTTTCCTATTTTTCCATTAAAATGACAAGTATTTTCATGTGGTTGATGTTATTTAAAATTAAGGATGTCTATTCAGAGTTGATATTTAGGGTCAGATGTTGAGAAAATTCTGAGGAATCATATTTCTATGTTGAAAGAAGTAAATGGAAAACATTGAAAACTAGCAATTGTATTGACACAAATCACAGTGCAATCTTGAAAGTTTAACATTTGTTCATCCAACAAGCTTGTGACATCTAAAGGAGTACTTTTTCTGACAGTGAAAAATAAAGTGTGTAAAATTTATTATATGTGAATTGAAAGTTGAAGAATCTTTGAATACTTCATTCACAACAGAGAGGAAGAAACTCTTCAATATCAAGTGTTATATTAAAATAAAAGAGAATAATTAAATGGGGAAAATTTTTTTTTTATAACATTTGTCGCTAGGACCTACCATTTAGGAACTATATTAGTTTGAATGACAAAAGTCACATTAAAACCCCTATTTTCTCTCAACTTTGTTTATTTTGAATTTTTGCTAATTTTAAATTTAAAAAAAAAATGTTAATTCAATTAATTGATCCTTAATTAATTAATTGATCAATTAATTGATCCTTAATTAATTGATAAATTAATTGATCCTTAATTAAATAATTGATCAATTAATTGATCCATTACCTATTGTTTTTCTCATCAGGTAGAAATAAGTTTTTTTAATCAAATGACCAAAAAAGACAACTTCTGTATTAGTAATGGAGGCTTGTCAATTTCAAATATTAGTTTCTTTAGTTGAGTTGCAAAGAATATTCAGTTTATAAATCAGAAAGGGATAATTTTAAATCCAAATTGCAATTTTAAAAAATACATTCTTTTGAGTGTTAATTAATAATTCTGATACAAAAGTTTTAAATTTTCATTACTACATCTCCTGGATGAAGATGTACCAATAAATGAAATTTTGCTTTTAGAAATTTTTTAAATGGAGACCTTGGTGGTATGGAATATTTAATATTCCAAAAACTTGTTAATCCCATAATTGAAGGGTTTGGTGGATGAAGGGGTTATGTCACATTTTTTTTAAAATGCAACATAAGGTACTTGTGTAGTATATGGACCCCCGTTATTTGATACAAGATAACAGTGATTCTATGAATATTACTTTTAGTAAACTTATGACTTAATTTTTAAATATAATAACCTCACTTATCAGATAAAAAAACAATACAGATTATGAATATTGTTTAATATGTACAATTTTTAGTGGCTTTTTAGAACAAGTAATAATGAAGAAAGTGCTGTTAGTTTTTTCAGGAATAGGGCATTATTTAATAAGAAAAGGTATGCAGTAATGGACATTATATTTTTTTTATTTCCCTTCCATAGTAACCCTATGGAATGGCCATGTATATTGATATTTTTTACAAGTTCCATGCAAATTAGCATACTACCTGTAATTAGCAGGTGTAATGTTTTTAAAAAAAAATTATATTGTGTTCAAATAGTGGGGTCTCATATAATACACAAGTACCCAACATAGTTCAGTAGATGAAGAATTTATGTGCAGAAGTGTTAGGTAGCAAATCTTAATATTTAAAAACAACTAAAAAAAGAGATCTGAAGAAAATGAAGAGAGTATCTAATATTTTCCTGTTTAAGGAAAATGTTATAAAAAACTTTAAACATAAATTACTCAAAATTATGTTTTGTTACATAATCTCTTCATCCACCAAACCCTTCAATTGTGTTCATCAAAACAGAACTGTACTTAGTTTTTATGCAGTAATCATCATTATCTAATTTATTCAGGGTTATTAATATTTAATTACAAATATCTGAATTTCCCCATTAAAAATGCCACAAACCTTTTATTGGTTCTTTCTATTGCAGGGAAAACTTTAAAATAAATTCATTATATAGATAGAATATTTTTCATTATTATTTCTAATCATTGTTAATTTATTTTTATTTTTCAGGTTGTTGTTCACAGGTTTTCTTCACAAGTAAAAGATTGTATGCTTGTAGGGGGAAGATTTCTAACCCTTTCTGGTTCATTATTTGCTGTTTCCATTTATGATAGCAATTTAGTTCAATGTTTTAAGATGTAATTAAACTTCCAAAATAAAATAATTTTTGAAACTATTAAAAATACTGATTGTTTCCCTTTTTTGGATACCCTTGACCAAGTAGAAGTAGGAACAGGTAGTACTTGCCTGGTGCCTATTTAATGATTTATGTATTATATTAATCTTACAAGGTGATGACAGTGAACCAATTACTAGGATACACTTTATTTAAAGATAATTATTCATTATTTAGTTGTTATCACTATTATGATTGGTTATGTTTGGTATTAAATGTTTTGTGACCATTACTTTGTCTTTTTCTTATCTTTGTAAGTATCTCACTTCTAATTTTTTTTTTTAAAAGAAAAGATGGAGTGTAAACTATAAAAATTTACAATAAAAGAATATTAATTTTTGTTCAAACTTTTAGCAAAGCTCAGTTCCTTTCATACCTACACTATAATAGAAATGTTAAAACAATGAATTGGTAATATTTTATTGTGTTTTTAATATATTTTTCTTTATTTAACAATGGTCTACCTAATTACATTATAATGCAGTTTATTATATTTCAGCTCTAATTGTTCAGTCTTATGTAAAATCTATAGGTCGAATGTTATTAAAAATATAACATAAATGAAGGTAGTGGAGCCAAGTACAGAAAATTAATTGAATTGGCTGATTTGCATCATTATTCAAAACACAGTTTTAAAAATTCTTGATAAATCAACCAGAAAGTCCCTACACTTCTTAACTTCTAAAATAAGGTTTATTGAAATAAATTTAGTGTTTGGGTTCAGAAGCATAAATTAAGACATTGCTTCCTATGAATTTACTTTAATATTGAAAAAAAAAAATGTGAAATTTGGTGAGAAAGTACTAGTTAACAAATTTAACAAAAGAGACGTGAAAAATAAATAATGATAGCCAATTGAACAACTTCTGAATTGATTTTTTAAGTTAATTGCTTTTTTGACTTTTTGAAATCAGGTTGGTAAAAGTATAGAAAATGGAAATATAAATAGGAATATATAAACAAAATAAATTTGATAAAGTTAGAGATGGTATAGAAATAGTTTAACAAAAAATGAAATAATAAATGTTATGGTAAAAAATCAAATGATATTTATGACAACAGATATAAAATGTTTAAATAAGACATAATGATTGATTACATTACATTATAATTACCTTAAAAACTCTAGAATCCTAATTTTGAAATAAGTTTTTAAATTTATTAATGTTTGCTTAAACGGATTGAATCATTTTTCAATTTTTCAAAACCACTCCCTTCTTATCCAAAATGCTGTTTAAAAAATTCACATTTTTTTTGTAATAGATATTATTTATTTAAAAACTAGTCAGTTTGAATGTGTGAATGGATCTGGAGCTCACCGTTATGGCAATATAGAGATGGAGCGTTGACCAGATCTTATTCCAGAGGGGGCATGCAAATGAAGGAACGTGACCGTCAGTGTCCTTCGTTATGTTTTGGATCCAGGGTACCCTATTAATTGCCAGAATCAGGATTTCAACATGCTGCTCCTTTGTGTATCCCTTTTTTCTTTTTGGGATGGAAACCCTTATCTCAAATGTTGGCAATAACCACTGTCTTGGTAGCAACATTAAGGCTTTCTTCTACCAAATGGTGAAAAATAGTTAAAACACAAATCCTTAAGGAATCACCAAAAATATAAGATTTATGATTTAAAGTTATTTCAGCCATAATGAATTGAACATATTATATAGATTTTCCAGAAAATTTGAACAAATCTAGTAGTTATAAGAATAGTTGATTAAACCTATGGAAAAGATAATTACAGTTACCTTTTTTTTTACTATTATCTTATTTTTTAAATATTCACTTATTTAAATATACTTTATTTGTATTCTGTTTTTTTCCTGAATTTTTAATTTTATGAACCATACGTATACCAGAAACTAATAAAAAACTTCCATTGGCTTAATCAACAAAAAATTTAAATATATTGTAATTAATTAGTTATATCAATTTAAAAAAAAAATTAAATGACGTGTTATATTAAAATTATACTCAATCTTTAAATAATATTGGAGCCTAGAAATCATGTTTCTATTTGACATAAAAACTGACTGTACCCAGTCTTAAGTTAGTTGTAACGCGTTTTGTCTGGACCAATCAGATTCCACACATCTCCGTAACTTAATTATCAGTCATTACATCCGCCGAGAATATTCTAATTCAGTTCAGTGAAGTTCGGTTCGTGTTGGTGTCGGAAGTGTTTCATTTTTAAATATAAAGAAAGTGTGAAAGTTTTATCTTTCTTATTTAATAAGTGTAATCTCAGAGTTTCAAGTGTTGTTTTAGTGTTCATTTTTATTGTTCCGATATAAGGTGCTTGTTGTTCTATTTCTTGTGTTTTATAAATGACATGTTAATAGTGATTATCAAGAGAGATGACATGGCCATTTTGGAATTTTTTGCTGTAAGTTAATGATTTTTCAAAACATGTTCGTTTTTTTAATTACAGGCTCTTAAAACATTTAATACCCTTCTTATTAAACAAAAAACGGCTGCAGCTGCGCTGGTTTAGATATTAGAGTATTTTTATTCTAAATAATAATTATTCAAAGGTACAATATAAAAGAGTTTTTATTTGTTCAAATTTTGGCTCGGATCGCTGATCTGTAATTATCTATTTCGGTTTTTATGCTACACGAAATTTTATAAATTGAATATTAATAATTTTAGATAGTTGCTAATATGTAGAAATCTAAAATTTAATTTATTTTAGATTAGAAATCTAATGATAAAATCTTGAATAATTTACTCTTAACTTAGGAATTACACAATTAAACTAATTGGCACTATATACTAAACAATTTTCAGTTTTATATGTGTATATAAATTTAATTTCATGTATATAAAATCAATTGATGCCAATCAATTGATACTTGTTAATTAACGAGGTTCATATGATTCAGAATTAGGTATATTGATTTTTTTTTTTTTTTTTTTTTTTTTTTTATTTCCAAGCCCCTTTGGAGAATTTTTGTGCAAGGATATGTAAGTAGAAAGAAAGATTGATAGTTGGCCTTTTGCTGTATTGAAAAATACATTCTAAGGCCAAACATGAAATGGTGAGTCCTGGAAGTTTAAATGAATCATAATAGTCTTTAATATGGGTGTTGGGGCACACCCATAGGTATATTGAGAACAATGGCGGCTGCTATAAAGGTACTTCGTATTTCAGGGAAGGCTTCCATTGGCTATTTATTTATGAAGATATTTGTTTAAAAAAAACCAATTTTTTTTTGTCTCCATTTCTATCCCAATTTCTCGGTAAAATAACAATAATAAGAGAAGAGTGGGTATTGAAAAAAACACTTTTGGTATATTTTTTAATAAAAGTAGTAAGATCAAAAAGAAAAGTAATGAATGTTATTTCCAAGAACTTTTGTCAAATAGTCTGAAAAGGGTCGTTTGATCTGTCATGGTCGGTTTAGTGTTAAGAAATTGAACTACATTAAAATCACCTCATCTGTACTTATATTCAACTTATTTATAGTCATTTATTCAGATTTTTTTGTTTTATCTTATTTCCTTTTGCCATCAATCTTTAATTTATTATTTATTTATATTAATATCTACCTGAATTTATACAGTTAATATGTTATTTAAATAATTTTCAGGAAAACAATAACTAATTGTTATATGTGTAACTTCTTGCAAGAAGAACAATCAAAATTAGTTTTGCATCGAGTTAAATCTCTAACTTTGCATACTTACAATATTTAGACTTTTATATTCATTGTTTTGTTAATATGGTTATAAATATATGTCATTACGACCAAACGTAGCAATTATACTTAATGCGCTCTAGGAAAGGAGAAGAAGAATTATCGAGATGGTATTCAACTGTTTCGATGATTAGGTAATATTGTTCGCTTTCTAGGGAAGTGTTATGGAACGGTTGTAATTTGTAACAGTTCCACCGGTGTCAGCTCCAAAGTCGTATTAGGTTTCTTTAACAAGTTCCAGTTCTGGTTCCTTAAATGACATATTATCTCCAACGGTATATCAACCTTTTTTTTTTTTTTTTTTTTTTTATCTCTTTACTTACCATAAATGTGTTATAAATTAATTATTGGTGTGGAGAAGGCGCAGTTTTGAAGCGAGGTTCCAGGTAAGAGTACTTTCAAAAGATTCTGCTTTTCTCCATAGATCCGAAGCGTTCATGTCTCTTTATTTAATTTATTATTATTATTTACCTGGTCTAAGAGAATAGTTTTTCTTGTCAGTTGTAAATTTTTAGGGGATAATTCTTCACGAATGTTGAATAACCAATGATGCGTGAAATAAGTGTTGAAACAATGGGGTATTTTTGATCACTCAAGTGCCTATTTTTCAAACTGCTTAAATATTTTTTATCAATACCTAGTGTTCAGGAATATCATAAAAATAAATCAATATCGATAACGGCTATTTTTTTTTTTTTTTGTAATTAGCATTTTAACCTGAATAAAATGATTTTAGCTCTGAAATAATGTATATATTTTTTTCAGGCATAATAGCATTTGATTGGAAAGTTCGTTGTTATTATAAATAAATCATAAAAAAAACATAATTGACATTATTGGCGAAGCCAACGATTTCTTGATATTTTCCATAGTTTTATGAACTGCTTTATTGAAGTTAATTCTGTATGCCTCTCTTAATTTATCATTTGATATCTTATATTTATATAACGATTGTACCTTTTTCTATTATTGACAATAGTTTGTTTCTTCATTTAACAATCCACTTCCGTTTCAGTCGAGCGTTTTTATTCAAAATAATTATTAATTTTTGATAATTTATCTTAGAGACATATGAAGATCTCTTGCAAGCTCTTTAAAGCTTCTTGTTATTTGTACTTCTGAAGGATTGGTAATAAAAACAGGAATGATTTTTGAAAATAATTATCGATTATCGTTTATTTTATTATTATTTTTTTAGACCAAACTTTTGATACCTATACTGTATAGGCATTGTTATGACTGAAGTGTTAGGAAGCGGAAATGTACTTGATGAAAGCTGTTCAGAATCTAGATTGATCTCTTTCTGTGACATGCACTAAATGCCTTATAAATATGGAATGAATGAAATATGTAATATACGATATCTTTTTAGAAATATATTATACAATATGGATTTGTTATATACAGGAAAGTTATATAAGTATTAAAAATTAAATAAAGCTCACTTAAAAATATTACAAGACTGGTTTAAAAAATGGAAAGTAAAACTCAAATCACTAAATCGTAGCACATCACCTTTACACTCAGACATGACTCTTGTTCACTGTCTTATAGACAATCAACTCATTACACGAACTAACGA
Source organism: Euschistus heros (assembly GCA_003667255.2). Lineage (NCBI taxonomy): Eukaryota > Metazoa > Arthropoda > Insecta > Hemiptera > Pentatomidae > Euschistus > Euschistus heros. The sequence continues at coordinate 371,722 of RCWM02000702.1, read as the reverse complement.
AATTCGTGTAATAAGACTTATGCAATACAGGGACCTTATGCTAATTCAAATATTTTGTTCCAAAATACTAATACAAATATTGAAATCACCTCGGTACATCACAAACCACAACTCGTTCAGATTTGCATGTGTCCACAGTAAACGAAATAAATTTATATAATATAAAAAGGATAAAAATAGATAGCTTATTGTTATGGGCTGGGAAAAACTGTATATAATCTATTTGGATCAAAAGAAACGTAAACTTATTTTAATTAAATTAAAAAAAAAAAATTATTATTTCCTTAGAAAAACTTCGTTTGGTCCTCTTTCACTATAATAAAAACATATAAATTTCTTTTACAGAAATAAGAACTTTTCAATCAGGCTTATGTAACGAAACTGATCAATACAGAATCGATTTTTGTAAGTACTCTCGACATTCGCTAAGAGATGGCGGTCTTATGCGATGGCGAAGACAGCGTAGTGCAGGTACTTCCGACTACCGGGAGATGGCGGTTGTAGGTTTACGTTGGCCGTCAATAACTCCTGGTTTTTACGCGAGGGTCTCCCCTGGCACCTGATCAATACCTAGTGCTCCCTAAGTGCTGCAGGCAGCTCTGCTCTTTCACAGCTCGACCGAGTGCAGTGCAAGTAAGTGGTAGTTTAGTGCACTCCTTGCACCAAGGCGCACCTCTCGCAATAAACTATAGTGCTTCCAATAGGGCTCTATTCTTTATTCATATTCTTCCTTTGTAGAATTTGCCTTCCTCTGTCTTCTATTTCGAATAGACACAAAGAATTAGCGTAGTTTTCGTATATACGCTATTAATAATATCAAAATCAGTTCACGCTTTCAACGACAGGTGGCAGCACTGATACATACTATCGATGATTTCTTGAATCGAATGTTAACAGCAAGAATATCGATATGTATCCTCGATGTCAATTGCCACGTGGTTGAGCACCTGTTGTTAATAATTTCTGGCAATATGCGATATAGATTCAAACCATCCTAAGGTTTATTAAAAAAATGTTCTTTCCGGATGGAATCTAATATTCTGATAAAATAAAAATTCAAATTATTCATAGAATAACCACGCTACTTCCTGAGTGTCTTCATTATAGAATATTTTTGTATGGATCGTTATTTTTAACTCTGGTTTGTCATAAATACACATATAAATTTTTTTTTTCGCACAATAACATTAATTATAATATATTCTTTTAAAATGTTGTAAGTATTTAAAACGAATATTTTTTCTTATCTTGATTATATTTTATATTCACTGCCGGTCAGCTGTTTATGACAATCCTGAAACGATGATTTAAGAGTTTGATATTCAGTGAAAAATAGATAAATAAAGTTCTGCAAAAATATATAATTTAGCCCTAGACCTTTAAAGTTCATATGGATTTAAAGGGAAAAAATAAAATAAAATTAAGTTTTCAATACACAATTTAAAACAAACTGTTTTTTCACACTTAAGCCAAAAATTTCGTTTGCCAACAGAGAAACCTTGGATTAAAAAATTTGAAATTAGAGTAGAAAAGAAAATCATCTATGGACGTTAAATAAAGGCAAGAGGATTTTTGTTGAGCCATTTCAAATTTAATTAAAATTTTATCAAACAAGACCATTTTTTTCCAATCTGGTATGTCTGGGAATCTATATATTGTGGAGAAAAACTCAGAAGAGAAAGAAAGTGTTTTTACTAAAAACAAAACAAAACAATAGAGAGAGAGGGGGAGATAAGATATTGAACTTTTAAATTTACCTATTTTGGATGAGGATTATTTTGAACTTTTGACCGGCAGGGTATATGCGAAAAACGCATATTTATTTACCTTTATAATTTATATTTCTTCATGTCTTAGTTTTTAATTACAGCTTTGATACGCAATTATGTACATATGTATTTATATGATATATTTGTTGTTTATTGAGTTGATATTGACATTAGCCAGTTTTTATTGCTTCTATGCATACCAGTTATTATTGATATGTATTTAGTAATCTGTATTTACTGCGCTTATATATTGTATACAATTAAATAAAAAATATATTTAGTATAAAACCTCTCTTGTGATGCTCCTGATTTCCGGTTCCTGTGACTTCTAACATAATTAAGAACTGTGTGTAGTTTTACAAATATTAACAATTTACTGAAATTTTTGTACATGCAGATAACTACCGCATACAGCTTCAAGTTATGACTACAATATCTTCCCGTTGGGTCGTTTCCCTTATTGAAATTCCTTGAGTTGAATAGAAAAATAATCTGATAAGAGTAAGAGGGCAAGGGATCTGAAATTATAAGGGACCTCTTCAATTCTCAAATCTCATTTTCACTTGAACCCTCCTTGACTACAAAGGAACTCACATTTAAAAGCCCATTTCCGACCCCAACTTTGTGAATATTTATGGCGGCTCTGTAAACGGGCACGTTCCCAATTCCAAGGATCTAGCTGATAACCTCCGATGTAGGTTTTGCCAATGCTAATTTAAAATTTATTTATCCTATAAAAAATAAAATAAATGTGTGAATTTGTGAATTCATGGCTGGCTTACCGATAACTCGACATCTGATGTTTTATAGATTTATCGACATTTATCAAGAGGTTTTTTTTCTTTTAAGGGAAGTCATTATCGCTTGAAAAAAAGAACAACAAACAAAATGCACCAATTTATTTGTTTATTGGAACAATAATTATTCTATGGTATTACCGAGAAATATCTCCTCAAGGCTTAATAATATCCTCAAATAAACCTATCCTAAAAGATCTTAATGTTCCATATGTTGCTGATTTAGCCTAAACCAAATACATATCATTATACATATGCCATAATAAACTCCATAACCACTCATATATACTAGTCTCTCTACTTGCTTCCCATTCCATTCCCGATAACCCTCGGGAATGGAATGGGCATTTGACCTTGTAATATTGAACTTTTATTGAAGTGCTACCAATAGGTAGTTTCTTTAAAAGTTATTGTAATAATTTTCCCATCAATTTTCTAGATGTGTATATTTTAAACAGTTGCAAATATCAAATAAATAGTTAAATTTGTAGATTAAATGATTTAATTTAAGGTTCAATATCAAGTATTTTATTTTGTTTTCTATGTAGAATTGTATTTAAGATTTATTTCTTCTTCTATTTCTATATTATTTTATTAGTTTTCACAATTATTATCCTAGTTTATTTTATATAATCATATTTTAAATTTTATTTTATTTCTTGTATATGGTAGTTAGAGGATTATAATTTAATTTTGCTTCATTTATTTGTGATATTTTTTACTTTGATTGTACAGTTTGTATGAATAGATTCATTACCATACATATTACTTGTTGCCTTTGAGTGAGGCAGCTTGTGATTATGCAATAAAAAATATTAAAAAAAAAAAGAAGAATAATAATCTATTCTGATTTAATTCTTCTTATTAATATTAAAATAAGTTCTCAAGACTGGAACTAATGGAGGAATATGTTTTGATGGATTTAACTATTTTTGCATTATTAATTTATCTAGTATATATATTTTTTAATATTTATCACAAGCTTTTAGACTTATGATTTTAGAATACATAAAAATTTGGCTATTTTACAAAACTAAAATAAAATTCTGTTTTACACGTTTCTTTACTAAGCTTATGGTACACTTGTTCTGGACCTTTTTGAAACTTATAATACTTGTATTTAAGACGACAAAACTCATATTTTTCTTGAGATATGTCATCGGTAAAATGCATAGTTCTGTATGAAATATAAAAAGAGTACCGTAATAACAGTGATGAGAATCACAATCATTAAGAAAAAAACACAATTCATTGTTGATTAGTGGAATTTATATAGTGGAAAAAGATTGGAGGAGTCCAAGGAGCTAGAACCAACTTCACCACTTAGAAACTTTTTTCACAACGCTTTCCTCCTTCCAAGGGGAAGTTTAAATAATCACTTCTCGGTCTAATGTTACCGCATTAGCGCTGCCTCTTTGGGAAAACTTTTAGTATTCACTAACATTTGTGTATATATATATATATATATATATATATATATATATATATATATATATATATATATATGGGCTATATTTTCTTGCCTGTTAATATTATATGTTTAATAAGGTTTTTGAATTTCTGAACCTCAAGATCCTTGTTAAACACACATACACACACACGCATATATATTTTTGCTAATAATATATATTTACTTTGAAGCTAATTATAGATTGATAAATCATAGAACCGTGTGAAGGGTTTATACCCTTTTGAAGAAAAGTTTAGTAAAGAGTTACGATCAACCACTGCGCTCACCACATTATCTCTTTCCTTTTAAAAACTGTTCAAATATACAGGGTGAGTACCTCTTGGCGCAAAAAAAAAAAAAAAAAAAAAAAAAAAAAAAAAAAAAAAAAAAAAAAAAAAAAAAAAATTGGGTGAAACTAGACTTTTGTGAAGAAACCAAGTTTTTTTTTTTTTTTTACCATAAATGCTTTAATATCTCCATTTTGTTTAAATATTGTTCAAACTTTGACCACATTTTCGGATTTAGCATTAAATTTCCTATAAGAGCAGAGTACATGTAACCTTGAATTTCACCAACTTGGGATCTGAAGAACAGCTTGATCTTCACCTTATTTAGGGAAGTCACAATGTCTTATATTACTTCAACGCTCACCGCTTTTCGAAAAATACTATCCACAAAACTGCAAATCTCACAAAAGTTTCAAATTTAATCAGCTTTCCAATGATATGTTGACAGTAATGATTCTGTTTCAATTTCATGGATAAATTTGCTTTTAAAATCGAAAAAACTTGTTGTTCTCATTTGGTATACAAATAAGCAACTTGTGTAAATAAAACATTATGAAAATCCCTTAATGGGAATGTGTATTTTAAACATAATAAACTCTTCATTGGAATAAAAAGCAAAGAAAAAAATTATTGTTTAATAGAAAGTTAGGGAAAACTGTCATTAAAGCGACATCAAATCAGAGGATCTTATGTTATTACTTTTATTTATTTATCATCATTATTTAAGATTTATTTTATTAAATTTTCAATGTGGTCAAAGTTTTAAAAATATTTAAACAAAATGGAGATAATACAGGGTATATGGTAAAAAACGTGGTTTCCTCAAAAAAGTCTTAGATTTATAGTATTTCTGCAACGCATTGGAATAGAAAGGTGAGGTCTGCGGTATTTTTCTACATTTTTGATCTAGTTTCACCCAATTTTTTTTTTTTTACACTAAGAGGTACTCACCCTGTTTTATAGAGCTTAGGTTAACCTAACTAATGAATGGTTAAATAAGCTTTTATTATGACATGGATTATAACAACCAAACTGCCTACAACGGCTCAATGCCTAAGATTCTTGAGAAAGAAATATAGGTTATAAGGATAAACCTGTGTTTATTGTATGTTCAAGACCCTCTGTTTAGTGGGGGAAGGGAGACAGTTTACATTTTGTGTCACTACGTTCAAAATATTGTTATTATTTTATTTCATTTTTACTTTATTGTTAGTATTTTACCCTCAAGTGGGTCCTAAACGACGTTACGGAGAACTTGGAGGTGGATGCAATGTATTAAGCCGGGAAGGAGCTTAAAACTCTGTCCTGAAACATAACATAATACATCATGATACGTAATATGCGATATTACATATAATAATCGTTATATCATAATACATACTCTATGTTTTATATTGCGTCGATAGGAAAACAGTGTTTCTTCTTAATTAATTAATTAATCAATTAATCGGTTATATATAATAAAATAAAATATGGTCAAATACTTATCTGCTTATTCATTAAGCATCTCCACTGCTTTAATTTTAATTTTTAAATAAGAGCATAGCACTGATGATAGCAAGAAATTCTCTCTCCAGCTTTTTCACTTCGATAGGTTATATCAATGTAGGCACCCTCTTCAAGGTCGTGATAAACACACACAACGTAGTAATAAAGACATTAAAACTGTATATATGCACATAAAAATCGTTTAAACTCTTCGTGCAAACGAAGAAGATTGCGGTTATCAAGTAAAATGGCAAGGCTTAAAACGGATATATTATTTAAAATCCATGAAAAAAACAACAAAAACGTAACACTATAAACTTACGATTTCAGAGAATACACTCTACTAATTTCTGATTGAAATTAGAACACTTTAAAAAAAAAAAAAAAACTATTTAGGTAAATTTACAACTGTATATAGATAAATTATTGCAAAGTCCGAAGGGGTTTTTAAAAAGGATTTATTATGAAGTAACACAATTTACAATCAAGGGTATCAATTATAACTAATTCTAATGAACAACTAACATAGTAACTGCGTGAGAACAGACTGAGAGAGGATGGTGAGGAGAGGGGGGGGATTATATAGAACAAGCAAAGTACATGCATCAGCTTCTAGGAAAAGGCTTGCACCTGCACCTTAACTCCTCCCTGGGGAAGATTCAACGTTACTCCTGGAACGTTAATTATTTAAATAATGATTTAGTATTTGCAATAGGAGCAGTAGGATAATAGGTAATTACGGGGAGTTTCAGGTTTACATTTTTTGTTCCTACAATATAAAAATAATAGTATACAAAATATAATAATTATCAGACAAGTAATAATATAGTACACATAAAGAGTTAATACTTATTTCTAAAAATTCTTCATAAGGTTTAATAGTTATATTTAGATCATTAATCATGGTTTCATTTTCAAACAAATTAGTATAATAAGGTTGTAACTCATGATGAGGATTATGTTTATGTACAATTTTTAATTCTGGATAACAATCTTCTAAACTTACATTTACAAGGCTTACTTTAGGTAAAAATATACTTTCGTTTTTACAATTAAGTAATCTAGTTGTTTTATATACAAGATATTGTTTAGTATATTCTTCATACCATATGTTTTGTTGATTACATTTGTTTTTTTATGCAATTATTACTATTACCATTTTTAAGGATATCATTTATACACTTATCTTCTAATAGAGTCATATTATTACAATAATATTCTTTTACATAAATACAATTACTTCTATAATAATTATCTTCGTATTCTATGATTAATTTATGTTTATTATTTATAATATAATATTCATTATTTCTAAATACAGGAATAGTTATCAATAAGTGTCCATTATATAATTTTTCTTTTATAGGTAAGTCAACAAAGACGTGTATAGCATCTTGGAATTCAGAACAGTATATTTTCGAATTAGCCCAAAGTATTTCTTTATCCGTGGAAATTAAGCTGATATTTGACGGTAGTGTTGCCATTACATCTTGCATTAAATATGAGTGAATTATTCCTAACTTGCAAAATTCAAGGGATATTGCTAAATTTGATACTTTATCTCTGATGTTTTTTATATGCATTAAATATTCATAGGACTGCAAATTTAAATCTACTTTATTAAAATTTCTTTCGATAGCGCGTGAATTGAAATTAATTAATTTTATATCTCGTTCATATTTCTTTATGAGATCCTTATTCGTATTAATTAAATTTAACTCATTTACTTTACTGGACCTTTCGTTTAACAACATTTGTTGTATTAAATTATCGTAGTGCTCTTTATCCTCTGAGTCCATGTTGCCAGTGACCCAAGATATAACTTTTCCTAAACCGTTAATAAGACCTCTCTTCTTTCTTTTTGAGTCGATGGTGTCTATTTGATTTTTTAAACTTTTAATGGAATCTATTAGTATGTTATAAATGCGAGAATCGTTGTACTTATAATTATTTTGATATAAACTATTTATTTCGTTTCTTAGTAGTGTGAGATTATAAAAATGATATGTTTTATAAAATTTATTCATTACCTTTATGTTTTTAACAGTATAATGTAAAATTCCAGGTGAATTGGAAAGATCTGTGATTTTAATCGCTGTCGCTACCTGAACTACCAGAATTGTCATTATTAGCATGAAGATTAGGACCTTCATCTGAAAAATTAAAATATTCTTTACTTTTTTTATTAGGTCTCTTAATTTTATTCACATGTGTTTTTATGTTTCTTTTCCTTTTACCCTGTAATAACAAGTTAACCTTTTTGTATTGATCGTTTGCTTTAATATTACTTTGAGGATTTTTGTAATAAATTGCTGTTTCATTAGTGACATCTGGAATGTCCTCACGATTTTCGTTTAATTTACCTATGCGTTTTTGTTTTTCTTGTATTATTTTGTCTTTTAATGTATTATGTAAAAATAATAGATCATCATGGTATTTTTGGATATACATTTCCGTTATATGTTTATTCATTAAAGGATTCGTTGAAATACCAAATGTTATTTCATTAGGGGTGAGTTTTAAGTTCTGGTTAATCGAATTGTTATAAGCAATAGTTATTAGATTTAGAATTCTCTCTATGCTATAGTTTGGATATTCTTTATATGTTATTCTTAGTAATTCAATCATTGTCGAGTGACATTTGTTTAATAGTGCTAGAGAATTAGAGTTTTGTGCCGATGTATAATGAATTACAATTGAATGGAGTTGACATAATTGTGATACTAAGGTGTTTTTCATTTCTGATCCTTGATCGCATATGATTTGATTTGGTGTTGGATAAAGGCTTAGGTATTTTTCAATAGCTTTACATACACTGATCGCATTACCGTTTGGTAAAAGGTGAGTAAATAGTCGCTTGGAAAACGTGTCTATAGCTGTGAATATGTTATTTTTATTATATTTTAATACATCTATCATTAATACTGTAAATGGTTTATCTGGAGTAGGGGTTAGTTCATATTTTACTTTTAGAGGTTTTCTCTCATATTTAGTAAGTTTACAAATTTCACATTTATTTATAAATTCTGTAATTTTATCTTTTATATTAGGAAAGTAATAATCTCTTTTAAGTTTTTCCATTGTTTCCAAAATTCCTCTATGCGCGGTTTTACCTAAATGATATTGACTAATTAATTCAAGTTGCTCGTCAAGATTCTCTATATCTCGTAATAATGTAAAATATCTTTTTATTTTTATGTCCGGAAAATGATTTGTGATTATTTCTTTTATTGTCATATAGTAATCCTCGAATTCTTTTTCTAATATTTTTAGCTGGTGTGAACAATATAAACCATAGGTTGTATTTGGTTTTAGTATTTCAGTTAATGCTTTTTCTAGGCAATTTTTATTATTTATGAAAATTATATGACGCGTTTTGTTTGTAAAAGGTTTTTTCGAATTTTAAATTATATTTCTTGTTTCTTTTAATGATAATCTGATGTTTTTCTACATTTAATGCTTTTTCTTTTTTTTCACAATACCAAAATTGTTCGTTACTTGACTCTTGAGAGTGTTGGGTTTCTAGACTTTCTTGATCTTCTTCTCTTTGGATTGATTGTTCTTGTGTTTGTTCCAATTGTTCTAGTAGAGCTTCGTATTCTGATGTGATATCATCATTAGGTTGTTCTTGTAATTGTTGCAATTGTTTTAGTAGAGCTTCGTATTCTGGGTTATCATCGCTGGATGTATTATTTATAATTTGATCAATATTTATATCGTTTTCTACTATATGTAATTCAGAATTTCTCGAAAGTGCGTCTGCAACGAAATTTGATTTTCCTGTTATGTGTTGTATTTCAAATTCAAACTCTTGCAATCTCCAAACCCATTTCATTATTCTACTATTTTCGTTTTTCATATTAAAAATCCAAATAAGGGGTTTATGATCAGTTTTTAGAATAAATTTCGAACCATAGAGATATGGTTTAAAGTGTTGGGTGGACCAAACGATTGATAGAAGTTCCTTTTCAATTGTGCTATAATTTTGTTCCGTTTTACTGAGGACCCTTGAAGCATACGCGACTGGATGCTCTATTCCATCATCATCTTTTTTGCGATAAGACAGAGCCAATTGATTTATGACTAGCGTCAGTAGTGAGAATAAACTGTTTATTCCAATCAGGGTAGGATAAGATTGGAGTGTTTGAAATAAGTTCCAATAATTGATGGAATGCTTTTTTGAACTCTTCAGTTTTATATTGTTTGCTATTAATTGCCGAACTTAAAGGTCTAGATATTGTTGCATAGTTCTTTATAAATTTTCGGTAATAGCCCGTCATGCCTAAAAATTGGCGGGTTGTTTTTTCGTCATTAGGCATTGGAAATTTCTGAATCGCTTCAATTTTTGTCGGATCTGTTCGTAATCCATTGGGTGTAACTATGTAACCTAAGAATTTTATTTCTTCTTTGAAAAATTCAGTTTTATCTAGTTGAATAGATAAATTATACTTTTTTAATCTTTCTAATACCTTTTCAATATCTATCAAATGTTCTTCTTCGCTTTTAGAGTAGATGATTATATCATCTACATACACCATTGTATGTGGTAAATTTTCTATTGCCATATTCATCATCCTTTGAAATGTGGGTGGGCCGTTGCAAAGACCAAATGGCATTCTAACAAACTCAAAATGGCCATTTTCCGTAGAAAATGCCGTTTTGGGGATAGACTCTTCGTCTAATAATATTTGGTGAAAACCGGAGGTTAAATCAATAATGCTAAAATATTTTGAATCTTTTAACCTGTTAAGTACATCTTCTATATTAGGTAAGGGGAATTTATCTTTCACAGTATTTTGATTAATTTTTCGATAGTCAATGACCATTCGAGCTTTCTTAATACCGCTAGCGTCCATTTTTTTTCGGCACTATCCAGAGTGGCGAATTATATGGACTATTGCTAGGTCTAATAATTCCATCCCTTAACAATTTTTGTACTTCAATATTTATTTGCTCCTTAAATTGTTCTGGGTAACGATAGTTGCGTGTGTAAATAGGAGTTTCATTAGTTGTTATAATTTTATGTTTTAACAAACTTGTGGGTTTTAATGTTTCATTCTCTTTTTTTATTATTTCACCATTTTCTCTTATAATATTTACTAATTTATTAAATGTTTCTTTTTTTATGTGATCATGTCTTATGACATTACGGATTTCATTTTCATTTTCCATAATATTTATTCCATTTTTATTATTACTACTAGTTTCTATATGGAAACTTCTTACGTTATCTTTATGTTTTATATAATTAGAATTCCATTTTCATTATCTATGTGTGTTTTTAGATTTTTTATTGTCTCGTAACCTAATAGCATATGAAATCGGTTCGAGAAAGGATAAATTAGAAATTCCGAAGTTGCTTTTATTCCTATTAGAGGTTCTAGTGAGAGAATTACACTATGTGTTCCTGCTCCAGGACCCGTAGGAGTTCTTATAACGAAATTCTTTTTTATAAGTTTTGCATCTTTCGGTACTACGTCTGGACGAATATAATTTTTTACCGCTCCTGTATCTATTAGCCAATCGTTTCCTTGATAATCAACTAATTTTGGTAAATCATCCGGAGTGGACAGAATTGAACCTATTTCTGTTTCATTTAGTCTTACAGATTCGGTGGGTGATCCGAGCTGTGACCTGGTTCTAAAAAATGACTTTGGTTATTTTCTAAGCGTTCAAGTCGTTCAGTTAATTCCTTAATGATCAAATCTTTTTCATTATCTTTATCATTATCTACATGATGGACTCTGTTGGAAACGGTACGCATGGAAACCGTATTAGAATCTACTTTTTCAATAGACTGATTTTGATTTTGTTTAAAATTTCCCGAAGGTTGTTTATTAAAATATCTATGTTGGTCTTGCGGTGACCATTGGTTGTTAACACCTTGATTTTGTTGTTGTTGTACATTTTGGTTTGACCATACTGGTCTTTGATTGTTAAAATCATATGGATTTTGATAATGTTGGTTAGACTGGGGTTTAAATTGCTGATTTTGATAAAATGGTTTTTGTTGGAACTGCTGTTTATAATTATGTTTTTCTTTATTAAAATGTTTTTGCTGATGATTAAATTGATTAGAATTTTTATGATTTTCTTTATGTCGGGGGTACAGTCTTTGGACAATATGAGAAGCACTATTTCGGAGTATTTCGTCCAAATCCTCAAGTGTTTCGAATTTTATTTGATAAATAAAATCGGTTAGATTAGGATGTAGTTGATGTACAGCATGGTGACTGATCTGACGATCATATCTAGCCATTTCGCTTTTTTTATCAATAATTTCACTATCGGAATAAGTTCTAGCAAATAAATCACAACGTTTCATTGATAACCTATCTATAAAATCACGGGGATTTTCGTTATGAAAACTTCGCGTGTTTAATATTTCTGCAATAAGCTGCTCTCTCGTTCTGGTGTCTTGATATTTCTGTTTGAGATAATTAATAATTTCTTCTACCGTTTCGAAATCTTTATCATAGGTGGCTATTTTTGCTTTACCTTTTAATTTAGTTTGAATAGTTAATAATAGTTTTGAATGATTTGTATCTCTATGCGGGTTATCTTGTTTACAATATAAATTAAAAACAAATTTAGTATTACGAATGAAATCAACCAGTTGCAAAGGGTTACCGTCATACTCTGGGATAAGTTTGAAATCGTGTTCCTTAATTTCAAGTGCCATATCTACTAATGTTGTATTACAATTTCTTAAATTATTTAATCTTTCTTGTAATTTAATTCTATGCATACATTTAAGTTAAATTCAATATTTTATAAATTTAGTATTTGATAATTTATAAATTCTTAATTCTTAATACAATAAAAATATAATATGATCTTATAATATAATATAATATTTGTTTTAAATTGATGTACCTTGTATAAATTGATTTCTTCAATCCTCGTTCCTTCAGCAAAGCTTTATCAAAAGACCAATCAATCTTCTGGTGTCGATTTCTTGATTCTAAGATCCAGAGTGATGTTCACCTCGTGAAGAATGAAAATAGAAGATGAAGTTCAAAGTCGTTATAAAATAAGGACTTACAGTTTGAAGTTCAATATTCTTCTCTTGGTCCAAGTTCTTGAACTTGAGTTGAAAACCTTTAATAAGATCTTCTTTACCTCGTACAATCTTCTATGAAGTTAATTTCGTACTAAATAAAGCCCTCAAGTCCCTGTTCGGGCGCCAGATAAATTATTGCAAAGTCCGAAGGGGTTTTTAAAAAGGATTTATTATGAAGTAACACAATTTACAATCAAGGGTATCAATTATAACTAATTCTAATGAACAACTAACATAGTAACTGCGTGGGAACATACTGAGAGAGGATGGTGAGGAGAGGGGGGATTATATAGAACAAGCAAAGTACATGCATCAGCTTCTAGGAAAAGGCTTGCACCTGCACCTTAACTATATATTGTCACTTGAGGTACGCAGGCCCCACTTTATATATGGGCTGACTGTGCTATAGCCGAAAGTGTTAAATTTTTAGGGGTGCCAAATTTCTCCCTAAAATTTTGTTTACAATATGTTTTGATTAGTTCTGTTGTGATGTTCCACTCTAAAGAGAATCCATTTTTATTGGTATCGAATAAACATTTAAAGCTCACAACTTTGGTGGTCTTATTAATGAAACTTGCTTTTGCTATTCCACACCCCCAGATCCATCGGCATGGAGGTGGGAGGGGGCGCCAAAGCTGTTTGCAGCCCAGGGCGCTATTCTCCCTAAACCCGGGCCTGGAGGTACGCATGATGGTATAGAAGGATCAATTCTAATTGTATATGTTGTATACAACAAGTTAATTTGAGCGAATGGTTAAATTAGTATATCAATATCATGTAAAGAACTACTCACTAGTAGCACTTCAATAAAAGCTCTACAATAGAAGGTCTCTTGTTGATCTTCTTTTCAGACGCCTCGTATGATTTTCGGGCATGGAGTGTGAGGCAATTTAGGGTATTAGTGGATTCGAGTTGGTATGAAATTTACTATAGGATAGGTATCTGGTTTGGGCCAAATCAGCAACATATGGAACATTAAGATCATTATAGATAGGTGGCATAATAAGGATTTTTAATTGGTAAGGATTGGATACGAGAAGAATTGGGAGGTTTAGTGGAGCCCCAAAGCTTAAATTCGTAAGTCCAAATGGATCTAATTATTGTCTTGTAAATAAGCCTTTTGTAATTTACTGGGAGCTTTGAACGCTTGTCTAGTTACTAGGAGTAGTCGGAAACGACGAGCAGTTTCTTGTCTTTTAAGTCTGGTATTAATTTGAATTTGAATTATTATCATTGACTAACAAAACGGGAATCATATCAAAGGCAGTATCGTTAACTTTCCGGGTTCTTTGAAAATGTTTAATAATATTCTAATAGCAAATTGAAAATACCCCAAAATTCTTTTGGAACATCGAATTTTCAGTTTAGTATTACTAAATGGTGTCGAAATTGGAGAATTAAAATAAATCCAATCAAATCCCACCAAATAACCTTTACTCTTCGCCGTAAACCTACGTCTTCTTGTCCTACAATATCCTTTAATAATATCCCACTGATCCCTGTTGAACAGATCCGCTATCTTGGACTCCAACTAGACAAAGATTTAACCTGGAATCCACATACGAGACTAAAACGACAGGAAACTGCTCGTCGTTTTCGACTTCTTCAACATTTACTAGACAAACGTTCAAACCTTCCGATTTATTACAAAAGACTCATTTACATGACAGTTATCAGACCTATTTGGACATATGGAGTTGAGCTTTGGGGCTCAACTAAACCTTCTAATTCTTCCCGTATCCAATCCTTACAATCCAAAATCCTTCGAAAAATCCTTAATGCTTTATTATACTCTGTTATAAATAAACTTATCCATAAAGATCTTAATGTCCCATATGTTTCTGATTTAGCCCAAATCAGATACCTATCCTTTCATAGTAAACTCCATAACCACAAAAATCCACTAGTCCTTCAACTTGCTTCCCATTCTATTCCCGATAACCCTCCGAGGCGTCTGAAAAGAAGATGGCCTAGAGACCTTCTAGTGTAAAGTTTTTTTTTGTTTTTTTTTTTAGGGCTACTGATGAGTAGTTCTCTTCAAGTTTCGCATGTTATTGTAATCATAATCAACTCATTTACTAGATGTATATATTTTATACAGTTGTAAATTTCAATAAATGGATATAAAAAAAAAAAAAAAAAGTATTACTAAAGAGCTAGGAATATTCTTCTTCTTAGGGAAAAGGCAAAATGTTTCAGATCAATTAATATTATCTTTAAAGGTAATGTAAGGAGCCTTGGTTGGAATGAAGTACTCAAAGCATTGTCGGGAGAATTCCTCTTTGGTTTGATCGCGATCTTGAGGATTAACTATTTAAGAAGTGGTGACAATTGTTTGCATGGGAGTGGGGGGGGGGGGGGGAGAAGAGAGCAATCAGTAGTTAATTTGACTAATGCTCGGACGGTTGGCAGCACTGGCTGCAATTAGAGGATTGCTGCTCATCTCCCTCCTTCCTCTCTCTCTGTTTGTTGAAGAGCTCCGGATTAATCGGGCTTTTTTGTCATCTGGCTTTGTTCCCTGCTGTACGAGCTAAAACAGGAAGGGATGAAAAATGATGCCGGTTAATTCCCTCAGGAACAAACTCATCAGCGGACAAAAGCGAGAGGATTACACCTCAAGGCCGGAATTTTGGCAAATTGACACCTGGACATGGTACAGTCCATGGTTCACTTAATTCTGGTATACAAGAATTTAGAGATTGATAAAGGTGCGTCTTGTTCCACTACCTTCCGATTGTTTTTCTCTGAATGTAAGATTGCATAAAATACCTTTCTATATTCATGACATATTAACTCTGCGTTCTTCTATCTACCATCTAAACACTAGATCCCAACTATTTAACATGTATACCCTCTCACATAAAACTGCTTCCTTTGAAAAATCCTTCATCATTCGTGCTACCTCCTTCTGGAATTCCCTACCCACTCCTATCCGTAAAGCAGCTTCCCTTACTTCCTTTAAAAATGATTTATTTTTAGACCTTTTACATAATCAATCTTCCGAAAATATGTAAATATTTAGAATTATTTTATCTTTTTATACACGATTGTGTTTTATGTTATTATGATCATTATTTTTTATTTTTCCTGTCGACAATATGTGTCATGAATACTGAGGCATTTAACTTGTAAATAATACAGCCAGACAATTGTATCTGTAATTGACCATTATTGTTATTCTTAGGGAACAGTAAGTCCCAGAATAAAGTTTATTTTTTATTTAATTTCAAGATTACTGGAATGAATTTTATTTCTGATTATATGATGCACACAAAAAATGTTCTTCAGCAAGACATTACGGTATCAACACAATTCTATGATATGAGAGTTATAAAAATGAATTAAGTTCATATTTAATCATAATACAGTGGTTTTCAACCTATGGGGCGCAAGGCTGTTACCAAGAGAAACTAAATCCATTAAGTTGTCGTAAACATGATAGTACAGGTGTATCAAAACAGTTAGGATTTCAATAATTATTCTTGACTTTTATGATATTTAGTTTTTGAGAAGATTAGTTTCGAATGTTTGATTTTCAGCTTCAGGTATAAATTCCTTCCAACATTTGAAAGATCAGTTTGATATATGGGTTATATTTATAACAATAATGTAAACTTGTAAGAAAATAAATCAAATGCACATTTTCATTATTCAAATAAATATCTCAAATAGCCCAATTTTAGATTTGTTTCCATCAAGAACAAAAAAAAAAAAAAAAAAAAAAAAAAAACCAGTCGCTGGAAGGGAAAACGAAGGTTTCTCCATTTACTTGAGTGTTCTCTTTTTCCATTCTATTGCATCACATATCACTTCTGCACCATCAGCTACAAGTTACACTGCCACTCTCCTCACTTAGATTGTCAACGTGCATTTGATTTCAATGTAACCTGTATATAAAACAACTTAGTCTTCTAATGAAACTTAGTCTTCTAAAAAATAAATAATAATAATAAAGAGGCAAATAATTCATCAATCCGTTATTGTTTCGATCTTTTTGTTCTATCATGCTTACCACAACATAAGGCATTTTAGTTTCTTATGGCTTTACTATGGTGCTCTACAATTCGAAAACCACTTACTTAAGGATTGAATATTGACTTAAAATAAAATTAATCTTTATTCAACAACATTGTTATAAGCGGCAAATAATTCATCTATACCTACAGCATATTTAACATATTTACGGATTTTGAAAAAAAATCGCTGGCGTTAGATAGACTTATTGTTTTCCATATTATTAGGGGTTTGCAATATGTACATTGCAATAATTGGTCTTAAAAAATATTTGGTAAGGGATCAGCATCTGGTATACTGTAGATTGATTCAAACACCATATCGAAATAATTTTTTTTTTTTTTTTGTAAGAACAGTACAGCTGCCTGTGAGATATATAAGATGGTCTAGGGTGCAGTCAGGAGGTAGAAAAAGCATTACCAAGTTGAAAAACTTTTAATGGAGTGCCTCATATTTTTAATGTAATTGTTTATTCTAATAAACATTGTTTTAATATATTTTTTTTCTGGTATATCACGATATATATATCATAATTGAATATGTTATGAACTCTTTTTCACTTGTAATTTAGTTTATTTGTCAAATTCCGTTATCATTAGGTTAAATATATTTCTTTCTTTATTTTAGCCCAGAAGAAGACCTGCAAGGCTGGTCGAAACCTCGGCATTCCATTAAAAGACTTTTGAGTTCAGCGTGTTTTTTCTTACTCCTGCTTTCAACCCAGACTATTTTCTCCATATTTTTTTTATATCGTAAAACGTAGTGCTAAATTCAATTATGACCTAATTGATTGCATTTTTGTCAACTTTTCGTATTAAAAAAAACCAAACAAAAACTATTAAAAACACCATAATTATTGTAGAAATAAATTAATAAACAGCATATTGCATTTATAATAGGTACAAATATAATATGTGACTTGATTACGATTCAGGCAATGTAAAAGAAAAAAAAATTTACGAATTCTTATTTAACAAGATGAATATCCCAAAGGTTATGTTTTGGGTATAAGGGACAATAAATGTTACGAAAATCTTTCTCTAACACTCTGGATGGAAGGTTGCACTTTTAATAGAGTATTAGGGCTCGAAAACCAATATTTAGTGAAATAAAACATTATCTTAATTCTGGGATAACGATGATCTCCTAAGAATTTTTTTATTAATATTTTTATTTAAAAGAATCTATACTTAATATTAACACAATCAGGTATCACAAAACTATCGCAAATATCGCTTTTTAGGAATCAACTTTATCGACCTCTTTTATCAAGAATAGGTGGAATCAAGAATCAACTCATCCTTATTAATGTTAAATGCTTTAATATTTTAGTTTTTTGTACGTTGCATAATTCTAAACTATTTTAAGAAAAGGGAGAAAATTTAATTACGATTGTTAAAATATAGATTTTTAATTTTTTTCAGAGAAATTACTGCTTTAATATTCTAGCTTTAAAGAACGAAATATGTCAATATGTCAGGAACATCCTTTCTGCTTAGAAGGCACTATAATCTAGCTTTTTTAAAATAATCCTATTGCTCGTAATTGTCAGTTCCATCCTTCCATACTTATCTGTAACATGACATTATAAAATGGCTTAGTGCTTCATAAAGAACATCAAAACTTTAAATAGAAGGCTGCCTCCGACGGGGAACTGTATTGAACAAACGGAGAGGCTTAGAGCTGCCTGTCGTTCGAGGAGTGACTAAGTCGCCATTATGAGCCTTTGATGACTCGAAAGCCGACTTTGTTTCCATTATCCTTTAGATGGAAATTCGGTTTCCTCCTTAGGTGACTTAACGGGGTAGGGCCATTAGGGAAATCTTTAAGACGGTGTTAAATACTTAAGCACTTAGCCCTCTATCCTGTCCCAGAATTTCATAACTAAATACTTTTCACCAGGACGCTGAAAATTGTTTTCCTCTCATCTATCAAAGAGACACTTATCGAGTTTCACGTTAGCAAATTTATATAAAAGGTGGTGGTTAAAGAAAATTCTATTTCCTAACCTTAAATGCTAGTTCCTTATTGAGTATCCTGCCAGGACAATATTCGGATTCAAACCTGTATTCATTCTAGTTGAATTATAGGTTTGTTTGTTTATTTCGTTTAACGTCACTTTATGCTGCTATGGCTAATCGGACGATGCTACGGTGGGAGTCCTAAATTTTGCCTATCCAGGTATAATTAGTATAGGGATCTTTAACGAGTACCTGACAACGCACAGGCTCGGGACCCCCATTTTACGTCCCTTCCGAAGGACGGCATAACTAAGGATTTTTTACTCCCTTTAAAAAATCCTAAGGTCATCTGCCGGGCTGCGAACCCGCGATCTTGGGTTTAGTAGGTTGCTAAGTTAACCACTACACCACAGGTGACCCCTTGAATTATAGGTATAAAAAAATATACGTATTCCTATCAGAGTTCCCAAGACATGCTATTGTAATAATTTCCCTGTACGCAGATAACACAGCATTACAGTACAGTCTCTATAATTTTACACTTATGGAACTCTAGAGGAGTGCCGGACTACCAAAAATGGTAGATAACTAAATATAAAGGAAAAATCTAATAAAAAATTACAATTTTTTTATTTTTAACAATGTTTAAAATTATTATAAGAACAAAATCTATTTATTCATATAGATAGATCTGCAGTGATCTCCATTTATATGAATGAGGACTTGTAGACTTGTTTTGAACCAAATTTAACTTGGAAGGATTTGACATCTGAATGTTCTGATAGTTTTTTCCTGTAATAGTCAGAAACCTAGTTCCAATAAGAATTAACTTTATCTAGCCATCTATCGCAAGCCTTAATATCGTCTTTTCCACGGATTTTCTGTAGAAGTTTTTAGGTTTTTAATTTCAACATTCTTCGGAAATTTGATTATATATAGTATAGAAACTGAACGTTTTCACTAAACGCAGTCCACTCATTTACCAGCATATTCTGCTGAGAAGCAGAAGACATCCCTGGGTCTAAATCAGTAAAATACCTAGGCTCAACGCTGGACAGATTACTAACTTTCACATATAAACTATAAAACAGACAAAGTCAAAAAATTATATTCGAAATGTTCCCCTATTTCAATAAAATATTCAAGTTGAGTAATTTCAGCTCAAACTATGTATCCTTCATCTTTGTAGAGCTCAACGTATGCGACCAACTCTCTATATACTAAAATATAAAATATGCTAAAGGATACTAAGTCTTTTCCCCATCAAACATTGCTTCTTCGACCAAACCAAGGTGTTCTTTGCAAAACGAAATTAGAAAATTCCCAAATCCAAAAAAGTGGTAATTACAATATGACATCCCTCCAATGATACACCTACAAATAAACAAAACAATTACTCCTAATATAGCTCAGTTTACCCGTTTCTTGATTGTATGAATGTTAGTTAATTTATATATATATATATATAATATATATATATATATATATATATATATATATATAATATGTATGTTTCCCTACATTCGCGTGAAAATTAAGCCTATTGCCACCAAAATGGAGATTTTTTTCTGTTACACTAACAGTTAATATTTAATTAATGAAAGCACTGTGAAAAAAGACCTTTTTTGTTATCAAATAGCTGACGGCAATTATACAGTAACTTTTATGCATGATGTTAAAAATTTATAATAATTTTAGTTTAGCCAAACCTCGATAGAACGCGCTGGGAGCACCAAAACAAAATTGTAGCAGGTATTCAACAGGAAGTATATACTTACCTTTAATATATTTATATGTGTATATATCGTGAAATTCAATTACAGGCAGTTCGTATTTTTGGATTGACTCGTTTAAGAAATGTCTTCCATAATTCAATCTAATAGTTGTTAATTTACCAGAAATGCACGTGTCCAACTCATTTATTGCACTTAATCAATAAACGTAATTAAATCTATACCCTTAATTGTGTTTCAGTAGACTATAATATTAAATTAGCTATTTAATTTAGTTTCTATTTTGTATAAAATTACGGGCTAAATTAAAATAGTATATAACATAACAAAATACATAATATGATATGATATTTTAACATATGATTAATTTTCACATCTTCTATTTAGTTTTTTTATTAATTTGATAATATCTATTTCAATTCAATTGTTTTTTTATTATATTATAATTTTTCACTTGAATAAAGTTTTTAAATTTAAAATTCAAACATTTTTCTTTAAACTTTCGGATTCTTCCTCAACCCAATCCAATCCAAATTCTTTATGCCCTACAATACGAGTATATCTTATTGGAATCAATCCACAATGACCCCCGTCCCATATGTTCCAGATTCATGTCCTTTATAATAAACTTCATACCCACTTAAGTCAATTAGTATCTCAACTTGGATCCCATTCGATTCTTTATAGTCTACCTCGGTAGACCACGTCTGAAAAGAAGATGGCGTAGGCATCTTCTAATATAGAGCTTCATTGGAATGCTACTTATGTGTAGTTACTCTACAAGTTTTTTAATACTTTAAGATTTTTAATTGAGATCATTTGTTAGTATATTTTATTTTAGATGTTTATTCCAATAAAAAAATTAATTATAATAAAAAACAAAAATTATTTTTCTGAGTATATATTGGCTTTGGAAATATTTATGTTTCTATCAAGGACCATCTCCCTGTCCTCTTTCTTAATATTCAGTATTCAGTATTCCTCAGTTTCAGTTTATCACAATACAGAATTATACCCTAGTCCTTCCCCTACGCTCCAATGAATCTAATGATGAATCTCTTACAAAGTCATTGAAATTATCTATCCCATATTGGTGTAATTTTTTATTTTTTTAAATATTTTTTAATGTTCATACTCACCTTGCAACTATGAATTGATATTTATAAAACCTAAATTAAATAATTTCTGTCAAAACTTTTATATAGTGTAAATATGTAAAAGAAAAAATATTTATGTGAGCATAATATTTTTGTCTTTCTACCCTAACTACTCTCAGCCCAATCAAAGTAAAATCCGTAATCGCCAATCTACAATATTTTAAACCGAATTCACATTTACACAAATCCACTGCCTCGTGACAGGGCTTTTGTATTTGGGAAACCAATATATTTCAATACAAGTAGTAGTAGTGTTTTTAATAATGAGAGAAGCTCTGGGATCTCTATTGTCCGGGCTTGTCTAACTAGGATCCCTTGGAGAGTTAATTGTGAATAAAGTATGACTGTATTTTAAACTGAATCAAAATATAATATTCTTAATCTTAAGCAAATATAATCTGTTTTATTGTATGTTTTTTTACTTTATATATATTGTATAGTTTGAGTATCTTTATTTATTTTTTCACAATACATTGTATTATATATTATATGATTCTTTATTTATTTATTTTGATTTTATTTTTCTATTCTTTTCATTTATTTCTTGTCGTACATATTGTGTTAATTGATTCATAAAGCCATCCATATTACTTATTGCCCCGTTTGAGGCAGATAGTAATACTTACTCTATAAAAGATTTAAATAAAAAATAAAATAAAAATGTAAGAATGAACATGGAACCAATACTGTGATAACATAGTTCTTATACATTCTGTTTCGTGAAGACTTAACTTATTCTATTCCTATATTATTATTGCTATTAATAAGAAAGATGGACAGGCTCTTCTGTATCTTGAAAATTAGTGAAAATTGGTTGGATTGAGATCACGCAGATATTTCATTATTTTTTTATGAATGCTCATGGGTTCCTTATTACATTAGTTAAAGTAGGAATAAACTAAGGTTTGAAATATTAGACAAGAGCTTCGGAACCACATGGAATATCTGTACTTTTCTTCTTTCTCTAAGTACGGACGGAAAAAAGAGTTCTTCCAACAGTTTAATTTTTTAAAGATATCTTAACGAGAAATGTTGCGTGATGAGCTCAGTAATAATTCTCATCTCATTCCTTGTTAGGATCCTTCTTTTGTTCGTAAAAATTTTCTATTTGCCATTAAAAAGTTGACTAGAGTTTGTATTTCATACCAGGTTTTAAGGCGCAGTATTTTTTTTCTTTTTTTATTTTCCAGGAATCCATTTTCCTCCTAAACATACTGGCTTAAGTATTAAAATATGGTTCTGCATCAATCATCTTCTATATCGCTCTATTCCTTGCTACTAGATCCTCAGCATCTTGGGACAATTTCAGGCCAGGAATTATATTATTATATAGGAATTTTATTTAATGCTGCCTTTACTGATATTGTAAAGATTAAATTTATTTTTGCTTTCTATACCAGACTAAAAAGACAAGAAACTGGTCGTCGTTTCCGACTTTTACATTTACTCAACAAGCGTTAAAAGCTTCCAATAAATTACAAAAGCCTTATTTATAAGACAATAATTAGAAACATTTGGACTTACGGATTTGAGCTTTGGGGCTCCACTAAACCTTCCAATTCTTCTCGTATCCAATCCTTACAATCAAAACTCGTTCGTAAAATCCTCAATGCTCCGTATTATGTCACAAAGAAACTTATTCATAAAGATCTTATCAACATCCCTAACCTTAAGCGTTGCTCCATCAATGTAAACATTATACACTAGCTTTATCTGTTGGATTTATTAAGAAGATACTTATCGAATCTATAAGTTATCAAGTTGTTAGCTATTGGTTCGATAAGGTTTTTAGTCTAGCAACCAGGCATTAATGTTCCACATGTTGCTGATTTAGCCCAAACCAGATATGTATCCTTTCATGGCTAACTCCATAACCACTCGAAACCACTAGTCCCCTATCTTGCTTCACACGCAATTCCCGACGACGCTCCGAGGCGTCTGAAAAGAAGATGGCCAAGAGATCTTCTTATCTATAACTTTTATTGAAGTGCTACTGGTGAGTAGTTCTTTACATGTTATTGACATCTTATTGTAATCATTATCTTCAGATTTATTTGTTGTATATAAGATATACAGTTGTAAATATCAATAAATAGTTACTTCTCTCAGGCAGCTAATCTTAAGGAATGTATTTCAGTATTTCAGTTTTGAAGATTACAGGGTATGTTCCTATGGTAAGGTTAACATACGTTACCTATTACGTACGTTCCTTTCTCTACTGAGCCATCAGTATACGAGTCAAACGCTCTATTGTTATATTTCTATTCAACTAGGCAATAATTAATGATAATAAAATCGTTGATAGTGATTATCTTCAAGTTTATCATTGGTGTTCGCCATTTAGGTTACAATGTTTGACATTTTGATTTATATCACTATCTACTTGTAGAGGAGTAATTAAAGAGCAGAAACAGTGCATGAACGCATAAAAAGGCGCGAAAACCTTGAAACAGATAGAATGAAGAAGTCCTCGAGCGTGAAGTAACCATATCAAGTTAGCAAAAAGACAAGAACCTTTCAGCTTTGTTATCTGATCCAAGAAGACCCCCTCAAACTTAAAAAGTAATGCCTAACTTATAGACTTATCTTTTTCTTCCAAGTTGGAGAAAGCTACTCCTTATCTCCAGAGCTCTTTGTATAACTTCACTAACTAGCTAGCCCGCCTTCCAGGAGGTATGGTCGGAATCTTCAAAGTTTTCCAGCATCCCGGCCACTTTTGATACGAGGTATGGATGCAATTTGTGAAAGATTACAAAAGGAGTTATTCAAAATTATTTCATGCTTTAAGAATCATTTATAAACCTTTACAAGAAAACTTGACTATTATCTCAAAAAAATTATATATAATCGAATACCAACAATGAGGCTATAGCTTAATATATTCTTCATTAAATTAACGTATGTTCTGAATCATGATACAAGTTATTCATCAGTCTGTTTAAAAAAAAAAAAAAAATTATTTTCCATTAAATTATTAAAATTATCCATGTAAAATAAAAAAGATTTGATGCAAAAAAAAAAAAATAAAAAAAAAAAAAAAAAAAAAAAAAAAAAAAAAAAAAAAAAAAAAAAAAAAAAAAAAAAAAAAAAAAAAAAAAAAACGTGTGATCGTTAAATCTTGTAAAAGGAAAAAAACAAAACATGTTTTTAAAATAATTTGGATTTGTCTGTTGCAAACCTTTGGCATAAATGATTTAATTAGGTCGTCACATCAAAGAGTTTTTGCTGATAACTTTTGAGATGAAATTCACATACAGGATGTTCCGAAGATCGTTGGCTAAAGAGGTGTCTTGGGTAGGGATTTTTCGATGCTATTTAAAACATTTTTCTTCTGTAATTACTAATAGGTACATTGTCCATGTAAAATAAAAAAAGATTTGATACAAAACAAATACCAAAAAACGGGAGATCGTTAAATCTTGTTAAAGACAAAAAAAAATTAAGAACTTCAAGATTAGGTTAAAAAAAAAAGGTAAGGGCTACAGACAAATTCAAATTATTTGAAAAACATTTTTTTTTTTTCCTTTAACAAGATTTAACGATCACCCGGTTTTTTTTTTGTATTTGTTTTTTGCATCAAATCTTTTTTATTTTACATGGATAATGTATTAGTAATTATAGCAAAAAAAAAAAGCTGGTGTTGATATATCAGTAAAAACGAAGTTATAAGGCATAAATGTTTGGTTTTGACCATTAAAAAAAAAAAAACGTAAGACTTTGTATATAGGTAATTGACCTTAAATAGGTTCAAAATGAACCTCCCTACCCGAGGACTACTTAGAAATAGGTGCTACACATACAAAGACAATAAGTGCTACACTTACAAATTAGTGTCTTTAAAATAGGTTAAAAAGTAAAAGAAAACATTTAAAATTCAAATTACTATATGCCCTAATCTAAGTAAATGGGGGCGTAAAAAAAAAAAACTTTTAACCGAGAATGTGAAAAACAACAAACAATATCGGTTAGAATTTTTCGCCTCTGAGTGTATATACATAAAATAAGTTAATAAGTAAGCTCATCTCTTGTGAGAAAATGTTTTTTTCTAAGTTATTTATATCCGATAAAATCGTCCTGTAACAAGTACATATTATGTTTCATGCTTCTACCGTTATATATCTTTGTTTTTTTCTGTTTGTTCTTTTATGACTTTTGCTTGCAGTAACAAAGCTCGATTTTCAAATCATCACTGCGCCAAGCAGGGCTAATTTGTTACATGGAAAATTGCTCTTTTATTAACTATGAAAGATTGTCTTAAAATAGAAGAATGGATAGGAGAAGAATTGATGTAATGTAATTACATAGGTAGCAAAGAACTATCGTCAATGCCTAAGGTATAAAGAGGTTCCTAGGAATAGACTTAGATCATCCATTTTCGATACCGATTCTTTTCTTAAGAACCAAAAATCGAGATTTGGAGTCGACACATCTTTAATTTTAATAAGTTAAAATTATTAAAGAATCAGCTGTATCGTCGTTAATTTTATTTATGAAACTTGGAATTAGCAAGAAATTTTGAAATTACTTTTGTGACAAATCCTGGAAAGGACACGGCCCAAGATTTAATTACATATGAAGGAGTCCTGGCTGGTCCTGACCAATGATGAAAGCCGTTATATTCCAGCTGGAAATAGTACTGACTAATGAGAATGAGGATTCCAAGCGACTCCAGGACAATGGGGAATTTTAATTGCACCATTCCTTGCGGTTGTACCCGAAGAAAAGATCCTAGACTGGTAAATATTAAATAGGACCGAGGAAGGAAGGAAATAACCAGGTCGGGGTGGAAATAAAGCAGTCTTATCTCCGGATTAATTATCTTCCCTTAATTAATTATCATGTTTTTTGTGCATTACGCTAGTGCATATTTTAATTAAGTTTTTTATTTTATAATTTACCATAGATATTCCAAACATTCATATAAATTTAATTACCGAGACTCGATGGCTGAGCGAGTTGGGGCGAGGGTCTCGGCGCGCTCGGTAACGAAGGTTGTGGGTTTGAATTCTATGTGAATGTGTTTTAAATAAAAAAAAATATATAAATAAATAAAATTAGTAGGAGATAGAATTATATAGTCAGTTCAATTGTCAAGTGGTCATCTTGATCCACAAATGTATCCAACTCTTCGAAGTATTAGTCTATGAGATCCATCTCTGAAGACGATCATTGGTCTCCCTTCAGTAAGACTTTGGGTATCAGTTTGTGCTGTACCCTTTCCACTTTTGTGCAGTAATAAATAAGATGGTCGTAGCTTCGTTCTCTGTTTCCGTCGCATTTAGAAGTGCTGTTGTTTGTTAGTTTAAATCTACATATGCATATTTTTGCTTCACCATGTCCTGTCAACAATTGGGCTAGTTTTTATATCAGCTTTTAAAGTTTTTTTTTCTATTGCCTAAAGTTATAATCAGTTCTTAAGTACACCTATCTTTAATCATCTCATGGCGAACCCACAAAATGAATCTTGACCTTCCCAGCATGCTTTGAATATGTTGGTAACCAGTAGGATAACCCCTCTTTTCTGCCCTAGGTGTTGTATGTTAGGCCCCGAATAAAGAAAAAAATATATATATTTACTTATAAGGAGCCGATTTGACTTGTATCACAGATTTGAATGCCGATTTTCGTGTGGGTAGTAGGGACCTACAATAGAGCAAAAATAGAGTTATAGCCACCAATGAGCATTAGGAGCCCAGAAAAAAAATATAAAAACCACGTTGTTGTTTTTTTTTCTCAGCTCTCAGTCAAGATAGAGAAATGATTCTTTCATGTTAAATTGAATTTTTGTATGCTAAATAAAATAAAATCACTTTCGTTATGCTCAAGACACGACCCGGCTTTAGGGTGCTCAAAAACTAAAAAAAAAATCCAATGAAATCCGCCGTAAATCAGTGGAAAATTTTTTCATGAAAAACTGACCTCAAATGTCGATGTAACGCACCATAAAACCCTTATATGTGAAATTTTATCCAAATAAAAGATATTGATTTTTTACCCCTTTCGAGGGCGTTAAAATTTTGAAGTTGAGATTTCATCAACAACAAACGGCCATAACAACTGCTGTGTTCTACAGAACACAATAGTAATAGCTAATAATTCTATCGGTGCCGAAATATGTGAGAGCGCAAATTAATTACGTTTTTTCAGAAATTGACAGGCTCCTGCCTTCTTGAATCCTACAAAATTTGGTTTCTACGTGTTTTTTGAGATGAGGAATCTGAAAATGATATGAGTTTTTAGTTTAAAAACTTTCCCTGCCTATATTATATAAATAAACCGATTAAAAATGATCTGTTTCTATTATTATTTTAATCTTTATACACTAAATTTCAAATAAGAACATGAAGGTAAGGGGAGTTTTTTGAAAAACTAAAACCTGATCTGTGAGTTACAAATCAAAACGTCCCCTTGTTAGTAAAAATATAACGTTTTGTGCGTTTATTCGACGATTTTTGTACCTAAACTGCATCACCTAAAGAAATATGTTAATTGAAGAAAGGTGATTGATGACTGGTTGAGTATATAATGTAAGATATTGGAAGGGATCAGTCAATGGGATTAAAAAAATAAACAGTTGAAATTAACTAGACATATTTTTAATTTTCCAACGTTTCAGCAAGGTTGAACCCTTAAACAACCCTTTCAAGTTTTATTTAATAAGGCACCAATTAGTGTTGTCAAGCTTGGACAAACTTGGAAGCAAACAAGGAAAAATTCAAAATTCATACAACATGTAGGCTTACTTTTGACTGGACTTTACCATGTCCATATAGATTTAATTTAACTGAGAACAGCATTTGTAACTGCGACGAAGGCAGGGAATAAACATATTACCATGTTATTTATAATTGTACAAAATTGGAAAGTTACAGATAATAACTGATAGCCGGAACGGAACGGAGACCAATTGTCGCCTTCAAAGAAGGATCTCATAGACAAACACTTCGAGGATCAGGTTGTTTACTTAGAGCTCAACGATTGAACAGTCAACGTAATTCTACCTTCTTTTTGCATTGGAAGATTTGGAGTTTGTTATATGTGTATTTTTAGCTCTCCCGTATATCTGAGAAGCGTATGTCCAAATAGGTTTCAGTAAGTAAGTATAAGTGTTAATTTTTTGTTTAAGTTGTAGAGTTGAACGTTTGGAGAGGAGTGAATATAAAAGTCTTAGTCTTTGGTTAAGCGTTTTACTTTTTTTCTTTATATGTGGACCCCATGTCATTCTTCGGTCAAATGTAAGACCAAGGTAGTGTACAGTGTCTGTTTGAGGAATCGGTGTGTTGTCAAGAAAAACTGGTGGGCATGTTTCAAGTCGAAGTGTAAATGTAATGTGTTGCGATTTGTCGTAATTTATTTGTACTTTCCAAGTATTTACCCAGTCATGTAATTTTGACAAGTGATGCTGTAGAGTCAGTGAAGCATGATTCGGATTTTTATCTCTTGTTAAAATTGCTGTGTCGTCTGCATATGTCGCTGTAAGAATGTCAGAGCTAATTGGAATGTCGTGTGTGTATATGATATAGAGTAATGGAGCAAGCACTGAGCCTTGTGGCACTCCTGCTGACGCCAACTTAATAGAAGAAAGCTCTGAGCCTTGACGGACAGAGAAAGATCTATCAGAAAGAAAGGACTGTAGAATAAGATAGTAGGTCGGAGGGAGTATCGTCTTTAGTTTAAAGAAAAGCCCTTGGTGCCAAACTCTGTCAAAAGCTTGAGCAACATCCAGAAATACTCCAGTTGCATACAGTTTGTGCTCCAGTGCCGTGCATATGTAGTCGGTAACTCTGTGTAATTGATGTATAGTCGAATGTTGTGTTCTAAATCCAAATTGATGATCTGGTATTACGTTCAGTTTTGTTAGTATATCAGAGAGTCTTTTGTATAATAAATGCTCGAAAATTTTGAAACAGATAGGAAGTAAGCTAATAGGTCGGTATGATGAGGGGATATTTTTATCTTTGTTTGGTTTGTGAATCATTGTAATATGTGCGTGTTTCCACTGTAGAGGGAATTTAGTAGTCCTTAGTATTGCGTTGTAAATAGTAGTTAAGAACACTAGACCTTTCCTAGGCATTTGTTGGAGTACTCTAGCAGTGATCAGATCATAGCCAGGGGCTTTTCTTTTCGGTAACTTTTTTTTATTTGTTCGGCAACTTGAGCTGGTGTGAAGGGAGGTGGAGGTAATGTCAGTTGAAGGGGTACATCTAAAGTGCTGTGTATATGTTTGTCATGTTCAATGTTATTGCAGTTCGTATGTGGTGTAAACACAGTTGAGAGATGTTTAGCAAAAAGTTCTGATCTTTCTCCATCGGTCACGGCCCAAGAGCCATCCTCCTTTCGGAGGGGTGCTTGGACTTCACGATGCCCGGTAAGATTTCTAGTACGCCTCCATAGGCTTCCATCATCAGATTTAAGGTTACTAATGTAATTATCGTAATTCGCTCTTTTAAATTTTAGTATCTGTCGCTTGAGTTCGTTATTAAGTCTATTAAAAGTTCGTTTGTCTGAGGGCAATCTGTCAGTCTGCCATATGTTCCGTGCTCTTCTCTTTGCTCTGATCAAATCCCTTATGTATTGAGGGTAAATGGGTAGCTTTTCTGACTTTCTATGCGTGGGAAAACTGAAGAAGACCACGCAGCTTCTTGTATGTTCTGAGTGAAATATTCTACTGCATCATCCAGTTCATTTTCAGTCTTGATAGATAAAGGAATTGAGAGAGAGTCGTTCAAAAAGGTTCTAAATGCATCCCAATCAGTTTTTGCCGTTAGTAAGAGTCGGCTTTTTTTTTTGCTTCACAGGGTTCTTCAAATAGTAATAAATGCACAAGAGAATGATCAGAACAAAGATGTGAGCTTGTACTTATGCTGTAAGGTATAGTTCTAAGTCCTCTAGTAATGAAAAAGTCTAGTAAGTCTGGTGTTTTTTGTCTGGAAGTTGGCCAATAAGTAGGTGAGTCAGGTGATATTGTATCCAATGAAAGCTCATGGAGGGCACATTTTAGGTTTCTTCCTCGTGGAGTACTCAGTCATAATGTTTTTTCTCTCTCTCTCTCTCTCTCTCTCTCTTTTTTTTTTAAATTTTCTTTTTTCTTTTATATTTATTAATTATCTTATAAGTCCAATTAGGTTAATAATTGTTTCATTTCATTTAAACTCAATGTTAAAACTTGTATTATTTTAAAAATATTTTATGTATTAATATAAAAGAGTATAAATAAAAATTGATTTAATTACTCGTTATATCGAAAGATGGCACGGATAGAAGTATATACACAAAAAAAAAAAAACGTTCCAATAATAAAGATCCAACACTTAAAAAATGAAGGCAAGACGTTTCGTTTTTTCATCCAAACTAATATAGTTCCTAAACAGTAGGTCCCAGGGACAAAGATTATATTACAATAGCTATCCTTCACTAAATTTCTCATCAGATTATAATAGCATTTTAAGCATAGGTTTTTAAATACTTTTTTTTTTTTAATGGTATATTTAAATAAATAAAAATAAATCAATAAATAAAAAAAATAAAATTAAATAAAAAAACATAACAAAACGTTTCGGCCATATCTTTGGTGGTATTCATTTTAGTTAAGAATACAGAATTGTGAAATGGTAGAATCCGAAGAGAAAATAAAATTAAAACAAATAAAAAAGATGCAATAAATAAAGAATAAATAAATGAAAACTTCAGTAGTAAATAAAATGTAAGTCATATAAAAACATTTTTAACAATTTAAACACAGTTTAAAAACAAATTGAAAATATAATATAATGGAAATATGAAAATGATCTAAAAATGTTAATATTTGTTAAGATGCGAAAACACAAATTTTATTGACACACGAAAATGAAAAATGTGTAGGTAAATTATATACTGACAACTACAATAAGTAAGATAAAAATATTATATAAATATTGTATGTAAAGAGAGGTTAAAAATAAAATAAAGTGAAGTATGTGAGACAAAATTGATAGTCAGAGAAAGTAATCAGTTAAAATAAAGTGAAGTATGTGAGACAAAATTGATAGTCAGAGAAAGTAATCAGTTAAAATAATTGAAAAAAATAATAACAAGTGATCAATAAGTAAAAATGTGTAAATAAATGAGACAGAATAGTGAGAGTTGTATCAAAAACATATCTTCTTCTTTGAAAGGATTTTTTTTCGCTATCGAAGTTTCTTTCAACCAAACTCTTCCCTCTGCCGGTTCCTCCATTCCTCTCTATCCATTGCTCTTCTTCCGTTAATCCTCGGCCAGCCACACTTTCAGCCACACCTCTCCACCTGATGCGAGGCCTACCTCTCCTTCTCCTCCCCTCTGCTTCCCATTCTTAAGCAATTTTGGGGATTCTTCTATTCTCCATTCTTTTAATATGGCCGAACCATCTCAGTCTCCTTCCCTCCATTTCCTCCAGAATTTTTCCCTTAACTTCCAGTCACTCTCCCATTGATTTCGAGAATAGTGCCTAGATAACAGAATTGGTTGACCCTACTTAACTTTGTTAGAACTGGGTCTCTTACCTCATCATTTTCTGTTGACATATATTTTGTCTTTTCATAGTTTATCTTTAGGCCCCACCTCTTATACTGTTCGGTTAATTTTATGAACATGAATGCAATATCAAATTAATCATGTTGATAGATGTCTAGAGAATTGGTCACAAAGATGCTGCAAAATTGGAATCCCAATGAAAAATACACATCTATTTCAGCTACTATTTGCTGATGACCAGGTAATCATTGCACAAAAACATGTCAGATTGAAAAATTGAAACAAACTACACAAGAATCATGTTCAAAAACATTCTGTCACTAAGACTACTTAGGAAAGATATAAAATAATTGGTTAATTGTGGGGGGGGGGGGGTGTAACGGATTTTTGATATAAAACAAAGAAGAATAATTACGGACCAAAGAGATAGAATGGAACAAGGAGGAAATAAATGTTAATAAGTAATGAGAAGGAAAGCATAGAGAGGTAGAAGATATGTTAATTATAATTGCAATTTTGTGTTATTGTAATGTCATTTAATTTACTTACTGTACGGTTTCCTGACTTATATATACAATAAAATTCTGATATACGCGAAATAGCGTGGCGTGACGGCTACATGAAGTAATCAATAATGTTTTGAAGAATTTTTATTTTCAGGAAAATGTTTAATAATACAATTATATATTAAGAAATGCCTTACGTATTATTTTGTAAAAATAAATAATCTTGTTTTAAATGTTTCATTTAAGGAGATTAATATCAGTTATTATATTAAAAAGGCATTACCCCCATTTGCTTCAATTATTGTTTTGTTTATTTATTGTCACACACAACACTTACAAGACAATTAATAAATAATTTAAATAATGAAAACTTTAAAATTAATGGTGCTTTATATAATAATAATAAAATTAATAACATAATAAGACATACAGAAACAATGGACAAGTGTACTAAAAAAGATCTGATTTATAAAATAAACTGCAAAGATTGTGAAATGCATTACATAGGTGAAACCAAACAGAATTTAATCAAAAGAGTGAATCAGCATAAATATGACTGCAAAAGAATAAATAACAAAGAGTAAATAATAAGACTGCACTGTGTGAACACACAAAAAAATTCAAATATGAATTTGACTTTGAAAATACAACCATATTAAATCATGAGAATTAAACCAAAAATAGAAAAATAATGGAAGCAATTTATATAAATAAAACAATAGACCAGGCAGTAAACTACAAAGCAGATACACATAAAATTGGTACAAGCTATGCTAAATTAATAGATAGACTGAAAATATAAATAGTCCATATAAGAATAAAATCATTAATAAATAAAAGTAATAAAAATGTAAATAAAAATGTAAAGCATAGCAACCTACTAGTGACAATTTTTTAAACTAATCCTTAGCTATGCCGTCCTTCGGAAACGTTAAATGGAATGGTAAAAAGATATCCTAATTATACCTGGAAGGCAAAATTTAGGACTCCCATATTCCGATTAGCCATAGCAGCATAAAGTGACGTTAAACGAAATAAACAAAACAAACTAATAGAATGTGGAATGGTACATATTAAATAGGCCAGAATAAATAAATAAACAAAACAATAATTGAACATTGCCCAGTTGTGTCAATGTAGAAGAGATGACCAAGTGAGAATATCACAGTGTTAGTTAAAAAAACCAAAAATTGTAAACTGATGTTATAATATAGTGAAGAATTGTAAAATAACATAATCATTGTAGAACCTGAAGATGGAGCAACAGACAAGCTCTGAAACATGTAGTATAAATGAATAAAAGCAAATGGGGAGTTATGCCTTTTTCATATAATAATCTTGTTTCACATTCATGACATTGTATGTTTCCTATTAGTTAAATGATAATAGGACAATAGATAATAAAGTAAAGGACTAATAGTTTAACTTATATCACTGTTAGATATAAAACAGGCAATAAATAGGGATCCGGAATTGCACTCTCTGCAGCCACTAAACGTGAAGTAGTGATTATATCGCAGCTCTTTGCGGTAGAACCGTTATTCCGAGATATCAAACAGTTATTTTTGTACAGTTTTCTCTTTTACTATTCACTAAGTTTAGTTTTATTTCAGGCACCGAATTCATTGCATACATTACTCAATTTAAGAGTTAATATTGTGATATATTTGGGTGGTTGTCAGGAAAAAGTGAATATGTCAAATCACTTTTAAAACAAGTTAACCATTAACCTTCAAAAGGGATTTTTTAATATCTGCATAGTGGAAAATTGGTTATGTTGTACTTCTTTATAATGGCTAAAGTATTTATTTTGGCACAAATTTATTTTTAGAGTAATTATTTATAGGAAAACGATATAAAATTCCCTACTGAAAAGTGTACAATTTTGATTTCTGCTCCTTCACAGAAGCCAAAATAAAATTACAACTTTATTTTTGGTATGCTATTTTTTTTTTTTTTAAACCAATATTAAATCATTAAATGTCTATTCATTAGTTATTAAAAGTTGCTTTAACAACACGAAAAATAAATAAATTAAACGGTGATGATACTGAAATCGGATAGTCCACTCGTTAATAATCTAGAGTGTCCTTTATGTGCATTCTATTATAAATAATATTTCATTGTAAAATATAGTATAACCACCATTACTTTTCAATATTATTTTGTGCTTCGTTTTGTAATGATATAAAGACATAAACATTTGACCGAACTATTTCAGTCAAGAGGGGTTATAATTCAGATCTACAGTTTTATCAATTAGCTAGTCAAAACCCTATCATAAGAATATTATTATAAGTTAAATGTAATTAAGTCAATATTATAAAAATTACAGTTATTTTTAAGACAAATTGCGTGGATTCACTAGTAAAGATGTACAAAATATAACAATATTACGTACGATTTCCAGTTAAAACTCACATCCGCCTGAGAAGGAGCTGGATTAAGTTGTATCGTATTCGCTATTTGTTCACAAAATATTACATTTGTAAATAAAATTATAATGTCTAAAAAAAAAAATTGTTGCAAAATTAGGGTTAGCTTTTATCCTGTCAACAAAAATCATGGTGAAGAGAATCAGAAGAGATTAGCGGTAAGCTCAAAATTACAATTATTCATAATTTATGAATTAAATACAGATTTTAGTAGTTAACAAAAAGTGTTTCCTATGATTTAGAGACACATTGTAGTGTTTCGCTAATCCGAGCTAAATACACAATTCGCGGTATAAATAAATAGCTCGGATAAATTAATTGAAGGGTTTGGTGGATGAAGGGGTTATCTAAAAAAACACAAATTTGAGTAATTTATGTCTAATTTTTTTTTTTTTTTCATTTTTCTTCAGCGAGAAAAAGGAAAAAAAAAGGTGATTTTGGTAACTAACACTTCAGCTCATAAATTCTTCATCCAATTAACTAGATTGTATTTTTTTTTACAAATGTGACATAACCCCTTTACAAACCCTTCAATTTGCAATGAGTATTTTGGAAATTTTTTTCACAAATATTTTTATATTTTAATACTAAAAAATGTAAATGTACGTAAATCAAGTTTCTAATCTACGAACTGAGTTAGAAATCACAAAACAAAACATGTGATCATCTAAATTTAAATTTAAATCATATAACATAAGAAACATTATTAAAAATTAAGAATTTCAAAGACAAAACAAACTTTAAATTCTAAACAGGAATTTGATACAAAACAATGAACAGTTCGTAATAGAAATATGAATACAATTTATAGAATCTCGGAGAATTTTTTTTTTTTTAATATCCATTTATTGAAATTTACAGCTGTACAAAATATATACATTAAGTAAATGTATAGACCATGATTACAATAACATGTTAAAACTTGAAAAGAACTTCTCATCAGTAGTACTTAATTAAAAATTCTACACTAGAAGGTCTCTAGGCCATCTTCGTTTCAGACGCCTCGGAGGATTATCAGGAATGGTGAGGGAAGCAAGTTGAGAAACTAACGAGTTTGAGTGGTTATGGAGCTTACTATGAAAGGATAGGTATCTGGAGTGGGCTAAATCAGCAACATTAAGATCTTTATGGATTAGTTTATTGATAACAAAGTAAGGAGCATTGAGGATTTTTCGAAGGATTTTGGATTGTAAGGATTGAATACGAGATGGTTTAGTGGAGCCTCAAAGTTCAACTCCGTACGTCCAAATAGGTCTAATCACAGTCATGTATATGAGTCTTTTGTAATTAATTTGGAGCTTTGAACGTTTGTCTAGTAAATGTTGAAGTAGTCTGTAACGACGGGCAGTTTCTTGTCGTTTTAGTCTTTGGGAGGAATTTAAAAAGTATTTTACTCTAAAAAGGAAACCGATGTTGTTTATGTTCTTCGAATTTAAAATTTTTATTTACCATATTTTCATTTTTTCGCGATGTTATTATAATTATGTAATCCTAAAGGAATGTTCCGCTTTTCATAGCCGGGCATAATTATGAAAATGGTGAATATTTCAAAACATTACCTAGTTCTGGCTAGGTCAAACTGAGCAGAGTCGACGTTTATCTGGAATGGAAAAATTTCTGAAAGTTTTAGTAAAAAGCGCGAAGACCGAAATAGAAGGAGGTCGATGGAGCAGAAATAATTCAAGGAGCCTTCCCCGCCAACAGCGGCTGTCTTTAATTAATAATACATGCCGTTCCCTTCCTGCATGTGAGTCTGCAAGGCGGCTACGGATGCAAGATGCATGCCTTCAGGCCCTTCTCCAAGTTTTATGGCTCTTATTTATCAGGTTCACAAGTATTTAAAGATTTTAATTTAATATTAATTACTAATTGTATAAAAATAAACACTATTTTCCTGTAAATGATAAGAAATTAAAAAAGATTTTTATTCTAAATGAAATGAAATTTTTTGACTTTATATATCTATTCACACCTGTCAATTAAAATTTGACAACCAGTGAATTGTGTTTAAGATTGTAAATGGCTTGAAAGGCATGGGGGTAGCAGAACCCAGCGGCATCTCCAGTCTTTATTTTAATTTTATTTTAGTCTAGGAGGTCTCACATCCAGCTCCTTTTTAGTCTTCTCTGTGTTTTGTCGGGAATATGTATTGTGGTCATGTCGTTTATAAGAGTATTAGGATGCGCATGTAATTTTTCGTGGAATCGTTTGTAGTAGATTCGTATTTGTTCTTTAACTGTTGGTATGAGTTGGTCAGTATGTAAACTTTGTATATATATGTCTTTTTAGCTGTCCCGTATATCTAAGAAGCGTATGTCCAAATAAGTTTCAGTAAGTAAGTATTATTGTTAATTTTTTGTTTATGTTGTAGAGTTGAACGTTTGGAGAGGAGTGAATATAGAAGTCTTAGTCTTTGGTTGAGTGTTTTGCTTTTTTTCTTTACATGTGGACCCCATGTCATTCTTCGGTCAAACTTTAGACCAAGGTAGTGTACAGTGTCTGAGGATATTAGATAATTGAAATGCTTAGCTGATTGAATCACTTAGATTTGGGATGAGGATCAGCTCACGAACCGATTCAAGGATCTATTTTTAGCTAGTGATGAATGGTTCCAGAAAAATATTGATAAATTTACGATTATAATTCATGATTTGAATTGATGATCCCAATCGGTCATTATCATTTTATTAGTAAATGATTTAAGAATTATTTTTTAGTGAAACCACTATTATGGTCGGACAACTCGCTGAAGTAAATCGGTAGTAAAGACAGGTTTTTAAAGAGCTTTAAGTCGTTGGAACTGAAGCCCATCCAAACATCATTAATGTAAGAGTTTATACTGTGGTATATTTTTATAATACGCATAATTATTTTTTTAATTTTTTTTTTTTAGACATATTACATCAATATGCTATGATTGGGTCGTAGCATAAAATATCAGTTTTGGTTGTTTATAGTTTTATTAGGCGTTTATCTGAACTCTTATTTACTTTATCTGAACACAACCAGTAATGTTACACATACAGTTTTTACATGGATATGTCTATTAGCTGTGGGCCTATACTTTTTTGGTGTAAAATTTTTCATTCTTCAAAAAGGGAACATTTTGACACCCTCTAGCTCTTTTAGTGTTATTCATATCTATATTGGTTCGAATGAAAAAAGGTCATGTTTTTCCTCCATTTTTTAACTGTATGACACGCCTTTTAATTCTATAATGTAAATTGGGAAAATCAGTAGATTATAGATAGACATATGATCTATTGTTTTCTCCAGTCAGGGAGATATTGAGTTGTTTTTATAATCTGTTATTGAATATTGCATTTATACTTCAAATATATCATAAATATTTATAAATTTATTAAGTATTTTAAAATAGTATTTAATATTTTTAATTATCAGCCCTAGTTTCCAACCTAAAGGTTAAACAATATATGGAAAGATTGATTTTTGACTACCGCGGAAGTCGTATAATTTTTTTCAATGAATTTAGAATTGGCCATAGTGTACAAAACATAAGCCCAGAAGGCCAAAGACAAACTATTAGTGAATTTGGTTCACCACTTAGAACTAGTAGATTCGAGGTATCTTAAGGGCTTGGTAAGACAAAAAAAAAAAAAAAAAAAAAAAAAACAACAACTGAAAATGTAGGTACCATCCTCAACCGAGGCTCTAAAGTTCTATCAATGGGAGATATAAATGTCTGTTCCACGTTGAAAAATGTGGATTATCAGTTAAGGAACATATTTTGACTAATGAAGGTAATATATAAGAAAATTGTTTCTAAAACTTGAATTTGATACCTCTACTGATATTTCATACATTTAATTAAATATACTTTCGGTGCTTGCAAAAAATGAATAAATAAATTAAAATATACAATAATTATTATACATTATTCCATTACCTTTAAAATATAATGAAATATAATCAGAGAGAAGGAAAAACAAACAAAAATTAATATTAGAAGTTAAATTTACTAAATGAAAAAATATATAATAATAAAAAAATTAAAATTAATAGGTAAAAGATAGAAGAAATAATTAAAATACGCGTTCAGGTAATAAAAATATATTTGACAGGTGTAATAATATATATATATAGAAGTTAAATTAACTATAATATTTTTTAATAGAAAAGAAGAAGAAATATTTAAAAACGTATGCATAAAATGCACCTATAATCTGATCAGAAATTTAATGAAAATTAGCGTTTGTAATATAAGTTTTGTCGTTAGGACCTACTGTTTAGGAACTATATTAGTTTGTGTGAAAAAAAGTAACGTTTTGCCTTCATTTTTTAAGTGTTAGAACTTTATTGTTGGAGCAGTTTTTTTTTTTTTTTTTTTTTTTTTTGGTTGATCATTTTTTATTGTATTTAATCAGGAGTCGTTACTGTATGTTATCAATACTGTAAACCACTAGCTACAGACTAGCATAAATATAGGATGATGAGTTAAGATATGATAAAAAGATTAAAATGGAACAAGTGATATTTGACGATTGGCAGGAATAGTATAAGGTGAAATTGCAGGCATTGTAGGAATAAAAGTCAAAGGTGACACGCATGATAAATATCGATGGAAGTATTTCTATTAGTGGGAGTAAAGGTCGAGAATTGGTATTCAAAGAGTGGGCGGAAAATCGGAATTCAGAATATAGGGAGGGTTCATTCACTATAATATATTGTAACAGGAAGGGAAGAAGGATATGCCTTCGACGAAAAGTAAGATAAGAAACATTTACCTTTCATAACAAGAAATGCAACGCCTGGGAATACTTGAGATGAGCCTCTTGATACAATTTTGCCGTCTCATGAAATAATCTTTCCTGTTTTATCTTGAGTTCAACAGGAAATCCTTATAAACTTGGCAACGTTAAAATGAGGAAAATAAGTGAAGAGGAATGGAGCCGAGGTTTATTAAGAGGTAAGAAATTATTAAGGATGGCTTGTTTACAATTAATTTGGGAAATATGGCTGTTTCTGCAAGTTGGTCGAAGTGACGTAAAGTTTTTAATGATATGGATGTGAGTGAATTGAATGGTAGTAGAGGATATTGATTTATGTAAGATATTGCAGTGTATTTATTAATAAGAAATTAATAAATAATAGTAATAATTATTATAAATAGAAAGGTTTAAGGGGGAGCGACATCTTAGGATTTTAACGAAAGCCAATTAAGGTATATTGTCTTATGCTAATGTCAGGACCTTCGGTCCTTTATCCGGCAATACCTGGGAATTTTTTTTTCAAACGAACAGTCAAAAATTCAAAGGAAGAAATGCAAAGGGTAGATGAAGGGGATATACCGCTATTTAAAATGTGCCCTGGAAATTAGAACAGGTCTGTTAGATATTAAAGTAGTGAAGAGACAGATCCTGAAGTACGGAGGAATGATCTAGAAAGAGTACTTTCGATGGAAGAAGACGAATGTCAAGATAGAAGGGGCTTGAGGCACCAACTTAGACCTAGTACTAAAGATAAGTACCATTTAGTCTACAGCCTGTAATAGGGATATAATGTAAACAATGAGCTGACCCAGTAGATCAAGTGTTAACTCACCCTTAGGAGCTTACCTTTAAATTTATAATATCGTTTAATACATTAAAATATATTCACAAACGTTAATAATTATTATTCATCTAATTGTTAAAAAATAGAGTATGATTGGATGCACGATTAATATTAGGAAGATATTCAATAAAATAAGTAACTGAGGCACCAATAGTTGAAGCTATTGTTTCAAAAGCTATTTAATGAACAAGCAAGCTATTGTTATATACATATCAATATGCATATGTATATGAATGATTTTTTCTGAACTAACTCTACAGAAACGTATTATAAATACTTAATAAACACTCGTGAAGAGTCATTATTCTGAAAGAATATTCGTGACTAAAACATCTCATTATGATTTTAATAGATATAAAAACAAATAAGTAAGAAAGAAACTGATATACCGTAAAAATAGACTTAAAAGGAATTAAAATCAATAAAGATGAGCGTGTAAGCTCTTGCTTGCGAATACAAGTGGAACCAATCATCCTTACTGTCTCTCATAAACTAATTCATAAATTAATCCTAATAAAATAAGTAAAATGACGTGTGGGTTAGGCTCTAAACCCCCCCCAAAAAAAAATCATATTTATATATAAGTCGAAAAACCGGTACGATAATAGATGTAAAAATAACAATAAAATAAAATGGGCAAAGAAAGAAGTCTACAAAAATTATTTTTTAACGGCCTGGTTTCTGATTAGGCTTGTATTTCATTCATTATTAACTTATATTTTATTCAGTGGATAAGGAGCGTGACTGCCAAGCTTCCGGGCCCGAGTTCGAGTCCGGCTAAAGGAAGAAAATTAAATTGGACACACCCAGCCTCGATAACGTGGGTACTCTTAGATGGAGGGGGGCTGGCGGTTGAGCCTGATTATGGCTAATCTCCCCCTTCCACAACTGTTGGGCCAGTAACAGTACATCCTTAACCATCATACGTACTGACCCAAAAACCAATCATAGGTTGTATAGTTTTTTTTCATTTCTGTTACTTTTTTTAAAAATTTTATTTATTTTGTATCAGATATATATTTTTTGTAATCCGGGTGATGTCCAAAACGTACAGTACTGTGGCCTAAACGTCAACATAAAAAATAAAGTTTTGTTAATCTATTATTTCTTATTTTTACAATTTCGACTGATCCCTCGTAAATCCAAAATATATCAATATTTTATACAATAATGATTGAAATCGTTTTGATTAATATTTTTGAATTCTATAATGTCTGATATTTTTATTAATCTATTTTATTATATTTTATTTTTTATTTGTTTACTCATGTTTTTTACTTGATGATTATAATCTTTTAAGACTTCAATCGAAATAGTGACTCAATTAAGTTAAATTATTCTTCCTCATTGAAATATTCAATAAAAAAGAAATCCGAGATGCTTATTTTAAATTATTTTATCGTATACTTTATTATAAGATGTATCTCATAAAACAATTTTTTGTGTAGTTTTTACGAAAGATTTCTTAATTTACACTCTAAAATGAATTATGAATTATTTTTTTCTAAATTATTAATAAATGAACATCATTTTGGCTTATCCTTTAGAAACCAGACTAAAAAGAACTGAAGGTTTTCCGAGAATTATAAAAGATGAAAATAAAAGGTTCCAGGAAACACTAAGGCTTAAGCACAATGGAACCAAACATTCCAAACAAGGAAAGAGATAAGAAAAAATAAAAGAATACTGCTCTGAAAAACAAACAACTGCGAAAAATGGATCTAACCTTTTCCGAACGAGAATATTTAGCAATCAGTTACCCAGGACTGACGTTTCACCGATTTCAAGCAGCCCATTAATTTTAGCGAAGCGTAAAGCATCAAAATAACGGCTATCAACAAAGATTACATTATTCGCTCATTTGGTGTCATTCTTAATGGAAACTATTCTAAATTAAAATCCTTAACCTATACTGTACACTTCCCTTCCCGGGAAAGTTACTGAAGGCGGCACAGCTTTGGATAAGGGACAGATTATCAATTTTAACTTGAAAAATATTTCGATAGTAAAAAACAAAATAAAAACTATATATAATAATGAATGTAATATAACTATTTTTAGGTTAGAAGGATTTCCGTAAAAAAAAAATATGACGTGTACATTATGAATCCAGAAACATTGCACTTCACCATCGTAAGTTTTTTTTTTCCTTTCTTGAAAACATTTTTCGTAAATGTTTTTTAAACCGAATTATAGTTAATCGATAAAAAATATAAATTATTGATTGGATATTATTAAGTAATTTGTATTTTTGTAATAAAATATTTTAATACTTTTCCACTTATTTTAGTTTTATCAAAAAACAATTAGTAATTACTTGTAAATATACAAATGATACAACAAATAAACTAAAAATTAATATTGTTACAGGTGTTTTTTTAATAAGGTTTAAATATACGAGGAGTGGATTTCCAATTTATAGATTTAAAAAAAAAAATAGTTTTTTAGCTTAAATCACATTGAAAACGGCCATATATATATATATATATATATATATATATATATATATATATATATATATATAAAGGAATATAAAAAAAAGCCTCTTTTTCATTCTGTCTGATGTTTACTTTTATCGGCTAGCTGTGAAAATATTTTTAAAAATGGGCTTTTTGAGCTGGATTTCGGAATTCTACGCTTCATATATC
Organism: Euschistus heros; assembly: GCA_003667255.2. Lineage (NCBI taxonomy): Eukaryota > Metazoa > Arthropoda > Insecta > Hemiptera > Pentatomidae > Euschistus > Euschistus heros. Next base: position 328,349 of record RCWM02000702.1, on the reverse strand, counting down.
GCACATGTATTTCCAAAGTTACACAAAAACCTGCATTAAAAAAATGTAAAATTATCAGTATTGTATGAAATATTGAAAGTGTACCTGAATTATCTTTTAAACCCAGCTGCAAGTAAATTGTATCGGGAAGGATTTAAAAGTAATTCAATACATTTTTGTAATTTCATAGAAGACTATTGCACTTAAACATGAAGATAAATCAAAAACACAGATTTTTGAGTTGTGTCACTTTAGAAATACATGTGTGATATATTCAGGCTTTTCTAATATAGTTAATATAGTTCTAAATATAGTTTACTGTATTTATTTATTGAAACCTATTTGGACATGTAACAGCCTAAAAATGCATATACAGAAATTTCGAACTCTTCCGTCAAAAACTTTTAGGATATTATTATTGTAAGCATTGTAAATTTTGATACCGAAAAATGCCTACCTTTAAAGAAGATATTTGGACCAACTAGAGAAGATTCCCGAACTTTAAGATTATCTCTATAACAATATTTTTTTATGATACGTAAGATATTTACAATCGGTATAATTACATAAGATAATACCAATGAAAGGAATTTAATTATAATTATTATAAATGTGATTATTTTTAAATATAATTAACAAGAAAGGAGGTTCCCCGGGAAATTCTCATCGTGACATTCATGCTTAAACCATTATTACTTTATTGAAATGGATATGTATTTTGGCTGGGTTCTATAGTTTTCTTGCATAACATTTATTTTTCACACTCGAAATGTGTGATCGACAATTTGACGACAATTCTATGATTAGAAAATTAATGGAGAATATATTTTGTTATATAACTTTTGTCGCTAGGACCTATTGTATAAGCGCTAGATTAGTTTGAATGAAAAAAGTCACGTTGTAACGGTTCTTTTTACACTCAAATGTGTAACGTTTTTTTTTTTTCACGCTCAAAAATGTAACATTTTGAAACGCTCTAGTTCTGTTGGTGTTCTTCGTTTCGAAAATTTGATGGCAGTTTTTCTGATCAGAAATTAAATGGAGAGAGGTTTTTGTTTTATGATATTTTTCGCTAGAACCTACCGTTTAGGAGATATATTGGGCTGAATGAAAAAAATCGTGTTTTGCCTATTTGTTTTTTTGTTGGGGCGTTTTAACACACTCTGTTGCTCGGGTCGTAAATTGACGACAGTTTCTTTGCCAAAAGAAGTAGACTAAAGATAGACATGATCTATTGTTTTTTATAGTTTGGGAGAAATTGAGTTTATTTTTACCATTCTACTATCTGGGTTTTATTATTTGTTGACAATTTTGATTCTATTTAATTATTATTGATGACTTTTTACAACAATATTTTATATATCTTCACAAAACATAAGTTGGTTTTATTTTTGTCTATCTATCCAATCTCCCTCAGGCATTCCCTGAGGAGAAAAAATAAAATCCTGAAAAAAAAAAAAATCCTTTTCTAATGAGAAATATTTAAATGTAATAATATGTAACATCTAATATGTATAACACATATGTAAGAAGGGCACATATTTGTAGAATACACAAAGAGGGAAATAGGAGGGGAGTGTTGGGAGGAAAGAAGACAGGGTCGATAGAGGTCAGTAGAAGTGAATTATCTTTTTAATTGCCCTGTCAGATCCAGGCTCGTGACCACTTCATTTAACAGAATTAGCTTTACCTCCTCTCTCCTCTACGTTTTCGTCTTGTTGGGGCCTTTCTTCTATCTCTTATCATATTATTTTATTATCAATAATTATAAATTTATAACATTTACGCAATACCTAAATAAGACTCATTTCGTTACTCTATTTTTAATCAATTCTGTTTTACCTTTTTTAAATAGTAATATTTACATACATCCATATACGAGGGTGTTATGAAAAGTTTCCGACATCAAAGTGAAGATAAACAATTTTGCAGAGAGAAATGCCAAATACTATTTGGACGCGTTACAGAGATGGGAGCATCGCTGGGAGAAAATGTATATATACATAAAAATGTCTTGTATCTTTGTTAGGTCAGAAACTTTTTCAGACCACCCTCGTATACAGTGAAACCTCACTTGTCCGGCTCCCGCTAAACAGCCTCTTCAGATAATCCGACCCTCCCGCAGGCGGAATTTAGGGATAGAGGAAAACTATTTTCGCGGAATCCCTAAAAAGATGCGGTAGTTTGGATTTCTTTTTATATGCTGTTTGTGTACGAAAATCGAAGTTTTGGATCTTAAAGTGCATCCGCTCGCTAATTGTTATCCTCAATGCGTCAAATATTTCGATCTTTTCGAAGGCTCCCCAAAATATCTGCTCCACTGTTAGTTCTAAAGAAACGCTTGTTGTATTCAAAATTAGATTAGACTAAATTGAATGCTATTTAAAGAAATAATAAAAAGACATGCTCCTTCCTTAAGCTCGTTTGAACACTCCTTTTCCAATATCTTCTCACATCCCAGTCAGACGCCTGTCAATATGAATAACAACACTGGCCAACAAAAAAAAAAAAAAAAAATTTTCTTTTCAGTGACTATTTTGTTGTTTCTAACTCAATTTGATACATATTTTTTTAAATATGTCAACAATGTTTCTCTAACAGATTTTGTATTTGTGTTATAGCTTACCAACCTTATTTAGTATTTTAAATTTTGTTTGACAGTAAAATATATTCTGTTGTTGTTTTCGATTTGCATTCGTCCAGGCGGTGTTGTGTGCTTAATCCAGATTGTATTTGAAATATTTGTGCCGAATATATATTTGAAAAATATCGAAAACCTATATTAGACTTTGTAAAAATTGCATATCATCAATACTTCAAAATCGATTTGTACAATCAGGACAAGCCATGGGTTCCTCATATTGTTTGCCAAAAATGTTTTGTGTGTCTACGGTTAAGGTCCAGCTGGAAAAGAGATGCAGTGAAGTTTGTAACTTCCATAATTTAGCGAGAACCTCAAAACCATCATGACGACTGCTACTTCTGGGTTGTGAAAATAAACGGAATAAACCCTGGAAATCGAAGTTTTTCGTCATATCCTAAATTATCTTATGCTCAACGATCTCAATTAAAATTTCGAGAAGTACAATCTTGCACATCTAAACCCTCTGATGATCCAAATCTCTGTGAACGCGAACAAAATATATCAAGTGATGACTCTGATCCAGATTACAAATGTAGCCTTTGAGAACCTCAACCATTTAATCAGATTAATAACAAAATGATTTAGTGAGGGATCTGAACTTACCGAAAGAATTTTCAGAATATCTTTAAAAGAAACAAATTTGCTAAATCCCGAAACCAACATTACTTTTTATCGTACCTGAGAAAAGAATCTGTTACCGTATTTTTCTCAAGTGAAGGATTTAGTCTTTTGTAACAACGTTGGTGGTATTTTGCAACAGATGGGTTTAATAAACTACTAGCATAGGGATTGGTGTATTTTTATGGAAAGCAGCGAAAGAAGTGTAAAGTATGTTTTGCTACATAGCAGTAACAAGTACTATTGTACATTCGACGACTTTGAAAGAAGAATACACAAATATTTTATGCAAAGAGATCTACCTAATGTCATTTATTCAAGGAAATCCTATAAAAGATCATTTGATAATAAATTAATTAAAATTTTGTTAACATTATGTCAAATTGAATAAATCGGATATCGGTGAATTTGTTGATAATTTTTCTTTTATATACTAATAATAATAAACCTTTATTGGTTCTATAATGGTACATAATCATTTCTTTTATAAAAATTCAAATTTTTTTTTACTCTAATTGTTACTATTCTTATACATAGAAAAATTCACTTCACTTGCTATCTATTAATTAGACAATTCATATGTGTATGGGTATATAAGTGAATATGTGCTGTATATATAAATGTATATCTTGGTATCTACTTATAATATATAATATATGTTTTTCACTCAATGTACATATAGATATAGTTTATTTTCTGTATATATATTTTCTTATTTTTTCATGGTTATTTTTTTATTTTATTTTATTTTTCTTACTTACATTATTATATTTACTGAAGTTTTTTATACAATTAACCCTATATATTTGTATGTCTTATGTTCTTTATATACAAATAGCGTTATGAAATTATGCAAGCCAGATCATTGTATTACCTTGTGATACAATTTTGTCACAATACAGTTTTTACGGCCTGTACTTCTGTACATAAATAGCTGACTAAAAAGTTTCAAGCTTCATTTAAATCTCCGGCTAATCAGTTCTAAAAGTGATTATTGTAAATTAAAAAAAAATATATGTGGATTTCGTGTAGATAATTTTAATCCATTTTTGTTTTAAGAAGAACTGTTTTAACTGAATAATATTACAATTTGCCTATGGTGATATAGATATTGGTAAATTCGTTCACACAATATGTTCTTTAGAAGATATAAAATAAAATAAACAATAATTTCTAGACACTTTAATAAATTAAAAACAAATAGTGTGTCTATAAAGATAAAATTAAATTAAAGACATTTTTGGACCATTTAGAAAAAAAATGTTAATACTTATATATTAAATAAACAAATAAAGATATCGTTATTTTTAATAAATAACTTATAAAGATAATAAAATAAATAACAAATAAAGATATCGTTATTTAAAGATCGTTATTTTAATAATCAGTATATGTTTATATACTAACAAAATATATTTATGTTTTGTTTTGTTTATATAAAGAATTAGAAATTTAGGGTACTACGTTACCATATAGAGGTACACTATAAAAATAATTAATCTCCTTCAAATCAAAAACAAATATTTTATTATGTGGATTCAATTGTTTAATTATACAATGCACCAAGATGGAGCTCAACTTGGAAGAGAAGATGAACCTCTCAAGTGGAGATGTCATCTTAAAATAAATTCAAAAGGGGGATATCAGATGAAATTGGACGGAATAAAATGGATGCATTCCTCCCCCACGGCTTCCAAATCGGCAGCCGATGTAAATCGGTGCCTTCAAGATTTATGAGCGAGCTGGCCTAGATCTCATAAAGTTGGCAATATAATAAAAGATATAACTTAGTTGGTTTTCTCCCTTCTTACTTTTGAGGAAATTACATTTGATATATAATATTTCTCATGTTTCCGCAATGCATTAATTTGAAAATAAAAATCAAATTTAATAATTACAATCAAGTTTTATTTCTATAGTAAAAAAAAAAAATGTATTTAATGTTGGCAGTAAAATGTTACATTACATCTTATCTCTGATTTAGATCCAGATATCATTCAGTTAAAAATTAAATTTTTTTATTTTTTTATATGGTATTGTTAAATAATAAATAAAAACAATTATATTTTAATTGATATTAAGAGCACAAGGAAAGAAACTTACGAATTTTATTTCGAATTGCCGTTTTATTTTCAATTAAAAAATCCTAACGTCATGTTTTCCAAGTGATGTAGATGGGACGTGTTATATCGTAGCGGAACGTTTTGTGATGTTCCCTCAGAACATGATGTAATAGATCTTATTAACTAATAGGCCGTAATATGTTTAATACTTGTAATACTTATTAAAAAGTAATGCGGCGGTACTGAGCGTTCAAAGTTCCAAAACTGAGTATTAGTTTCTATCGAGCTGAACTTCTTACTTTAAATAACTCGGAAAACGCCCCTTTAACTTCAGAACTGATATAATTACAGAAGAAATATATATAATTTTTTTTTATCAAGAACTGCTAACATTTTTATTTATTTATGTTTAAAAAAAAAAAAATGTTTTTTTTTCATTTTCTCAATTTTATTTCTGTATTTGACTATTTTTTTTGTTTTAGCCCGAAACGTTGGCAAAACTATGTTTGGCAATATCAAGCATTGCCTAATTTTTTATGACCGATCCCCTTTAACATCCTACTCTACATTAAAATTGTATTGTTCGAATGTTATTTTAAAAATTTTCTGCATGAAGTGCTCCTCATTTTTATCAATGCTTTAACCAGTGGAAATGAAGACTGGAAATGAACTATAAAAATAATTATAATTATTAATTATTTATTGTAATGATAACTTATTACAAATTAATATTTACATTATATACAGACAGAATCACATATTAGATTTGATTGTTAAGTATTTTTTCAATTTTTATTTTATTTTGCAGTTGAACATGTTAAAATATGATTGTGATAGTTGACATAAAAACATTATAGCAATAACTGCCTCACTTCTGTTGCTGACAGGATTTTGTTGAATATAATGAAAATGAAATTGTAATGTAATAAGCTTCAGTTATTAGAACCCAGTAAACAAAGATTACAAAACGGGTTAGAGATGTGTTCTGGGTTTGAAGAATAAAATAAAAATTGTAAATACTTAACAATCAAATCTAATATGTGGTTCTGTCTGTATATAATGTAAATATTAATTTGTAATAAGTTATCATAATAATAATAATAATAATTAAAGTAACAAATTATTTCTCCCAATTAGTATATATATATATATATATATATATATATATATATATATATATATATACATATATACGAGTATATATATATATATATATATATATATATATATATATATACTCGTATATATGTATATATATATATATATATTTTTTTTTTTTTTATTGATATCTATATATATACATACGTTTCCTGAGTTTTGAGGGTGTTGAGATGGAATTCTAGGGCTAAAAGAATTTTCTATCACATTTTACAGTGTAAAAGCTAAAATTTTTCAAGTGAAGTATATTCAATATAATTTTTTCACAAGAACCGATATCGGATTCGAATTCAGCATTCAAGAGAACCCTTAAATACGAAATTTCATCCAAGTAGAAAAATAAAAGTTTGTAAGCTTCAAAGTTTGCCTGACCAAAATGGTAGGCAACTTTTGTTTAAATTGATAAAAACGTGAATTACGCTTAGACGGTTTTACGTATCAACTTTATTTTTTTACACAAAATATAGGGTGGTAATACGCTTGAAATGTATTTGGTTTCATCATCCTATCTGGTTTCAAACTCAAGTTAAAAATCAAAATGTTTTTCGGATTTTCCAATTTTTTTAATAGGTTTTTGTTCATCGAATTTTACATTTATATACATCAAAAGAAAGCTGAGACCCTCCTCTTTCCAGCGATACCAACCAGTGAATTGCATGACAAAGTAATGACGATTTAAAGGTATGTAACCAATAATCGGTTTTAAAATTTCATTTTCCTGGAAGAGGGTGAAAAAAATGATATTTTTTGATTTTGTTGAATAACCGTTTTTTAATGTTTCTGAGGGTGCTGAATTAGAATCTGACCTCAATTTTTGTGTGAAAAAATCTATAGAGGTAGTTTGCTTGAAAAAACTAATCATTTTTTTTAGAATTTAATTAACCTAAACCAAAATCTATGGAGCGACTGTATTTTTTCCTTTAATTCGCAATCAAAACTGAAAATCTTGGTGCAAAAATCATGTCGATATCATTTTTTAAACTCGAGATAAAAAATAAATTAGTTTAATGCTATTTTATTTTTTTTCTCGGCTTCTAGGGCTCATTGGTCGGAACGGCAAAATATGTGTCTAATATTTTTTGACCAGGAACCTCCAAAAAAATTGCCAACAAGATCCGTGAGAGACTGAGTGTGTCCTCCCCTTGTAAGTAAGAATATTATAAAACAAAGTTGTGCAAATTTTTGTATTGTCATTGGTCCTTGACACGTGTGCAAATTTTTTAAGTTAATCAGATTGCTGGAAATCGGTGAAAATCACGATGCAAAATTCCGTAAAAAATGTTTTTTTATTAAAAAAAAAAAAGAGAAACTCAGTTTATTTTCGTACAAGGAATAAACTGTTTCTAAATCCTGGTTGTTCTTACAGTTTTAATTGAAAAAAAAAAAACTTTATCCTCAACGTGAAATATAATTTAGTAAAGCTAGAAAAATAGAAAAAAAAAGTATTGTTCTGTATCCTAGACTTCTCTATAACCCTGTTCTACTCCGCTATTGCAGAGACACGGAATACAAGTATATGAAGACACCAACAGCTGAGCGTTTATTAAGCTGCCGACTTACCGCAAATAATTTTGCCACTTTCATTCGACGATGAGATTGGTCCCCTTCCGATTAATCTGCCCCCCCCCCTACTTCCCCTCTACTGCCCCCACCACCATCGTATTCCTCCTGATTATTGTGCCAGACTCTTAATTACAGAGGGTTAACCGTAAATTGGTTACACATTACCAACACCGCCAATTCCCACTCACTCCTTAGTGACCTCATTAGTCACTAGCTTACCCTATATCAGTAGTAACTTAGCTGCAAACCGACAATGTAAATTAAATACTCTAATTAATTTTTTTATAATTTTTCCCCCATTATCCTCTTAGCCCCATTGATAAAGAATTTATAATTATATTCTCTTATAATAATTTGTAATATAAAGGATGAGTCCCTCTTAGTGTAAAAAAAAAAAAATTGCGTGAAACTAAATCGAAAATGGGGGAAAATGCTGCAGACCTTCCCTTTCTGTTCCAATTCGTAGCAGATATACGATAATTCACTTTTTGAGTAAACCATGTTTTTTGTCATAAAAACTGTAATATCACCACCGTGTTTAAACATTTTTCAAATTTGACCGCATTTTTGGATTTAGCATTAAATTTTCTATAACAGAAGAGTACACGTAACTTTGAATTTTACATACTTGGGACCTAAAGAACAGCTTGATCTTTACCTTATTTAGGGAAGTTACAATATCTTATAACATTTCAACGCTCACCGTCTATCGAAAAAGCTATCACAAAACTTCAAATCTCAAAAACACTTGCAAATTTAACCAGCTTTCATATGGTATGATCGAATTAATGATTCCGTATCGATTTCGTGGAGAAATTAAAACCGTAAAAACATTACTTTTGTAAATAAGACATTGTGATAGTCGCTTAATGGAAATATGTATTTTAAACATAATAAACTCTTCATTAGAATAAAAAGCAAGAAAAAAATTATTGTTTAATAGAAAATAAAGAAAAACTGTCAATAAAGCGGTACCAGATCAAAGAATTTTATGTTATTACACTTATTTATTTGTTATTATTATTTAGGATTTATTTTATTAAATTTTCAATGTAAGGTTTAAAACCCAATCATTATGGACATAGACCTCAATTTTGCCGTTGTCTTCTGAATGCATATGATATTGAAGAATACCTCTTTTTGAGGTGAATTTTATGGATAGAGAGGTCTGTTTTTACAGGGGAAGGCATTTCTACCGATCCATGTGGGGAATCGTTGGTTTATTCATTGTTGTATTGCTGTCGAATAGTGTTGTACTCTGCTGTTATAGAAAATTTAATGCTAAATCCGAAAATGTGGTCAAATTTGAAAATTTTTAAAACAAAGTGGGGATATTACAACCTTTATGGCAAAAACGTGGTTTCCTCTAAAAAGTCTTGGAATTATCGTATATCTGCAACACATTGGAATAGAAAGGTAAGGTCTGTGTCATTTTTTCTTCATGTTTTATCCAGTTTCACACAATTTTTTTTTCACAAAGAGGGTCTCATCCTGTATATATATGTATTCAGCTTTAAGCTTATTTAACATTTTGTTTGTACTAATATACATTTTTCCCCTATAGTATCAAAGGCTCCGTCTGGATAATTCATTGGATTTCTATCAACGGTGTCATGTTTAGTTTATTAATGACATTTAGTAACTGTCATAGAATAATTACTAATACGTATTTTGTTATTTATTAACATGATCCTATTATTTATGAAGGGGATATGTTTTGGATTTGGGTTTAAGTTGGAAATTTCATTGATGTCCTCCTGCTGGTTGGGCATCACTTCGGAACTTCGTCCACTCCTAAGATCTTCAACGAAGTCTTCTTTCTCGGACTGAATTGCTCTTCTCAAGCATCATCTCAGTTCTATATCAAAAGACTTTTTTTTTTTCATTTTTATTATTGCCTCTTTATATAGTTCACTCCCCTCCTCATCCGGAAGTTAAATTTCGTATTTCGTGGTGGGACCTTTAGTGGGAATTTACTTTTAATGTCCTTAAGCATAGAAATTCATTTACGGCATTCTTTTGGGCAGCATGCCTCTGTTTGCCTGGTCATATCCCATAGCTCTAATTTTCAACTTATAAATAACTATTAATGTTAAATTCATATTTGCTCATGTTTGTTTTAGGACATGTTTGAATTGATAGGATTTCTACTTGTCAGAACATGTAAATTTAGCAAGTAAGCTAACAATGGCCAATTCGTAATGTATAATTAATATTACATATTCCTTTATAGATCATGAGAAACTGGTACGTTTTGTAACTGTTATTTTGAAAGAAGATATCATTGATTCATTTTCTTTTCTTCATTCGTCTTCCCTCTCGGCACAAGAACGGTCCTTTGAATTTTTCATTCAGCCCATGAGTTTTATCATTTCTATATTTATGATCTGACTTCTTTCCTCCTCTCTTGTGAGATGGAAGGCTCCTGAACCCTTTTCACTTTTCGTTATTCAGCATTGCACTGAAACTCCAAACGAATTCAACCTTTCCGTTATTTTTATTTTTCACCAGAGATTCCAAATACTTTTTATTAGCTGTGAGTTCCTCCATAGCTCTTCTACAGCTGCAAGTGCACTTGAAGGAGGAGTCCGTACCTATTATTCCAAAAATTGTTTGTTATAATACAACCTAAACCATTAAAGATGTAAATATTCTAAAATATTTATTTGTTTTCAATTTAATAGCAATAAAGTAATTTTTTTGTAAATCTGTATTTCATATTTTTAATATGAAACGAAAAACTATTTAATGTATTTGTATTTAAACTATATATATATATATATATATATATATAATATATATATATATATATATCATATATGCTATCAACATGGCGGCAAGTCTATGTCAGTTAGAAACACGCTCTAGAAGTCTTAAATGAAATAGCAGCGTTTCAAAGTGCTCAGGAAAGATCTAAAAGACAAGTTAATTCTTCTAATAGATGAAATCAGACACAGACTGTGCACAACACTTCGGATTTTCAAGGAAGTCAGAACGCTCAAAGCCAAGGTAACCTAAATCGTTCTTATTCTGAAACCGTGGTACCTCTCGTTCCAAAAGAAATCTACAGCTTCCTATAACTAATACTTAAAAAGCAACAGTAATCAAAACGCAGATGGCGTCAAGAAACAGTTCAAAGAATAATAAAACCCAAGGACCTAAAAATTGGTATTAACAAAATAACCTCAAAAAAAGATTTAGTAATAGTTTGAAACTAATTCTGAAGAAGAAAGAGGAATAATCTCTAGAAAACTAGAAGAAAATACGATTTCTCTATAAATCATCGAAAAGGAGGAAGCCAAGGCTTATTTTTAAAGACGTCGATGAAGACCTAACAATAGAAAACATAGTAGAACATATTGTGGAACAAAATCACGGACTGCAAATTGAGAGTAATTCTTTACGGCCGGTAATCTTATTGAAAATGCAAGATCCAAAAGGACACATGCTGTAATAGAAACAGACGAATTACTAGGATCAAACTACTAAACAACAAGATCAGTTTAGGTTACAACAAACATTGGCCGAGACTACCTGAGGATCAGAAGATGCACCAAGTGCTGGAAGTTTCATCACTCCAAGGAGCGGTGCCAGGGTCAAACAACATGCCCCCAATGCTCAGGTAATCACTCCATTAAGGATTGTAACCAGCAGGGTAACAATGTCCTAACTGTTCTGCCTATAACCGACATATCAAACTTGAGCGATTTAAATTGACAGCAACCATTCGGCTTTTGACAAAAATTGTCCCTCATACATCAGAGAATAAACAAACTTACTCAAACACAGACTATTAAATTAAAAACTACAGACTTACTACATTTCATCATTCATTCATACTCGTTATGGACTTAAAAATATTACAGATAAACACACATCATTCTAAAATTTGTACAGACTACATAAACCACTTTATTCAAGTAAAAAATATTGATATAACCCTCATACAAGAACCTTTATACTAGAACAACATTATTACAGGTTATAATCATCAAATTCAGATCTACCAAACACATGTTTCCAAACCAAGAGCTGCTATAATTAATAAACATAAAATACATCGACGCAATCTTACTTACACAACACAGCGACCAGGACTTTTGCACAGTTAAATTACTATTAACAATACAAATTCTTATTTATCAGTACTTATTTCGATGAAACCTTAGACATTGACAACGATCTCGCCAAAATTGTGCCCATTATAAATTATTATAGCAACCATTACATTATTCTAGGTATAGACTCCAACAGCAGATCATTCCTCTGGAACGACATCAAAATTAATCCCAGAGGTCGAACTTTGGAATCATTTATCACTACCCAAAATTTGAGCATAATCAATAAACCTTCTGAGCTGACAACATTCGACGGTTCTAGAGGAAAGAGTAACATTGACTTGACTATTGCAATAACAAACGACAAGATTACTTAAGAATTGGACGATACTAAATGACTGTAATTTCTCGGATCACAATTCTATTTATTACGAAATTACCTGGCAAATTAACGGACAACACCAAAATTATAACTGTTTACACATGCACACTACAAAACCAAAAATGTAAACTGGGAAAACTTTGAAAAAAATCTTACCTTTCAACTTAAAAAACAATTCAATATACTCGAAACGGACTCTAATACACTAGATACAGAATCAGAATCGTCGACATTATCAACAATTATGAAGTGGACCAAATTATCGAAATTTTTAACAAAGCGATTACTAAAACTTGCAATATGACGTTTAAATTAACTAACACTAAATTTACAAAAATAGACCTCACAGAACAGTACCCTGGTGGAACGACAAACTAACTCAACTGAGGAAACAAACTAACAGACTTAGGAAATCTTACCAAAAAACAAAAACTAACAAAGACATGAGAACACTAAAGAAACAAGTATATTTGGACTGCAAACACAGATACCAGGCACTTATGAAAACATCAAAAATTGATTCTTGGAAAAATTACTGCTCTGAAGAAACTAACCCCTGGAATTGGTCTTACAAATATGCAGCAAATAAATTGAAAACCAAGACATTCTACGAACTGTACAACAGACAATAACGAACACACGAAAGATTACAAGGAAACGATTACAAACCTACTAGATAACTTGATTCATGAGGACAATTCGACTGACATTACTCAAGAACAGGTTACAAAAAGGACAAACGCAAATACACCCCCTGCTTCAAACGATGACCATCTCCTTGAACGAAATGAAATCCTACATTGTATCGAGAACTTAAATAAAAAGAAAACACCTGGACATGACAAATTCAATACAGACATTATACAACAAGTCACAAATATTTATCCAGACTTAATTACTAAAATTTATCAACTGATCTGGCTCAAAACACAAATTCCCATAACTTGGAAAAAAGGACTGTTACATATAATACCAAAGAGAGACTCTAACAAGTTACGGGTCCAATTACAATCCTCCCAATCATGAGCAAAGTCCTAGACAAAATAATCAACAACCGACTTACCCACTTTTTACTTACAAACGACTTGCTCAACAAAAACCAATTTGGATTCATTCCCCAAAAAAGTACTATCGATGCTCTTTATTATACTAATTCATTTATAGAAACAGCAACAAATAATAAAAAAAATGTTTAATGCTGAAACTCGACATATCGGGAGCGTTTGATGATATGCCTGGGTTCCTGCCATAATGTTTAATCTGAGGAAGTACCAATGCCCAAGAAATTTATTTCAGTTGATACTAAGCTTCTTTCAGGATCGATCTGTTGAAATCAGATCCAATAACTTCCAAATTTCAAAGAAACTAACTATTGGCACTCCCCAAGGTTCTTCTCTCTCACCGACGCTCTGGAATATTCTGATTAATTCTTTATTCGATTTAGTACTTCCAGAGAATGTAGAGATAACCACGTACGCAGACGACATTTTTACTTCTCGTCACTGGTAAACGTTTCCCCCAATTACAATTAATCACCAATCAAGCTTTAATTATTTTGGAAAAATGGGCAACAGATAATAAACTCGAATTTAATACTGACAAGACAAAATACATAATTTTTACAAAGAAACGAATTGTTCCAAATTTAAACATTAGACTCTATTCCAAAACACTTGTACAAACTGAAACCATGACATATTTAGGGATAACATTCGACAGGAAACTAAATTGGAAAGCACACACAGACTACGTTGTTAACAAAACAATAAAAACAGTAAACGGACTAACTATCGCTGCAAGAAACACATGGGGCCTAAAGACAGAGGCACTAAAAATTATCTATGAAGGGGCTATCATCCCAAAACTGCTTTACGCCATACCCGTTTGGGAATCGGGAGCAATCAAACCAATCAATCTGAAAAAGCTTCAGCGGGTTCAAAGACTGATGGGAATAAGGATAAGCAAAGCATATCGCACTGTCTCTTACGAAGCTGCCTGTGTCCTTGCAGGGATAAAACCAACTCACTTAAAAATTAAAGAACTAACGACATTATACAAAATTAAAAAACAAGGACTAAAATACAAGGACATGGAGCCAAGGGACATTGAAAACGAACTCACCACCAAACACTGGATACATCCTGCTATACACGCTAAACTAACACAGTACCTAACAGACACAGGAGCTGCAGACACAGACACAGGAAGTATTGACATTTACACGGATGGAAGCAAAGACGAACAGCACACAGGATGCGCACTAACTCTATATCACAATAACTGCTACTACGATGAACAATACAGACTAGGCCAAAACTGCTCTAATAATCAGGCAGAGAAATTAGCTGTAGTTAAGGCCACAGAATATATTTTAAGACAAACGTACGTTCCTCAACACAAATACACCATTTACACGGACAACAAGATATTAATAGACTCAACTAATAACCCCAAATCCAACGACCCACTGACACATCGACTCAAGACAAATTTGATTGAACTAATGAACCGTGGAACACCAACTAACTTGATCTGGATCAAAGGCCATAGTGGAATCGAAGGGAACGAGCGAGCAGATTTATTGGCAAAGACAGCTGCTCACGATTCAGAACTAGCTATAGACTACAACCGCATTCCTATCTCATTTATTAAGCAACATATTAAAACAGACTTACTTACTGAATGGGACAAACTTTGGAACAACTCAACAAAAGATGCACAAATACATCCCAAACATCACACTACAAAATCACGATACACCAAAAAGTACACATCACAAATTTACACAACTGCTAACGGAACATGGACAAACTAATCATTACTTGAAAACGATTTCACTTGAAAAACACAGATACATGTGAATGCAACGGACAGACTCCACAAACATTTCATCATTTACTATATGACTGCCCCCTTTACGAACACAATAGATACTTACTGATAAAGACAGTTTTGATGAATGGGGACACATGGCCTTATCCAGAAGCGAAACTATATAAAAAATTCAAGAAACCTTTAGTGAAATTTGCTACATCAATTGGACCACACAAGTGAAGAAAGAAGACCACCCTTCATCAAAAACTAAGAAAAAAAAAAAAAAAAAACAACTTGAAGACACATCAGAAAAATCAACATGTCTACTCTTTATACTTTTTTTTTTTTTTTTTTTTTTTTTTTTTTTTTTTTTTTTTTTTTTTTTTTTTTTTTTTTTTTTTTTTATATATATATATATATATATATATATATATATACATATCACCCCAAAGATATTGGTTAGTTATGTATAGACATGGACCTTTAGAGGTTACGCTGCCTGTTGGCTTCGAAGTGGCCGATAGTTGTGGAAACCGCATACGTGACAAAATCAATTCCTCCAGTCATAGATACATTTACCTTAATGATAAATAAATGAAACAATAACTATTTTTTTCATTTATTATTATATGTCTTATTAAATCTTTATTAACAAACTAATGAAATATATAAAACTGTGTCATAGTTTTATTTTAATAACTGTTTAATAATAGAATAATATGTTTTCTTTCATAAAAGGGACAAAAACTATGCTGAAGCACTGCTTTAGGGACCTAGAAATCAACCAAAGAAAAATAGGATGAAAGGGATTAAGAGCACGCCTTTTTCTTTTTTTTTTTTTTTGTTGGTTTTTCTTCCCGTGTCGGAAAACTGCGAAGTGTAAATGGGGGGCGGGGATTGGGGGGAAGGGTAGAACCAGTTTTTGCCTTGCTATAATTTGTCAAGGGCCCGCCAGGTCTGCTGATCTGGATAAAGGTCTGTCTTGAATCCCTTTGTCTCCTCTCTCAGCTAGGTTTTTGTTTTTAGGTCTTAGGAGAGGAATAATATTTCTTAGTTTCATAAAATTTAATAATTAGATAGTTAAAAAATTGAATGTATATTTCAAAGCTGGTAATAAAACCCATTCATATAGGGAGATTTTTTCTTCTATGAATGCATAAAATACACAACGAATTCAGGCCGTTGCTAACTATCATTTAACACCATTTCACTATTTTCAATATTCTGAAGCATATTTGACCGAGAGATAATTTATTTAAAAAAATGTATTATGATTTTTATGAGTGTAATATTATGAGTGTGTTTAAATTTGAAAGTTGCAACCTCACATTCAATTCATTTTAATTTAACATTCTAATAGGATTTTTCTTTATTTCAATAGTTAATATTCATAGAAGACTAAATGAAAAATGAAATAATTTACTTTATTACTTTTTTTTTAATTTTTAATACAGTGAAACTCTAACTATCCGGACTGTTTTGAAGAATACAATTTTTTTTATTTTTTTTTATTACATACAATTTTGTTTGTTCGGTGTTTACGTAAAATACGATAAGTCCCGCCTTTTTAGTTTTTTTGATACAATAAAAGACGTAAACATTAAACCTAAACAGACCAAGCGGCAGCTACCGGAATTGCGTCTCATAATTAGGAGCGGAGCTCACACACCTCATAACAGTCAAGTTCTGTATCCGAAAGACTGTCCATTGTAGAAGGTTTTAGGAAAGGCAAATCTTGGAAAAAAATAGACGGATGAATTCTGTGCCAGAACATCCACAATTTCCGACATGTTAACTAAACTTTGTTGTTGCATAATCATAATTACATAGTTAAAACATTACACATGTTGTTATTACATATGTTTGTATTTTTTTATTTCAATACCCTAATCCAATAGTAAATCTGATTATTCGAATTTTTGGGTATCCGGATCAACTTCGGCCCCAATTAATCCTGATAATCGGAGTTTCATTGTAATTATATTATATATAAAATCAAAAATGAATTTTTACCCGATTAGTCTAGGTAAATAGTTCTGAGTTCGATACGGTATAATCCTATAAACCATTATAAATGATACATGTGATTCTTTATAACAGGATGTCCTCACTTAAAAAATTGTACACGCTACTATAGCGTTGACTAGACAAACAAAGCTTCCAATATACAGGGTGAGTATTTCTTAGTGTAAAAAACAAAAAATTGGGTGAAACTAGATAAAAAATGTAGCAAAATGCTACAAGATCCCAACCTTCCAACCTATATACCCCCTCACATAGAACTGCCTCCTTTGAAAAATCCTTCGTTATCCGTGCTACCTCCTTTTGGAATTCCTTACTTATTCATATTCGCAGAGCTTCATCCTTAACTTCCTTTAAACATCTTTTATTTATCCATCTCCTCGATTTTCAGTCTTCCACAAAATTGTAAATAATATGTAAATGTACATAAGTGTTCTAAAATGTTTACAGTTGATTGTTTTTATTTATTTATTTTTTCTATCTATTTATGTATTTTTAATTTTTTCTTTTGTTTATTAACTTTAATTTTAATTTTTATTCATTTTTTATTTTTTATTTCTCATTTCTACTTTTTTCTCCTAATTTAGTTATACTACTGATGTGCTGATTTAACTAATCTCAGCCAGACCATTGTACCTTTTATTGTGCACTTTAATTATTTTTAGGGGACAGTCTGTCCCAGAATAAAGTTTACTTTTCATTTCATTTCATTTCAAAAATGCCGCAGACCTCACCTTTCTATTCTAATAATGGTAGAAATGCCTTCCCTTGTAAAAACCGGCTCATCTACCCATAAATTCACCGCAAAAAGTGGTATTCTTGGTAATCATCTGCATTCAGAAGCTAATAGTAAAATTGAGGTCTATGTTCATTACCATTGAGTCTTAAACCTTACATTGAAAATCTAATAAAATAAATCCTAAATTATAGTAATAATTAAATAAATGTAATAACATAAGATCCTCTGATCTGGTGTCGCTTTATCGACAGTTTTCTTATATTTTCTATTAAACAATAATTTTTTTCTTTGCTTTTTATTCCAATGAAGAGTTTATTGGATACCATGTTTGTAAAATTCAAGGTTACAGGTACTCAGCTATTATAGAAAATGTAATGCTAAATCCGAAAATGTGGTCAAAGTTTGAAAAATATTTAAAAAGAAACGGAGATATTACAGCTTTTATGGTAAAAAACGTGGTTTTTCTCAAAAAAGTCTTTGATTTGTCGCATATCTTCAACGGATTGGAATAGAAAGGTGAAGTCTGCGGCATTTTTCTACATTTTTGATCTAGTATCACTCAATTTTTTTTTTTACACTAAGAGGTACTCACCCTGTATAACAAAAGACTCATTTAAATGACAGTAAATGGACTGTTTATTATTTAGTAGCTATTCAGACATACGGAGTTGAGCTTTGGAGTTCCACTAAAATATTCAATTCTTCTCCAACCCATCCGATCCTTACAATCCCAAATTCCTTACTATGTTAACGAACAAACAATACCCCTGGATAACAAAATTATCCATAAAGACCTTAATCTTCCATATGTTGCAGTTTTTGCCCAAACCAGGTATCTATTCTTTCATAGAATCCCCATAGCCATTTTTTATACAGTTGTTAGTTTCCATAAATGACTAAAAAAAATAATTAAAAATTGAAAAATGAAATTACTTTTTATGTTATATGAGCAATATTCATGTTTGCTCTCTCAATTATTTACATGACATCTTGACATTCCACCAATTTGGGCCTAAGCTTGATTATCCTATGAGCCCCCCCCCCCCCCCAGCTAGTTGACTTTCGAGATGAGGTTGTTCTTTGCCCATAATACTCCGCTAAGAGGATACATATTATATCATGAGTCAGGCACAGGTAGGCTCCAGACAAAGCAGCTATTGTAGATGTTGCTGGAGCGAGGCATTGTCTGGAGGCAGAGCTTTGTTAACCAGAGCTAAACAGATGCCATTCAGGGGCTGTAGGGATTGCTATGCTCTGCTCAGCCCTACAGCACTAGCAGTCACCTGGCTTCTGCCCAGCCATTCACTACTCCAGGTTGTAGTCTTAATGGCGGTGTCATGTTCCAGGTTTTAGGTTGACGTTGGAAGCAGGTAAAAGGTAGAAGCTGTAATGGGTGGTTCGTAGTTTTATCTTTTTTTTTTCATCATTGTTTGTACAGGACACACGCGAAAAAGAAAGGTTAAAAATAATTTAATTGATGGTGATTCAATTTTTTTAACCTACTGTTATTTTATAAAGTCCTAGCTGACCCGGCGAACTTCGTACCACCTGACTAGGGATGGTCTAAACCGATATTTTTCAGTAACAGGGACGACCGTTACAGGTCCAAAAATATCTGTTACAAATACCTGTTACAAAATACCTGTTACTTGTCTCAAGGCCAGCGTATCTCCGTACTCATAATCGTTTACCGGTTTACACTGATATTTTAGCATACCTATTCAATATCGGCTCTAATTAAGGTTTACATTTTCAACTACCTTTTTAATAATATATATATATATATATATATATATATATATATATATATATATATATATATATATATATATATATATATATATATATATGTATACAGGATATATATATATATATACTAGCATCCCAAGTCGCGGCTTCGCCTGCTCTTATAAGTAAAGAACTTAGATAGGTTTAACTAATAATTATTATAATTTTTTTTTTTTTAACAACAAATATCTTATCATGCAGTTGAGAATTATTTTCTCAATATAAATACAATATTTCTCTATATTTTCACTTAAAGCTGTAATTTTTAACCCGGTATTATTGGAATGATTACATGGTTAAAATTTACTTAAAATTATTATTGGATTTTCAATCATTATTTCGAACCTATGAGTTGGTAATTCAGATGGGCAGAGACTTTTTAGGAAGAAAATCTGGCGGATAATGGACTTCATTATATGTGCTTACAACCCTATCAATAGACATATTCTCTATGTCACAATTTACTTTTTCTACAATGATGTTATTAATATTCTCTGCTATAGTATTTGCTTGTAAAATTACTGCTCTTTCACACAACCAATGGTACGATTTAATAAATAAACCTGCAACATCAAAATTAATTTGAAATCATTGATATTTTAATAATTTTACAATTGCAAACTCTGTTGCAGAATGCCACTAACCACATATCGTTCGATTATTAAACATCCCTAGGATCCACACTCAATATTTATATCTTTTTTTATAACAATTCGTTTGAATTTAGCCAATTTTATTATCAATTTCTAGTAGTTTTTGCGGTTAGTGATCACAAACGAAAAATGGCTCGTCCTTTTATATAAAAGTATAGATATCGATTAATTTAGAACATATGTTTTATTGCTAATTGTTTACAAACACCTGCACTAAATTTTTTATTTATTTATTTTTTCATGTTCATTTAATTAATGAAAATAAAAATATATATTACTAGCTGAAAGTACCCCGCTCCGCTACGGTTTAATATCATTAGGATGAAGACAACTTAAATTAGTAAAAGTTAAGCTTAACGTTGATAATTATTATTACTTAAATAAACCTGAACAATTCCATTCTTAGAATAATTTCAATAAGTAAATTTGACAATTTGCAAAAGTTAATTTTATATTATTTTGATACACCTCCAGTGAAGCTTCGAGGCAGCACTACCATCTTACCCAGTTCTGATAAAAGATCATCAGCTTTTCTTATGGCATACTTTAAGTGAATATAGTCTTAACTTCTCAACTTTTTTGAAGAACGTTTAGTCTTTCTGTTTCTATTTTTTCGTACATATCAAGCATAAATTGGTTGAGTAGATTACGAAATTAAAGTAAATAAGGTTCTTAACCTCCTCGCTCCACTAACATTTAGGCGTAAAAATCAGCTGCAGACACAGTTTTCTTAAGTGATGTATTGGAGTTTGGGTCACGCAGAGGGATGTTAATACTGTACCTTTCTTCTCCATGGTAGAACATGATACGATACTAAAGAGAATCATACACTTGATAGAACTATTGATTCTTATCTGTTTTTTGTCCCTACATCGAACTGGCCTTACATGTCATCACCAGAGAACATAAGTCTTTTAACCTCCTCTTTAACATAAGTCTTTTAATAGCTTCTCTTCACGAAACAACTCAAACTTGTAAGTTGTAAGAAACCTCTGCAGCTACCATGAGTTCACAGAAAGTACCAATATTATAAGGTTTCGACATCGATCGTATTTTTGTTTGTTTGCGGCTTAAAGATCTAACCTATTTTTTAACTTAGCTTATATCCAAATACCATATGATAATTAATCTTTTATTATTCACCCAATAAAAATTGAAATAGCATTTTTCGCGAATTAGCCGCGATCCAGGACGATTTTTTAAAATTCCTTTCTTAGCGAGCACTTACGGCCCTAGAGGAAGCTACATATCGAATTTTATTTCAATCCGTTCGGTGGTTTCTGAGATTTCGTGTTAAGTGAGTGAGTGGTATTTGACAAATATATAATAGATAAATGTTATTTTGGATTTTTGGGATATTTGTTCGGAACTCCAACTCTGATTTAAATTTTTTTTTTTCAAAAACCTTCCCGGGGATAATAATTTCCCAAATTTTCACGGCGATTGGATGTATGGTTTTTGAATCTATCGAGTACAGACTGACAAACATTCATTTTTATATATATTAAATAAATATATGTATGGTTATTTTTTTAAAAATCTTTTCAATTTTATTGTTTCTATAAAATACAATTTTTCCATAAAACGTTTTTTGTTATCCTCAACCATTTTATTCATAAAATAATGGTAGTTAAATGAAGATAATTTTTTTTTTTGACTGATTACAGTTAATAAAACCTTAATTAAAAACATTAATGAATTATCAACAAGATAATAAATAATTGGCAATGATGACTAGCAATGGTAATATAATGACTAGCATAAATAACTATGACTAGGAAAAATAATATAATTGCTTATGTATAGATTTCATATTTGAGTGTATCAAAATTTAAAGCATGATTATTAAAATTAGCATTAATAAAATAAAAAAGAATGTAAGATTATTTAATACAATGAAGACAGGCTGACATTTTATCAGAAACTACTCGTAGGAGAGTGGAAGTAAAAATACTGATTTAGGTAAACGAGTACCTGACAACAGGTAGAGATGACAAGTAAGAAGTACTAGTCTAGGGTAGTACGCAGTACGAAGGTGTTAGGTATGAATGTTGAGCAACAGTACATCTTCACATTTATATTTTTCGTTACTTGCATCATTAGTACTGATGTTGCGTCTCGGTCGATATTGATTGATTTCATCGATAGAATCAGTTGTATTTCCGACACCAAAAAATGCTGTATTGCTTCCTTTGTTGGTATATTTACACTTGATGGATTTCACCGTATCGCAATACTCGACTGTGTTCTGCTGTAGAAATATAAGCATACGTCATACCTAAACCTCTATCGCCTCTAAACCTGAATGGTTTAGGAAGGCATTTGAGACATACAGAAACAATAAACATTAATTTTATTTATATAGATTTCGACATAAACGAAGAACCATGGGTGCGTTGAATAATTATTAATCAATATTTTACTTAATTTTTTTTCCAACTTCTTTTATATTTTATTTTTAGTTAAATTAATACTCGTGACATGTTTATTTTTAGTTTGTCAATGTGACAAAACATTTACAGATAATAGATTTTATTCTATGATCCTGTTCTTCAAAATTTTTTTACTTCTGTAATGTTTATTTGTACACATTTAAAGATTTTATGTGTGCGTTCCATTTATAGAATGACTTCGACTTATACCTCTGACTTTGATACCTACGATGCGGGTTGGAACGAGCGCAACCAGCGTTGTTTAATTTAATATTTTTTGCGTTTCTCAGTTGAATATATTGACCAAACATGATGGACGAAATTAGTAAACCGTCACGAATATTCCTAAAATTAGGAGGAAGAAAATGTAATTAAATTCAGGATTTAAAGGTTAAGAAAGTATCCAAATTAGTATCTATATTCAAATGACTATTTGTCTATATTATAATTAAAAAGGAAAAGAGAAATTTCCTAGAACCAGAAAATTATTATTATGTGTATCTATTATTTAACTTTTAAGCCGCATAAAAAATTATTCATATTTATTATTTAGTATCAAAAGTCAATTGTTCATATTAGCAATATTAGCTACTAAAATAAAGACAGACGTTTGGGTAAAGCCTGTAATAAGTTGTTTAAAGAGGTAAAAAGATAAAAAAAATCTAATAAAAAACAAATACAGATAAAAAAATAAAATTAAAAAAAAATAAAGAAGAAATAAATTACAAAAAAAGATAAAAGAAAATAGACCTAAACAATAAATATTTTATATAGGACAATAACCATACAGATATGTTAATTAAGTATTTAACATCCAGAATTTATTATTTATTGACCTTGTTTATACCAACCAGGGTATAAACAAGTAAATAGTAATATTTTTAGTAAAGGTAATATTTTTTTGATGTTGTAATTTTTTTATTATAATAAGTAATTTTTAAATATTTTTTACACACTGTTTTTATAATTTTTTTTTATTATATGTAATTGGCTCATAAGCATCCCTCAGATAATTTCATATTTATATAAATTTATTTTAAAATATTACATTACAGCATGTAAACGGATTTTAGTTATTTAACTAGAATTAATCATTCACAAATAAGTTTCTCAGTGAAAAACAAAAAAAATAAGTTCACAGTTGTAATAAATACGAAACCAAAGAGTTGTAGATTCTGTAAACGATAAAAGTTGTTTTTTACCTAGGAGACATCTTTTATTTACTCTTTTCTCTTCTTTTATTTTCCCGTTTTTCACTTAGAGGACGCATTCAAAGAGATTGGTCTTTTATCGAGAGCAGTTTGAATAAATCAACGGGTGCAAATCAAGTACCTTGAATACAAGTTTCATTTCAATATCCCAGCTCGGGCAGCAATGAGCTTTCAGTGCAAACCTTAAACTTTGTTACAATACCGATAGGAAAAAAGGAGAGGGAGCCGTAGAACAAAAGGAGGATATTGGCAAGACGTGATTGGGGAGTGGTTCAACCAATCACAGGGCTTTGCACGTGACAAGACTTTTGATTGGTGGTAGGTTTCTCTATTAGGCTCCGCCCCTTATTGGTGGATTAAGATCCTGTTAGTAGCAACTAAACCCCTCAACTTGTTATTCTTTAACGAGATAGGAGGAGGGATCAATATTATCCCAACATTTGTCAGGTCGGTAAGGGCTCGAGAACGTCAGTCCTTTTCGGTTCCTTGGCGGGGAGCACTTTTGACACAGGGCCTCTGTCTCCATTTGTCATGGTTTAACCTCAGATGGCACTAATCCCAGTTGTGGTTCTCTGCCGAAATAAAAAGTCTTTCAGTGTTGGCTAATAATACTTCCTTTTAATATTAACCATTGTATATACATATTTATTTATTTATTTTTTAATTACAAAGAACAATAAATGCATAATATAAATGTTATGCAAAATCACAAAGGCGGTTTAAGTTCTTAGAGATGGGCTACTAATCAGCTGTAGTTGGCGATTAATTGGCAAAAAGGACCGACTATTCAGCCATTCTATTCATTTATATTTATGCGCTTAAAAATAGGTTGATTGAAGGCCATTTGTTGATGATAATTTGTATTTCAGATTCATATTTATAGTTTGTTAATTATTCAAAAACATTTGCTCTACATGAAATACATTTTTTTTTTTTCTTCTCGTGAAATATATATGTTCATAACAAAAAAACATAGATATACCATATGAAAGTACATTAAATTTCCAAGTAGAGGCGTCTTTAACATTTAATGCGCCATTTAAGGTGAGAGAGAGCATATGGATCTTTACAAGAAATGGGCCGACCAGTCGGCTGATTTATTAGTCGGCAAAATGATCCAACTAGTTAGCAGTTTATTCATATCTACTCTTAAAGACAGGTAGATCGGAATGAAAACATGGCCTTGATTATAATTTTTATTTTAGATTCATCTTTACTGTTTTTATTTATTCTAGGAATAGAAACTAATTTTGTTTTATATAATAAATTATCGAACTTAACTGAAAGAGAGATTATGATATTAACAAAAAATAAATTCGATGACTTCTACAATACTGAAGAAAGAAGTTACGTAACCTACTATTTTTTTATATTTTTGTTTACAGTTTTAGATTAGCGTCATTATTAAAATAATAGAAAAATATTAACATATCAACGGAAAAAACTATTTTAGCTATTTACATTTGTGTTTATTTACAATCATATATCGCACACCGAGAATGAAAGCGGCTTAACTCAAAAAGTGCCAGTTTTGAGTAAGTAGCATTGTACGATTCATGGAAACGGTTTTTATATTTGTAGCTCACAGGCCTTTTTCTAGTGCGAGCGTTTGTCATTAGTAATGTAAACACATGTATAAAGGCGCAACTCAAAAAAAAAAAAAAATTAAAATCCTGTTTCTTGTCGTTAAAAAAAAAAAATAATAAAAACGTTCAAAGCAGACTAAATATGAGGTTCAAAAAAACTTTTAAATGAGATTTCCTGAAAAGCATCACTTTTTGAGTTGCGTCTTTTCCATTCTGTATGTGCGGTATATGTATGTATGTATAAAAGTCCATATACACGAGATATTTTTTGGCATGATTGAATCCCGAATTTAACAATTAACTTTCTAAGCTAGGAAAAGTAAATTGTTGAGCTTCCCGTTAACTTTACGAACGCCTCGAATCTTTGTTACCTGAATTCCAACTGAATCAATGATCTAGTTTTTGTCCAAACAATCTTGACTAGGTTGCTAGATATCTGTATGAATTCATAAATTAAAGACGTTAAGGATAAAGGATATTATTTATAGTTTTATTTTAACAAAACTAAATAAATAAAAATTGTAGTTCCGTTTCATTTAATAATATTTTTCCAAATGCGGAATTATTTTTGCTCAACGGTTTTATACTATTTTTTCTAATATATTTGCTGCAATTGTGAGAGGTTTGGTGGGCAAGAAAAATACTAAAATCCGAAATTGACTAAGATTTGTTATTTATTTTTTTTACAGTTCTTCGCTATATATATATATATATATATATATATATATATATATATATATATATATATATATATATATATATATATATATATATATAAAAACTGTTCATTTTCCGATTATAACTGGCTAATACGGACCAAGCAAGATAAAATAATAGCAAAACGCATCAGATTATTTGGTTTTCCAACGAGCAATATCAACTCCAGAGTTCGCTGAATAATAGATATAGCTGTTAATAGCCGAGTGAATTCTGGTAATAATTCGAAATGGGACGGCTATGAATTTGGCCTAGCCAATCATTGCTTCGGTTAGAATTCGGGAGACATCGGCAATGTTCGAGGCGTTTTGTTAATAGCTTTATAGCCGTCATTACATCACTCCCTCCCGGAGCACAATATGGCATCTCTATCAATGTCTGTAGTCCTTATTGATAACTGTAACTGCTTTTGTCATCTTTTTTCATGTCAGCATCTCTGGGTTTATTATTTTCTGTTCGTTCTGAAAAGAATCTTACTATCGTTTCAACGAGACCCATTATATATTTTAGGACTCAGTGAGTAATGGAATTGCTATTATGTATAAAGACTTCCTGTAATTAATTTTAATGATCTATTTGTAAATAAAGAATTTCTATTCTGTCCGAGTATTTTCTTTTAATTAGGGATATTTTCTAGTGATCGCTTTAACTGTTCACATGGTGGGTGTCATATCCAAGAGTACTTGAAGGAAGAGGTAGGGAATCAGAGTAAATATTTTTTTCTCTATTTTATTTCGTCTTCACTTTCAAAAAAACTTTTTTATTCTTACATGGAACAAGTTGTTATAAATTAGAGAATGAGAAGATTTAATTTACTCTCATACAATTAAAAATATTAATTATAAAGATGATGAACTCATGCTATCCATCAATTATGAAACGAAATGAAATTGAGTCGTTGTACCTTGTTCATTTACAAAACCTTTTGAACCGGTAGATATTGAAGTCTACCGTACAATCCATTGGCTACGTCCCGTTCTTTTTCAATCACATTGTCCCGTTTTGAATGAGAGCGTCCTTCATTTTGTGAACTGTCATTTTGGAATCATTTGTATTGGTGACACTTTATTGTTGAAGGAGGCCCCAATTCATTTCCTTCTTATAATCCGAAATGTAATATTCAAAGAAGGTTCTTAGGTATGATTATTTAGATCAAACATCTACAACTCTAAATTAGGTGTATAAACAAATTAAAATTCATTTTTCTTCACTATGCATAATTTGGCTGAGTACATTACTTTGGTTGACTGGTCGGTCTTGCTAATTATTGGTTCTGTTCGAATTCGGGTGTCATCGGCAATGTTCGAGACGCTTCGTTAATAGCTTTATAGCCGTCATTACATGAAGTTATAGGTTTATCTTTATCTTACGTTCTTTCTGCGGTTTTTGCCGTTAAGTAACGAATATTTTTTTATTTTATTTTTTATTTTTTTTAAATTAATCTAAAGACAACTATTTACTTTACATGTAATTAAATTTGGAATTTAATCATACCGAAAAATATATCTCGTTTATGGAGGTAGATATGTAACAGAAAAATATCTTACAGGTAATTGTAAATAAAAACGGATGTGAATTACTGAAATGACTTAAATACTCACCTGCCCATAAAATTCACCTCAAAAAGTAGTATTCTTCAATACAATCTGCATTCAGAAGCTAACGGCAAAGTTGAGGTTATGTTCAATATCATTGGATTTAAACATTACATTGAAAATCTAATAATAAATCCTAAATAATAATAATGAATAAATAAATGCAATAACATAAGATCCTCTGATCTGGTGCCGCTTTATTGACAGTTCTCTTTAAGTTATATTAAACAATAATTTTTTTCTTTGCTTTTTATTCCAATGAAGAGTTAATTATGTTTAAAATGCACATTTTCAGTAAGGGATTGTCATAATATTTTATTTACTCAAGTTACTGATTTGTATCCCAAATGAGAACACCATGTTTTTTCTGTTTCAAAAGTAAATTTCTTCATTAAATTGAAACAAAACCATTACGTTTAACATATCATTCGAAAGCTGATTAAATTTGCAAGTTTTCGTGAGATTAGACGTTTTGTGGATAGCTTTTTTGAAAAATGGTGAACGTTGAAGTAATATAAGACATTGTGACTTCCCCAAATAAGGTGTAGATCAAGCTGTTCTTTAGATACCAAGTTTCTAAAATTCAAGGTTACAGGTATTCAACTATTATAGGAAATGTAATGCTAAATCCGAAAATGTAGTCAAGAGTTCCTGTTCTTAAAATAAATAAAAACAGTAAAGATGAATCTAAAATAAAAATTATAATCAAGCCCATGTTTTCATTCCGATCTACCTTTCTTTAAGAGTAGAAATGAATAAACTGCCAACTAGTTGGATCTTTTTGGCGACTAATAAATCAGCCGACTGGTAGGCCCATTACTTTTAAAGATCCGTATGCTCTCTCTCACCTTAAATGGGGCATTAAATGTTAAAGACGACTCTATTTGAAAATTTAATGTACTTTCATGTGGTATAGGTATGTGTTTTTGATATTAACATGTATATTTCGTGAAAAAGAAAAAAAAAAAAAACTATTTAAGGCTGCCAAGTTTTATAGCATTTTGACAATTTTAATTTATTAATATTTACGGATATGATGTATTATGTGGTGTACACATAAATTAATTTAAACATATTTCCGGTATAAACATATGTTTGTAAATAACCGTAAATGTTAGTATCTAATTATATATACTTGGGAAAAGTACCTAGACGAGATATGAAGAATATATCCTCTTACAAAACCTTACAGAAGACTCAATAGCTCCTTACGCTTGAGATGGCGACTTTAACGAGCCCAAAATTACACGAGAGGGAACCACTGAATAAAGATATATTTTATTTGATGGTTGGCTGCCTCAACGGATCTTATATTTACATTTATTTCCAAAAAAAAAAGGAAAAAAAAAAAAAAAAAAAAAAAAAAAAAAAAAAAAAAAAAAAAAAGGGTTCCCAGCGTTGATTATTAAGGTGTGGCAAACCAACCTTGATAATTTTAACGCTTGGGTTTGTTTTGGTACCTTATCACGTATATTGAATACATCTGGCAGACTTATCTATACTGAAATATCAATAATATATTTGGGTGAAACTAGATCAAAAGTGTAGCCAAATGCCGCAGACCTCACCTTTCTATTCCAATCCGTTGCAGATATATGGTAAATAAACGATTTTTTGGAGGAAAGCATGTTTTTTACGATAAAAGCTGTAATATCTCCATTTTGTTTAAATATTTTTCAAATATTGATCACATTTTCGGATTTAGCAATAAATTTCCTATAAGATCGGAGTAATTAACCTTGAATTTTACAAACTTGGGACCTAAAAAATATCTTTATCTTCACCTAATTTAGGGAAGTTACAATTTCTTATAATACTTCAGCGCTCACTGCTTTTCATAAAAACAATCCACAAAACTGCAAAGCTCTCAAAAACTTACAAATTTAATAAGCTTTCAAATGATATGTTAAAAGTAATGATTTTGTTTTAATTTCATGGAGAAATTTACTTTTGAAACCGAAAAAACATGGTGTTCTCATTTAGCATACAAATCAGGTACTTTGGTAAATAAGACATTATGATAATCGCTTGATGAAAATCTGTATTTTAAATAAAAGAAACACTTCATTAGAATAAAAAGCAAAGAAAAAATTTGTTAATTTGAAAATAAAAGAATCACTGTCAATAAAGCGCCGCCAGAGTCCGTTATTTTATTAAATTTTCAAAATGTCCTCCATTATTTCGAATGCAGCTTCTTGCTCTCTTTCTCACAGCCCCTACGGTCACTGCTAAAGTCAGACGCTGTTGCAATTTGGCTCCGGCCTCCAGAATTCTCGTCTTTAGGACCTCAATGCTGGTCACTTCTCTGGTATATACCTCGCTTTTTATGTAGCCCCACACATAAAAGTCCATTGGAGCTAAGTCAGGTGACCTAGCTGGCCAATGTATCACACCATTTCTACCTATCCAGGTCGAATATCGTTGGTTCAGCCATTCCCGTACTGCTGCCGAATGATGTGGAGGAGCACCATCGTGTTGGAATATTATGTTTTGCTGAACATCAAGTGGAATGTCGTGAATAAGTTGTGGTAGAATATTTTGTAAAAAATCCAAATAACTTTCTCCATTCAATCTGCTGGGCAAAAAATGTGGCCCAATGAGTCGGTCCCCTATTATCCCAGCCCACACATTCACTGTAAAACGATGCTGGAAAGATGCTTCTTGAACCATATGTGGGTTTTCAGCTGCCCAGTAGTGCCGGTTGTGGACGTTAAAAATTCCTTCCCTTGTAAAAAGAGACTCATCTGTCCATAAAATTTTCCTCAGAAACTGGTGTTCTTGAATGTCTCTATTTAAAAGCCAGCGGCAAAATTGTATTCTATGTACATGATCATTAGGTTCTAGCCCTTGTACTTGTGTGAAATGATATGGGTGAAAATGTTCTCGGTGCAAAATGTTGATAACTGACCTTTGGGAGATACCAATTTCACGGGCCAAGTCTCTTGATGAAACACTGGGATTTTCATTTACTATATCAATAATTTCCTCTTCGAGTTCAACATCATGAGGAACTTGAAGTGTTTCTTTTATTTAAAATACAGATTTTCATCAAGCGATTATCATAATGTCTTATTTACCAAAGTACCTGATTTTTATGCTAAATGAGAACACCATGTTTTTTCGGTTTCAAAAGTAAATTTCTCCATGAAATTAAAACAAAAATCATTACGTTTAACATATCATTTGAAAGCTTATTAAATTTGTAAGTTTTTGAGAGCTTTGCAGTTTTGTGGATTGTTTTTATGAAAAGCAGTGAGCGCTGAAGTATTATAAGAAATTGTAACTTCCCTAAATTAGGTGAAGATAAAGATATTTTTTAGGTCCCAAGTTTGTAAAATTCAAGGTTAAATTACTCCGATCTTATTTTTTTTTTTTTACGCTAAGAGATACTCACCCTGTATATATTCACACTATAAAAACGTATATATATATAGCATTAGGAAAATATTTATTTTTATATTTCGGTTGATCTTTTTAAACCTTTGGATCAACATCAAAAAAATGTATAACCCTCAACCATGACCTGGTGGTCATTCTTGGTAGTGGAGATTCTTCATTTTGACCCTTATTGAACATACCAACTACATTTTTAATGACTTTTTATTTTATATGTACTGACAGGCCCAATTCCACACAATTGATTTTTTCATCTCCGCAGAAATTTTCAGGACATTATAATTTACGTCTTGATTTATTGATTAAATTTAAAAATAATTAAAGATAAGGAAATTTTAAATTATTATGATTTATTACAGTTTTGCATTAGACATATACCATGAAAATTGATTCAAAATCACATTAAACCTGCACCTTAATGTGAAAACTTAACGAACGCAAGAGGCAATTATAAACGTTATTAATTTAAAATTTCGTGAATCTAAAATTGCTTGGTAATATTTTTAAATAATGTTTCCTTTTATTTAATTAATATCTATTAATTTGTATTTAATTATAATGGCTTACGCGACACTTATTACCCTGGCATTGATTAAAATGACAGTTTTGATATACTTACTCCACAATATGAAATAGAAATAAATTTACTAGCATATATTATTATGAATATGATTTAAATCAGACATTTTTTCACTGAAATATAGCGCTATTAACTGTAAAATATCGGTATCATGTATTTACCTATTTACTTGAGATATGACCATGTATGTATTTGAAAGTAGGCATAGTCAAATATGAACTTTGATAAATTTTATAACTATATAAGATAATATATTTAACTTAAAAAAAAGAAGACTAAAACGACAAGAAACTGACCGTCGTTACAGACTACTTCAACATTTACTAGACAAACGTTCAAAGCTCCCAATTAATTACAAAGGACTCATATACATGACTGTGATTAGACCTATTTGGACGTACGGAGTTGAGCTTTGGGGCTCCACTAAACCATCCAATTCATCTCGTATTCAATCCTTATAATTCAAAATCCTTCGAAAAATCCTCAATGCTCCTTATTTTCTGACCAATAAACTTATCCATAAAGATGTTAATGTTCCATATGTTGCTGATTTAGCCCACACCAGATACCTATCTTTTAATAGTAATCTCCATAATCACTCAAATCCGTTAGTTTCTCTACTTGCTCCCCACTCCATCCCTGACGAAGATGGCCTAGAGACCTTCTAGTGTAGAATTTATAATGAAGTGCTCCTGATGAGTAGTTCTTTTCAAGTTTTAACATGTTAATATAATCGTTGTCAATACATTTACTTGATGTATATCTTTTGTACAGTCGTAAATTTTAATAAATGGATATTAAAATTTAAGAAAAAACTGATAAATATACTAATTTTATTTTATTTAAAGGTTTAAAAATGAAATAAAAAAGTGTAAATTCTTTTATTAGGTATTGTTCATTATTTAGATTGAAAAACTTGAATTAACTTTTATTTTTAGTTATATTTAATATTCTTTGTTATATTATTGGTATTTTTATTTAGTAGTATTATAGTAGATACATAAGTATTAGGTGTAGTATTATAATGTACATAATATTTGTATTTGTGTTAATATTTGTATTGTATTTCGTGTTGAATAATAAATAAGTGAACTCCATTGTATAGGGACCTTACTTACAAATAAATAAAAATTTAATTAATATCTTTAATAATCTTAATGAGTATCATAGGTCCTGGTTAAAGTATATGGGGACGTACACACCTACACAGTTATGAAACATTAACC
This sequence comes from Euschistus heros, assembly GCA_003667255.2. Lineage (NCBI taxonomy): Eukaryota > Metazoa > Arthropoda > Insecta > Hemiptera > Pentatomidae > Euschistus > Euschistus heros. The sequence continues at coordinate 295,125 of RCWM02000702.1, read as the reverse complement.
CAAGAAATGCATTAGTTATTCATTAGTTTAGGGAAGTTTGAATTCTCTTGTCCATACTTTGCTATATCACAGTTAGATATTAATTTATTATTTAATTTTTTTTTTTTTTTTTTTTTTTTTTAGTTTTATTTATCTTATATCTTTTTATTTTATATCTGAATTCGGAAACCGAAAAAAAATTCAAATTTAATGGAATACGTCTCCTGAAAGCTAACTAAAAAAACTTACCGTTTATTACCTATATTATATTCATATGCTAAACCTTTAATCTGAGCCTTATCATATGCTAGATACATCCACCAAGAAAGTTTTTAGTTGATTCGTTATTTAATATGAAAGGTTAAAATAGTGAAAATTGCGGCGTGAAATACGTTTAGGTAATTGAAAAAGGAGATTAAAACAGTTTATTCCAAGGCTTAGGAACTTAAGGGCTTTAACACTGGCATAAAACATACTTAAGTCCCTCGCTGTAATGAAAGCGACAAAGTTTTTCTTCAGAGGCTCGGCGAAGTTTGGATCAAGTTTTATCAGCCTGCGTTATCTTACTTCTTAGACAAATTGGTGCCCCTCCAAGGAGAAGAGTTTTTGCACGTTTCAGTGTTCATTATTCCCTGGTTACAGTCGCGCTTCATAGTCAAATCTTTACGGCTGCTTGATAACAGGTGTTTATGATGCATCATTTTGTAGAACTCTAATTTAATTTCTTGACTAACATTGCAATATGTTGACCTGATTAAGAGGCTTATATTAGTTTTCGTTTTCTTATAGGCTTCGTATATAATGATTTCTATCAAATACACAAATGACAATCAGCAGATAGGCCGATAAAAGTATATATTCTTAAACATGAGGTTGGATAGTACTCTCTTATTTTTCTTTACTTTATATACATATTTATTCCAAATGATCTTTTATCCAGTTCCTTTTTGGTTTCCACCAAATGCTTTCCGCCAAAAGAGATTTTCCATTCCTTCCATGAATTGGTTTTTCTCAATATGTAGGCACTATGTCATTCTCCTGTAAAATATCATCATATAATAATAATAATAATGATAATAATAAAGTTTTTTATTTATTCTGGGACCTTAAATCCCTTAAGAATAAAAAATAATGTACAATCAAGGGCCTTCAGAGCCTTAAAATAAAATAATATTTTCATAAAGTAACAGATAATAATAATAAAAAAAGAGCAGAAAAAAGATATTAATAAAAAGTAACAGAAAATTTATAATATTTTTAAAAAAAAACAAAAAGATTTCTTGAATATAAACTGTTTATAATTATAGTTTATAACAACTAATATGTGGCTATTGACAGTTTTTGGAGGACAGGAATCTGGATGAATAATAGGTGGTTAAAGAAGTGGTATTTGAAAATAGAATTGAATGACATATGTTGGGAGCGATGGATTTCCAGAGAGAAGAGGATCGGATTACGAAAGATGTGTCGAAAGTGGCTGAGCAATGATTAGGAGTATGCAAATCTGATCGGGTTTGGCGGGTAATAATTGTGGATTTGAGTTAAAGGAGTTCGGAAATGTAAGGTGGATGATGGGATTGAACGGTTTGATAAAGAAAGGATGCCAGGAAATACTAACGACGATAGGAAGGAATAAGCCACTTTAACTCCGCACAAAACTGCGAAATGTGGGCGCTTCTCGGGATCCCGAAAATAAAACGGATAAAGCAGTTAAATAGTCTTTTAATTCTGGCCCCAGAAACACCCCCATACACAGCACAGCAGTAGTCGAAGTTGGGGAAGATGACAGAGGTAACTAGTAATCTGCGGGTTTCGAAAGGAAGAAGGTGGCGAACGTAATTGAGACGTTTTAGGATAAGGATGGTGCGGCGGGAAATTTCGGATACGTGATTTTTCCAGGATAGCGTTTCATCAAAAACGACTCCAAGATTTTTACATACAGTGATAGATCGTCTGCCTATGTGGATGTCAATTTATTAATCAACACTTATCAGATACAATATCTTATTTATTGTAAATAATCTAAATGAAGGATTGGGAAACCGTTGAAATAAAAGGAAGGGCACGCTTTAGTGTTGCAGTGTAAACATAATGTATTAGTTGACTTTTAATAATTAAATTGGGTCCTCCAAAAATTCCCTGTCATGTATCTATCATTAGTTTTAACAAATGACAGCTGCCTATGTTAATGCACATTTATCAATCAATACGCAGACTACTTTTTTATCAATAAAAAGAAAAAAATATTCAAACACTAAATGAAAAATGTTTTCCAACAAAATATTAGAGGAATCGCTATATCATAATATTTGAAAAAAATAAAATAAAACTCGCAATTAAAGCAAACATTGACAAATGTAACTGGTTGTTACTTTATGTTTATTTGATTTTATGTTCATGTTATAATTTTTAAGTATACGATTTAATGTATATGATTTATATAATGAGATTATGAAGTCTATGATCGTTGTTTTCAACTCTAGTATAATTAATATTATTTAATATAATTATTATAAATACATTACTACTACTCCCTGACTTTAATAAAATCAACCGTCCCATCGTATGTTATAACTATTATTTTAATGAAATTATACATTGTAGATGCCCCTACACACATTGTAAATTTATCTGCATACTAACAGGTATACATAATCTGTACATACATACATATATATACGCACAAACTATAAAATATTCTTTCCAGTATGAAATAAAATGGTAACTCAAATAATTTAGATTTTAATTTGTTAAAATATCCAATCAAACATTCCATTCCAAACAAGTATGAACTTATTTGTTCATTTTGCAACATCTTGTGGCATTCATGCGTGACGTACACTTTTCGATTTTAATGTAATTATGTTTGTTATATTTCAGTTTGTTTGATTTTTACATTTGAAATTCTGTTTTTATAATTTAATTAATTTATTTCAAATTTTATTTTTATTTATTTTAAAATAACAGCTGGTAGATTGAGTTAGCAACAGGGAAGTTACCCGCTATGTTGTACACGCTCGGTCTGAGTATTTCAGTGAATTTTATCTTTTTTAACTTTATAAACTAGATTAAAATTAAATTGAAGTATTATGGAATAATCTAAATTAAAATTCCCTCTTAACAATACAGGTTAATATAGAAAGTAGTGTTTGTAGATTACTAACAACTCGGAAAATTAAAAAAAAAAAATTCGGTCCTTCCTAATGCATAGTTGTATCTCTCAGAATTAAGAATAGAAAACGATAATAATTTTAGGTCCTTTTATTTTTTCCTATAGTTTAAAATTTAGCCATATTTTTCTAAACGTCTTAGTGATGTAAACTTTTTTTTTCCAATAGGAACGCCCATAGGTTTTGCAGAGGGGAACATTTTTTTAATTTTTTATAGAATTAAAGACATTTTCCACATTTATCATAGTTCAAGGATCTTTAAACTGCAAAACTTAATTGTGGAGAAGCTCAGTGATTCATTGGACGTTGCTTTTTCCAGAACATGGAACGTTTTTGTTATATCAGTCATTGACCGATTTTAACCTAAATTCCTCGAAGAACACCTCTATTAAGTATGCATTTGGTTTATTTGTTAAGGTAGGAAGAAATTTGGTAGTTATGAAGGTACTTGCCGGAATGCTTAATTTCATAATTATTGGTTTAGAAATATCTTCTACACTTATAAGTATTAAATCCAAGGAAGTTAGGTTTTAGTTGGACGCTTATCTATATACACTTCGGTTTTTTCATGACAAAGCTAAATAAATTTAACTAGGATAATAGTCTGATTTATCAGTTGACCATTCTTTACAACTGATTTAAATAACACGAAATATTAAGAAATGTTTAAATAGGATTAAGTGACAATTCACGAAATACCTCCAACCTATCTTTCTGACGATTCCAATAAAAAAGTATAATACTTTTGAAGGTTTTACCATTCTCAGATAAAAAAGTACCTGTATTACTTAATTTAAATGGGCGTTTTTACAGACCTTTCCAAAGATTCTTTGGTGCTAGCAAAGTCTGTTAGAAAATAGGAATAGGCTCTTAGGAAAGAGAACTGAGAAATCTTTTGCTCAAAGCACCCTAGCCCTTTGTACTATTTGCTAACTTTTTATGTCTCTCTTCCCTAAGCTGCCTTTGTCTCTGTATCCTATTTCCAGGTGTGACTTCTAGTTCTTTCTATTCTACTCCTAGATTTTGATACTAGGTTTCCTCGATTAGAGCATTCTCCAACTTAAAGTATTATACATTCCACGTCCTAGAAATCATTTTTCCTTTATAAAATTTTAATTATCATCTTGTTTTACTGTCCAGATTACCATTTATTTTTTAAAATGAAGTTTCGTTCGTTTTGTCCAGCCAATATGATAAGGTTGGTTGATTATAATTGGATTTTCTTTCAATATTTGTTTAAACCTAGTTTGAGTCGTCTAGTGATTAGTTCTATACTGTGAGGTTTGCTGTGTAAGATATCAGCTGTTGTGATATCCAAAAAGTAGTGATGCACTTTATAAACACTCGTTATTTTATTCATAGGACATTTTGATTTATAATTTTTTTTTCCATAAAGGAGCATTTTATTTTTATCTAATTCACTACCTTCAAACACTGGATACCTCACCCAGGTGATGACAAGTTTTTTATAATTGTTATCTTTTTGTTAGGGTGCTCTTTTTACAATTGCTTTTTTGTATAATCTTTATGTCGTTTATTCAGAAATAGCTCCCCCATCATGTGGGTCCAGCATTGCATCAAAATACTTCCACCCTTAATTCCTTGATTCGCGGTGGAGGTATGTATAAACTATATTCAAAAAGATTTTTCCTAGTTACCTATTGTTGTTATTGTACATATGTTGTTTAAATTAGAATCTAATCAATCAATTGATAAGATTCTAATTTCTTATGATTGAATACATTAATTTGCACTTATGCTTGTTAAAGAAAATACGATTGGTTGCCAGAGGGGTTCCACGGTATCTACCTATAATGCCACTTCCCCTTCTCACAATATGTTCTCTTTTACAAACGAACTATTTCATATAAATTTTAGGATGGGACTGATGAACTTATATAAAAACTGTGAACTCTGTTGGCTGTTTTTAGCTTTCTGGTGTAAGAATAAATATCGAACATTTATCGGCTCTAAACCAGAAATAGTTAGGCATATCCTACTAATGACTGCTGGACATTTCGTACCAACTAATGTAAACTTTCGAGTTTGAAATTTCACTTTTGAATGTTTACCAGGCTTTCGCATGCATGTTTACACTCAGACAAACACACACACACACACACACACACACACACACACACACACACACACGACACACACACACACACACACACACACACACACACACACACAGGCATGTAATATATACTTACTCGTACATGTGCTTTAGGAAATACAGTGGAACTTCGATATAGAGAATTCCTTAATAAATCGAAGTTTTTCTATTCCCCTTGAGTCTGCTATGTTATCGTTTAGCTCTACATGTCGAAAAATTGGTTAAGAAGACCTTGATATATCAAATTTTCGAAGATTCCTCAGTTTACACCGCACCTCTACTAAAACGAAGTTTTTATTGAAAAACCTCTACATATCGAAGTCGATGTGTCAAATAAGTAGAGTTTAGACTGATAAAAGATTAGAAAAGATTAACTGTAACTCCCATCCTCACATTTGATACCGTTTTTTTTTTTTTTTTCTGATAAAACAATTATGCGACACGTTTTCGTTTTCTGTTGTTCCACAATATCTTTTTTATTCTCGAAAATGGTAAAGCGTAAAACCCTTACGTATGAGGAAAAATTGAAAATTATTGATGCCGCAAATGTAGGGATTGACAGAAAGTGCGATATTGCAAAAAAAGTTTGGAATACATGCGAACACCTCCCTCTCCCCCCCCCCCCCTCCCCCCCGACTTCTAAGATATTGACTTAGACAAAGCGTCGTTTTCAGGTAGACAAACTACTATTTCAGATTTTTTCCAAAGGTCCGCTGAAATTTGTCAGGAATTTAATAATTATTCTTTCATTATTATTATTTCAATAAGATATGTAAATATTTTCTATTGTTGCATTGAGTATTTTAATATAAACCTCTAATCTCTATATATCGAAGTCAGTCAGAGATCACCTCAATAAGTCGAATCGTTCCCCTCGAGATTCGTTATATCAAGGTTCCACTGTATAAAATGAAGTATTTGCAGTGGAATAGGGGACTGGCGCACTGCAATACCGCCAAGCGTATCAGTATTTTGTTATGGTATTCAGAGCCGGCTGTATTGAGGGTTAGTATTTGTTCAGTATGTCGTACTCAGAGGCATTTGATCGGTTTATTAAAACGGTTTATTTCTTTATTTTAGAAGAGAAACCTGAGAAACCAGTTAATCACATGGAAAATACCCATGTTGGGGAATGCGAGCAAAGCATCCCATTTGTGGTTTGTCGACAGAATTGTTTATTGCAGTGTTGCATATGTTTTTTTTTTCTGGCTTTGGAAATGGATTCAGTTCGAAATTCCACTCAAAGGATGTTTCATTAATTTTGGCCACTAGTGACTTATAGCATGTACTTCCTTAAGCGTCGATATATGGACATGTAGATTCCCAGTACATTTAGCAAATCTGTTATCCAATTAATAATCTATGTCATTAACATATGGTCCACTACCGATTGGTAGCTCAGTTTTTAGGAAAGGACCTATACCATGATTTTTAGTACAACATTATATCCTGAATAATGAAAAATTATTAATATATAAATATTAATTTCGTATATTTTTATGATTTAACACTTCATAGCTGTATGTAATACTCTATTTGATCGGGAGAATTTATTATGCGCCATTGATCGGCGGGCTGTGACCTTAGGGAAGGAGGGTAGTGGATGTTTGACATTTCTCAGCGAGACCATTGCTATGGATCGGTAGGGCCCTCTAGGAAATGAGATTCCTCGCCTTCCAATCAGTCTTCCTCCGAGGAATTTTTCATTTCTACCTGCTCATTGTCATTAGGAAGCTCCGATGTCTTTCCGATAATCCGCTCCAATTCTTCTTCCCCTTAGCCAGGGGTTGCGAGCCATCTCCGTTTTTATCTTTTATCTTCTTCAATCCCTCTTTTGCATCTGTCTCCAATCGTTGTGGTGGTGATGAATAAGAACTCTTGTGAGTTGCTACTTAAAGATTCGGGCTATGAACGTAAAAAGGAAATATTTATCATTGCAGATTCAGTAATTTATAGTAAATCTAATTATGTATATGATAATAAATCTTCCTGAATCCCTTTGCCAGAATTTAAACGTTTTTTAACTACTTTAAGTTTTAGAAATGTTTTAGAGATTCAGCTGCCAAAACAGTATAATATAAATGACTTAATTAAGACTCAGTCATTGAAATGTAAGTACTATTTTATCTATAATGAATGGTCTTTACATTACCTTACTTTGAAATTATACTTGATCAAAGCTCTAAAGTTTATGTACTGGATTCCCCCCCCAATGTTTTTTTTTTTTTTTTTTTTTAATTTTTCTGAAGGCGTTTACGTCCCCATATTCTTTAAAAAGCAAGGCGTATTTAAAAAAATAAAAACTACAAAATTATCACTAAAAAAGAATTTATTACAGTTTTTCATTTCATGGGTTTTAACCCTCAATAATTTATTCCAAACTAGTATACCCCGCTCTCATAAATAAATAACAAATTATTTTAATTAATAATTGAATTTCATTTGTTTATTAATAAAAATCTCATATTGAAGTATGGGATTTAGCATTATATCTTCTAAGATACTTTTACGCATGACAGTAATTTTTAACTTGATTAATATTCTATTGGTTCAAAGAGTACGTAAAAGCATAATTAGACATCCAATTTGGCAGAAATAATTTTATCGATCAATCTGGTTGGATTTTAATTTCTAACCATAAAAGTATATGATAGTGTGGCAAACTTCGTTTCGGGCACTCAAGACTATACATTTTACTTATTTTTATAGCAAAATTTATTGTTATAATCCTACCTAGAATTATGAAAATATTGTAGTTTATTAGTGGTACAGTTGGGTTTAATAGTTTTACTATAAAAAACTCTGTTGCAGAATGGCCACATATCGGTCGATTTTTAAACTGCACTGGGACCCACATGTCGCTCCATATATTTATAGCTTTTTAAATAACAGTTGAATTGAAAATAAGTAAATTTTATCATAAATTTCTAGCTCTATATACCACCGTACCTTTGTAACCTCTCTGGAATGGTGCTCGCCATCTATATTTCGATTATCAAACTTCACTGCGCACCACATACGAGGTGTGATCAAATAGTTCCAGGACTGAATTTTTATACATTTATTCATACAACATACAAGTTATTCAAATTTTTTTTCCTTCGAAGTACTCCCCTTGGGAAGCTACACACTTTTCCCGCCGGTGTTTCCACTGATCAAAGGCCCCAGAAAACTCTTCTTTTGTATAGGTGTTTAGCAGCTCCGTTGTTTTTTCTTTAATTTCGTCAACTGTTTGAAATCTTCGTCCTTTCAGGTGTCTCTTGAGCTTCGGGAATAGAAAAAAGTCGGCTGGATCCAGGTCAGGTGAGTAGGGGGGCTGAGGAATGATAGTCATTGCGTTTTTTACACAAAAAGGCCATCTTTAAACCTCTTGAACCACTGATGGCAGCATGATTGGCTTAGACATTCTTTACCAAAAGCCTCTTGTAACATCAAAAAGGTTTCAGAAAACGTTTTGTTCAGTTTCACACAAAACTTCACACAAACACGTTGCTCTTCTTTCACATTCATTTTCATAAAGTAGCCAAACTCTATAAAAACTAACCTCAAACAAACTGTGCTAATGTTACTTTCAGTATTGTTATGATTGATCTGCAAACACAGCTGTGTTCCTGTTGAGTCAGGCAATACAATGCTGCCAACCGCATCGCTGTGAGACATTGCATTCCCATAGTATATAAAAAGTCCTGGAACTTTTTCACACCTCGTAATTATCGCTTTTTTATGGAAATATAATTGAAAATCTTTAAATTTTATTATTTCTAAACCTTTCTTGAACTATCACATACGAAAAACTTTTTGACTCGTTAAAAACAAACAATGTGCGGCTTCGGGCAACATTGAATACATTATAAACCTATGTTAACGATATACACATAAATGATTTGTCTACGTGTGATAATATTACATACCTAGAGGAGTCTAAAAAGGTTTTGGATGTGAGATCTCTTTTAATCAGTTCCGATCAGTGATTTATGTTTGGGAAGGGATGCTGCAGGGCATTGTCCTTTCCCAAAAAAAACAAACAAAAAAAAAAATAATAGAAAATTAAATTATTAGCTTTATTGGTTCGTTTCATAAGAAATGCCCTTTATTATTTATTTCAGAAATTCATAGTGGGATAAGTAGACTTCGTTGTTTACTGCGATTATCTTTAGAGATTATAATGAACCGTTAATAATGAGATATTTTTTTGGTAATATTTACTATCACTCCAATCGTTGTTTAGCATTTCATCAAATATAACTAGACATTTGGCAATCCAAGCTGCAAGAAACATTAGCAACGCGGTCGGGGAAGGGTGCCATAACAACATACCAGGAATAATTCATTTCTCCTTTTTACCTAATGAGAAACCATCACAGATACATCGTACTAAAAAAAAAAAAAAAAAGGTTAAAAAAAAAAAAAATCACTGGTTAATCGGAAGAAACCAATATTCTTATCCGACAGATATTGTTTCTCTATAAACAGTGAAGAAACCAAACGTGCTTTGTTACTTAGTCTTTACAAACCCACCTTATTCACCAGATTTATCTACATCTGTTCAGAAAGACAACTTCCTTCAAGATAAAATTTTTGAAAATGATTCTCTGGTCAAAAACACATTTTCTGACTATTTCTTCACAACAACCTAAATTTATCAGTTTTGGTGCTAAGAAGTTGATAATACGGGAAAAATTTAAAGAAAATGAGGGTAAATATTTTGAATACAAATTTTCTAATTTCAGGAAGTTGTTTTACTAAATAACCTTCTTGTGAATGAAAGATTTTATGCGAAACGACCCAATAAGATTTTTTTTTAATCTTTTATTAATCTGTATTTTTTTTTTTTTTTTTTTAAAGAATGTGATTATGACAGTCCTCAGTTGATTTAATTACGGTACGTAAAGTGGAAGTTGAGAAACGGCGATCCTTTTTGTTTCGAATGGAAGTTATTAAGTCATAAGCGACGGGGCTAACTACATCTAAAATTCAAGGGCAGCCGGGGCTTACTTAGAAATTCCTTGACTTAATTATCTGGACCAGAATCATCTTGTCTCAATCTCCCTTGCCATTGTTGAGGGAGTTTGTAACTTTTTACAGTTAAGACAAGGCGGCAATTGCTTTGGGAGTGTTGCTAAATAAGTTTATTACCGCTCAGCACTTTGTTGCTAAATTGCATCAACTTAATTCCAGTGAAATATGATACCTCGAGGAGTCGTAATTTTCCTTTACGGCTCCTTAGTGGATTTTTAAGTGGATTTTATTTATATCTTTTTGTGTGTGTCAATTTAAATTTTTAAATTAAATTTTTTTTACTTCAAATTTCTATTCACAGCTGTCAATCAAAGCTACTAAAAATCAGTTAATTTAATGAAGTACTAAATTACCTGGCATGAAAGCCACGAGGAAGAGAGAACCCTGTAGTAACTCCTTCCAACTTAATTATCTTTTTTTTTTTTTTTTTTAAACTTAGCCTAGGAGATTCCTCATCCAGCTTCTTTTCAGGCTTTTCTTGTTGTTGTCTGAAATATGATTTGTTGTCATGCCGTTTATGAGAACGACAGTCAATTTCAGTATGTCTATGTAAGTTTTTTTCAATCGTTTGTAGAGTGTACACCTTCATTAAAAGTAGACTTACAAAGTTCAGCATGTAGAACTATATTTTTTACGTACCTAGGTGGTTTCTTGGTAGTGCTGAAGGTTTTCTCCTGAAAATTTTGTCTTGGAAAAAAATTATAAATCTTGTATTTTTTTTTGTTCCTATATCTGTGATACGTATGTCTAAATGGGCTTCAGTGAGTAATTATAAGTGATTATTTTGTGTCTAAGTTGTAGTTTTGAATGTTTTGAGAAAAGTCAGCATAAACTCTGAAGTCTGAACCCTTGATTGAGAGTTTTCCTTTTTTTTCTTGCTGTGTAGCCCATGTCATTTTATATTTTAAAATTAAACGTTTTTAAAGATTAAAACACCCTTTAAATAAACTATACTGTTCATACACAACTTAGATGAGTTAGTTAACGTTTTACCTTTACTAATATAGATCTGGTCCCTGGTGACACAATAGCCTACATTGGTGTCTGATCCATCTGATTTATGGGACTTAATATCCTGCAAGCAATTCTATTCAAATTAGTGCCTATTAGAGTATTATTAATTAATCCTGATAATTAAGAATATTTTCAGATTTTTATAGATGCTTCAAAAAGAAAACTACAAACATCAATAGCAATAATAGATAAACTTACTATCCATTAATTTTCCTCAATAATCGTACAATAAATTTCAAATTTCCTTCAAAAACCTTTGATCAACACTTATCTTGGAATAACCACATTTCCCAAATAACCAGAAAATCCATCATGATCCTCAAAAAGCTCCTAAGATATCGCGACTCCTTTCCCCGAAGTACCCGCCAACTTCTGGTATCCTCTCTCATTTTTCCCCACTTTAATTACGGGTGCTTGGTGTATGGGGAGGGGGGCTGTCTGAAATGATACTAAGGAGACTAATGAAATGCTTCATAAGATTTATCTTTGGTGTCGACAGACGGTCTCTCGTATCTTGCCGGTACAATGAGCTAGGGTGGCTTTTCCCCGATTTTCGACGGAAATACTTCCTCGGCACTTTCCTATTCCAGTCATTAAAAACCAATAAACCTTCCTATATCCTAGACCAACTTACTCGGCGTTCTTCCATTCACCACCTGAATACAAGATCCCAACCTTCCTACCTCCTCACATTGAACTGCCTCCTTTGAAAAGTCCTTCTTTATCCGTGCTACATCTTATCTATCCATATTCGCAAAGCCTCTTCCTTAGCTTCTTTTAAACATCTTTTATTTATCCATCTCTTCGAACTTCAATCTTCCACAAAAATGTAAATAGTATGTAAATGTTCATAAGTGTGTTGAAATTGTTACTGTTGATTGTTTTTATTTATTTTTTTTTTTTACTTTAATTTTTAATTTCTTCTTTCTACTTTTTTCTCCTTATTTAATTGTACTACGGATGTGCTGATTTAACTAATCTCAGCCAGACAATTGTACCCTTTATTGTGCACTTTAATTATTCTTAGGGGACAGTCTGTCCCAGAGTAAAGTTTATTTTTCATTTCATTTCATTTCATAAACAGGAAGATTTAAAAACTTCTACTTCAATCTCTATCAAGTTCAGCATTGCATCTACCGAAATCTATGCCATTTACCGTGCCATAAACTACTGGGAACAAACATACACTAATCAATACATAGTCATTTTAACTGACTCAGCTTTGTCGTGCACCAAACTAGAAAACATAAATACAAACTGATTAAAATCCTACCTAGATATCAAAATTATCCAAACCACAACCCAATCGAAAAACAAGTTTTTCTTTCAGTGGCTACCAAGCCATATAGGCCTCTTCGGTAATGAAAAGATGGATAGAGTAGCTCGTAACATACAGGTAGAAAAGGATGATGCTAAAGTTCCAACTCCAGACCTACTCAGAGCTATAAAGAAGCAGGCGATAAAAGAATGGCAGGGCAGATATGACTGGGAATCACAATCAAAGGGCAGAGATTATTATCAAGTTCAGCCCAAAGTGAGTCTAACCCCATGGTTTAGGACCATCGGTACCAATATTGATATAAATCATATTTTGAGAATAACAAGACTCAGAACAAATCATGGCTGTACAAAGAAATATCTTAACCTGATGAAGATAAAAGCCAATGGAAAATGTGAGTTAAGGCCTAACTGTTATCGACTTATACACAGGGTGTGGGAGGTGCTTATTTAACCCATTTCAGCCATTTTTCGACTTATTTATACCCTATGATCTTAAATATTTTGTAGACTTTTCTTTTTCATTTAGTTGTAGACTATTTTTTAAAAATTTATTTATTCTGTTCATACTGTATGAATACAACCATAACCACCCACAATACCTATTGCCCTTAATTGAGGCAGATTGTAATATTTTTATGATAAAAGCTCATTTTCTAAAATTGAAAGTAAGCTTTCAAAAAATTGCTTTCTAAAATTCTTACTTAAGAGTAAAAATTTAGAGCAATATGTTTCAGGACATCTCATCTTCTGGATATTTAAAATAAGTTGTATTTTAAATAAGTTCTTTTCTCCTTGGCATCAAAATAGTCTTAAAATGGGTCTTAAGAAGTCTTAGGATGCCACCAAGCGATGTTTTAATATTAATAATATACTGAATGGAGATACTTAACTTCTTCTTCTTTTTTTTTTTTTTTTTTTTTTTTTTTATAAAATATTAGTATATACATTAATTTTTTTAACGTTGCTTGATTTAGAGATTTTTCTGCGTTGAATCTGACATGATTTGAGTGCAATATTATGATCAGTCTGGTAACGAGGTTATGAATAGCAGGATGTTATTTATATTTTTAAATAGGAGATAACAACAAGTCCATATATCTTTGGCACTTGTGTATAGTCGCTTAAGTGCATTTTGCAATTCAAGTTTTTTTTTTTGTGAATTTGAACTATGGGTTACACCTGAAAGCTATTTTTTTTCACTTTGTTTGTGTCTAATGGAAATAGGCCACAGAAATAGCAAGTATACACATATAAAAATATAACAAAATAAATTTGCAAAATTCTCTCAGGAAGAGTTCTAATTCACCCATTTCATAACCAATGGAATGAAGAAGGGGGAATATTTTGATTTTTAGAGAGATATGAGATTGATATAAAGGATCTGTCAACTGCAGATGTTTTATGGGAAGAGATATATATGGATTGGAACGTTGGTAGTGAATAGCAGATTTGAGTTGAGGGATCTGGAATATATTATATATACAACAGGGAGGTGGAATTGGATAATATGATATATAGAGCTAGCGAGAAAATACCTGCTTCCCTGGTCAGGCTAAAGCTACTTGAACTCGGCTCATTATTGTGAAATGTGGGCGTCTATTGTTATAAGACAACAATTCATTAATCGTTTCAGCTTAGCTCGTAATTCGCCTGTTTCCACAGAAAACATCCCGAACAAAATTTAAATCAGGGAATAATTGAGCGATTGTTTTATTTTAAGATGGAAATTGATGGAAGAGATATCTCAGAGTTATTATCTTTCTATAAAAAGATTTAATCAAACAGAACTTTAGAAAGGCAAGCCGGTTATAATTTCAGTGAATCGGGATCCTTCCCCCAGTTATCGTCGTAAGTGATCAGTGTTTTGACTCTTAACAATGAATTATAAAGAACAAAGAAAAAATGTATCAACCTATTTTTGGTTATAAGTTTTGATCACATCCCTAAAACATGGATACATGTATCTAGCATTCCATCTCTCGACATGACGCGTAATCTAATGCGTATTCATATAAATTTAGCTTAATTTATAATATACTCGTGTATATAATATTATCTAGGGTAAATAGAATGAGTCTTAACAAACTAACTAATATTTAACTCTCCATATTCATTCCCTTTTGTTATTCGGCGAGCGAACATTAAAATTACATACGTGTTATTAATCTTTATTTTTTGTTATTATTTTTTTTTTTACAATCTTGTATCATTTTTTGATTGGCTGAAAAACTTACTAATGACTGAGCAGCTCGTCTTGACTTGTTTAACTGTTTTCCAAAGCGGTACGTTTCTGCTTTATTCGGTTCTACTTATCCTCATCGTGCTTTATTGGCTTATTGTAAATTATATTATTATTATTACTGCTTTATCCTGAGGGATAATGTCGTCCTGATCTACATTTATTTTATTATTTCTTTAATTTCTACTAGTTCGATTGAAAAATATTTAAATTTATTATCATGAAATTAATGCAGGTCTCTCTCTCTCTCTCTCTCTCTCTCTCTCTCTCTCTCTCTCTCTCTCTCTCTCTCTCTCTCTCTCTCTCTCTCTCTCTCTCTCTCTCTCTCTCTCTCTCTCTCTCTCTCTCTCTCTCTCTCTCTCTCTCTCTCTCTCTCTCTCTCTCTCTCTCTCTCTCTCTCTCTCTCTCTCTCTCTCTCTCTCTCTCTCTCTCTCTCTCTCTCTCTCTCTCTCTCTCTCTCTCTCTCTCTCTCTCTCTCTCTCTCTCTCTCTCTCTCTCTCTCTCTCTCTCTCTCTCTCTCTCTCTCTCTCTCTCTCTCTCTCTCTCTCTCTCTCTCCCCTCCCACCCTTCCCCCTTTCTGTCTCCCTCTCTATCTCTAATTCATCACGATTATAAATTATTTTGTTTTGAATAACATTCTCTGATATTCCAGGAACCTAACTAATTCATCCGTGATTCATTTTTTTCAAATCATTCTTATATATATACCTTTTTTTTCTGTATGATTTCACATCAATAACTCTGGATATGTTTATTTTTGTTATTTCTTTTTTGATCTTGACAGCAGTGATGTACTGGGCTCAGGATTCAGCAACCCCGAGGATATGATTAGAATTCCTTAGGATAATCAGTGATGCCGTATGTAAGAACATGTGTAAACATTTTTATTCAAAACTATAAAACAATTACGTACTACAAATCGTTTGAAATGTAAATGAGTTGGAAGCCAGCACCAAGGTGCACACTCCTGACCTACAGGTCTATGATGTTACTTAAGAAGATCTCTCATCCAGCACCTCTTCAGCCTTCGCCGCTTCACATCAGGGATTTCTATTGTCGCTATATTTTATACAAGTTTATTAACTTATTCATTTAATTGATCTTAAAATCGTTTGTAGTCTTTCCGAATGTAGGTCGTAACAGTTGAGATACGTACTTCTGTATGTAAAATTAAACTAAGAACTGTGATTTTCTCTCGTTTAAGCCAGTCTTATGTTTTTGAATTGGTCTTCTTTGGTTGGTTAAACAGATAATTCTAAAATGACTCGAGTTGTGATGTCTGGTTGTTTGATTCGTTTCATTAAATTATTTGTTTTTTATGAGGATCGGTTTTATATTTATTTATTTATTTTTCGGGGGGTTCAAAAGTAAAATAAATTATGAATGAGTGCAAAATGGATGTTAACCTTTCAAAGTTTATTAAATTCAAATTTAATAGTTCTATTTCCTTATCCTACTTTAGTTTTCGTTTAGGTAGAGGTCATCTTTCTATATCTATATCCCCTTTCTATGTATTACCTTCAGGAAAGCAGTTTCACGAGTAGAAGGGTAGAAGGGGCCATGATGGCCGCAGTCTAATCCTCACGCCCCTGGAGATGTTCCTCCATCTTCCATTGTCTGTGTCCTGGAGGATATCGGTCCTGGCAACAAATCACTCCCTCCCGGAGCACAATATGGCTGCTCCATCAATGTCTGTAGTCCTTATTGACAGCTATGGCGGCTTTTGTCATCTTTTTTTACGTCTCAGCATCTTCTTTTCCGTCTATCTGGGTTTATTATTTTCTGTTCGTTCTGTAAGAAAGCCTGCTCTCATTCCAATGCCTCCCATTATATATTTCAGGATTCAGTGAGTGATGGCATTCTTCTTGTATGTAAAGAATTTCCCTAATTAATTTTCATGTATTTGTGTATAATGTATTTCTATATTTTCCTAGTATTTTCGTTTAATAAGAGATATTTTCCAGAGATTGTTTCAACTGCATTATACATCATATCCAAGAGTATATAAAGGAAGACATAAGGAATCAGAGTACATATTAACATAGAACATGTTATACCCGAGAGTTGTGTTTCTTGGATCGGAAATATGACGGCACTTTCCTTACTAGAAATTTAATGGTGAATATATTTTTTTCTTAAAATATAGAAAATAAGAGCATAGACGATCAGCAGGATTAGGCTATTTGATTTAAAAAATGATGGCCTCCATATAAATGATTCACCGATAAGGGAAAAAACATGTGATCATTGACGGTCAAGGAACCTTTATTTTTTTTCCATTTTATTTCGTTTTCGCCTTTCAAAAAAGCTTATAATTTAACAAGAATTAATGGTTTTATTTTATTCAGAGTCATCACATGTTTACAGGTTATTTTTATTCTTTCTTGGAATAAGTAGTAATATAGTTAATTATTAATTAAAATTAAATTTATTATATTAAAATTTACTTATTATAAGCTCGGAAGATTTAATTTGTTCTCATAAAAATAAAATATTAACTATAACGATCGACTTCAACCATCGATTTTGAAGTGAAATGGAATGGAGAAGTTGTATATTGTTGTTCATTTACAACTCACAACCATTTACCTTTTGAACAGATAGATATTGAATTCTACAAACCATGAACTGTCCCGTTCTTTTTCAATCACATTGTTCCGTTTTGAATGAGGACGTCCTTCATTTTGTGAACTGTCATTTTGGAATCATTTGTATTGGTGACACTTTATTGTTGAAGAGGAATTCGGTTCATTTCCTTCTTATGACACAAAATCAAAGAAGGTACTTAGGTCTGTTAGATTATTTAGATCAATGAATCTGAAATCTCTAATTAAGTGTACACACACACACACACACACACACACACACACACACACACACACACACACACACACACACACACACACACACACACACACACACACACACACACACACACACACACAAAATTAAATCTATTTTTATCTCTATACATAATTATGTAGCTAAAAACCTGGCTTTTTGACAATGAGAATAAGTCTGCCTTCCTAATGAATAGTTCTTTTCAAGTATTGTTATATCATTATCAACACATTTACTTGATGTATATATTTTGTATAGATTTAAATTTCAATAAATGATTGAAAAAAAAAAAAAAAAAAAAACAAAGATTGAATCTTACTATAAATCCAGTATTTGAAAAAAGTGCTTGCAAAATTAATTATCGGACTTAGCTAACTTAGTTCTCACTTACCATATTTATAACTAGGGTTTTATCATGTTTAAGTCGGTACCATTTTATTTTTATTTTTTTATTTTACAATGATGAAAGAAATAAAATTAGAAAAAAGTAGCTGCTTTATTACAATGATATTTAAAAAAAAAAAAATCATTTTGACAATTTTTTATAGAACGTATAGGAAAATCAAATCTCATTCTTGTCGAATACCATTAAATTATAAATAATTAGGCCTAAAAGTTACCAATTTATTCACAGGATGCAAGAAGCAATATTAGTCATATCATATTATTTTGGCCATATTTCGACTTACCTACTTTTTCAGTTTGAACATCAATTTATATATATGTGTATATGTAGACGTTTGCCATTCTAAATATCTTTGTCAAAGAAAACAGAAAATTCAGAATAGATAATTTAGATTCGATGTGTTTTACCGTGTTTTCGTTTTCAATGTAGTCATTATTATTCATGTGAATCTATGTATATAAAATTATCTAATATAGTCTTAGTTTTTTCTCTTAAACTAGTTTAAGGGTTGGGTAAAATTACAATTTAAAATTTAAGGGGAAAAGCTTGAAGCGAACGATTGATGAAAGAAGAAGATATTGTATCCTAGAAGAAGACTGCCCTAAGGAAGCCCTAGGTGTGAGGCAGCGAACAAATAATTCATATTTTGCTGTTAAAGTATAAATCAGGTAGCGTAAAAGACGACCCTGGAGCTCCGAGCTTTCATTCATTACAATGAAATAAGGGCTCCTCTGAATTTTAAACTTAGCCCTTTTTTTCCCGCCCCTCCTCGACATCGGATAGACCAAACTCCCTAACAAGCCCTACTTATTTATTTAAGGAGCTTTTTTGTTCAACAACGTCCGTCAACAAAAAAAAAATGTTTCTAAACTTCAACACCGAGTTTCGACTAAACCAAACTAGGTTGCAGAGATTAAACAGATAGAAAGTATTTATGTTTTTATTTTAGGATTCAAATAACATTCAGTAATTTTTATGTCCTTAAATATTTAAATTATTCTAGCTTATCTAAATTTTTTTAATCTTATTTTGAAATATTTTTCTTTGTATATTAGATAAATAAGGGCACTTAATCCCTTTTAAAAAAGACAATATTTATCTGATATGTTAATATTGAGGTTATCGAGACGTGCAAGTGTGTCTTCTTTAAAGGCAAATATCTTCAAATGGTTATTATTACTATTATTAATAAAAATAATTACAAGTAAATATTTCATTTTTTTTCGATTGTGTTAAAGATAGGGATATGTTTTTTGTTTTTTTTTTACTTTATATATTTATTCACACCTGTAAAATAAAATTTGATAACCAGTGAATTTGCTGTACGAATTTAAATGGCTTGAAAGGCATGAGAGGGTGCAGAACCCAGCAGCACCTCCAGGCTTTATTTTATTTTATTATTTTAGTCAAGGAGGTCTCTCATCCAGCTCCTTTTTAGTCTTCTCTGTGTGTTTTCGGGAATGTATGTTGTGGCCATGTTGTTTATTTGTGTATTAGAATGTGCATGTAGTCTTTCGTGGAATCGTTTGTAGTAGGTTTGTATTTGTTCTTTAACTGTTGCTATGCGTAGGTCAGTATGTAAAGTTATGTTGCTTACGTACCATGGGGCTTTTGTAATTGTCCTGAATGTTTTTGCCTGGAAGATTTGGAGTTTATTAATATGTGTCTTTTTAGCTGTCCCCTATATCTGAGAAGCGTACGTCCAAATAGGTTTCAGTAAGTAAGTAAGTATAAGTGTTAATTTTTTGTTTAAGTTGTAGAGTTGAACGTTTGGAGAGGAGTGAATATAAAAGTCTTAGTCTTTGGTTAAGCGTTTTACTTTTTTTCTTTATATGTGGACCCCATGTCATTCTTCGGTCAAACGTAAGACCAAAGTAGTGTATTGTGTCTGTTTGAGGAATCGGTGTGTTGTCAAGAAAAACTGGTGGGCATGTTTCATGTCGAAGTGTAAATGTAATGTGTTGCGATTTGTCGTAATTTATATGTACTTTCCAAATATTAGGCCAGTCATGTAATTTTGACAAGTGATGCTGTAGAGTCAATGAAGCATAATTTCTGATGTACACACAACATCGTGAGTCTTTTTTGTCCTTCTTAAATCTATATTCCCTTCTTTTTAGTTTTGGGTTATTTTAATAACCTGTAAAATATAACCTGTTTAATTTTATTAAACAGGTTATATTTTTTTACGGAATTTTTAAGTAGTTTTCACCATTATCACCATTATCACCAAGCATTGTTGGTAGGTTTCTTTCTAGTCGTACTTAATGAAGATAATTATCCCATCGAGAGCAGACCTTTAGAATGTCCAACCGTTATTTATTTGCATATTATTGCTCGTTACGCAATTTAGTAATTGTCCTTCGTTATAAGATAAAGATGAGTTAGCCATTTATGGCCGATTTTATCTCGTTATATTAAATTCGTTTTGTTGATGCAGTTTAAGATAGTTTTAAAGATATTTTAGTTTTTTCGTTTCTCTATGTTTATTCAAAGCTGGAACCAGGTCATTTTGACTTCATATTTTAATATGTATCAAATGTCTGATGATGTGTAGATATTTGTTATATCCATTGATGATAACGCTGCTTCGTTGCCTTTCATCTCCGCGTGTGATGCAATTCAAACGAATGATACATTCTTTAACAGATTTATTTATGCTAATATAATAATTCGAGTATACCATGTTTTCATAGTTATCAATAATCCTACTTTCTGAATGTTATTTGCTGTTCAATGCAGTACGGAGCTGACAGTTATAAAATATTTCTCTATAACTGACAATTAAAGAACAAAATTTTTAATAACAGTATATTTGAAAATTGGAAACCCTGTTAACTTCAATCATATAACTAATTTAAAAAATAAATCATTGCTATAAATATTCTTAGTCCTAACTTATTGTAAGTTATATTGTAAGTCCTAACTACTTACAAGGGGAGGACAAACTCAGTCTCTCACGGATCTTGTTGGCAATTTTTTTGGAGGTTCCTAGTCAAAAAATATTAGACAGGTGTTTTGCCGTTCCGACCAATGGGCTCTAGAAGCCGAGAAAAAAAATTGCAATAAATTAATTTATTTTATATCTCGAGTTTGATAAATGATATCGACATGATTCTTGTACCAAGATTTTTATTTTTGATTGCGGATTTAAGAAAAAATACAGCCGCTCCATAGATTCTGGGTTAGGTTCATTAAATTCTAAAAAAATATTAGATTTTTAAGCAAACTACCTCTATAGATTTTTAACACAAAAATTAACGTCTGATTCTAATTCAGAACCCTCAAAAACATTAAAAAACGTTTATTCAATAAAAAAAAATATATGATTTTTTCATTGAACTATGTTCAATATACTTTTTTTCTCAAGAACCGGCTTCTAAGGCCCAATGGTCGGAACGGCAAAATACGTGTCTAATATTTTTTGACCAAAAACCTCCACAAAAAAAATTGCCAACAAGATCCGTGAGAGACTGGGTGTGTCCTACCCTTGTTGGTCTCAAGTCGAGTAAGTAGTTAGTTTGTTGGGGCATAAAGTACTTATGTACTCCAAATAGGGCAGGAACGATAGGGAAAGTTGTTATTTGATATTTGTTATAAAGGAGTATGTAATTTATTAATCAATTCACTTCATCAGCATATACTCTTCAAAACTATTTTACTAGGTCAATTCTCTTCTTATTTGATACGTTATTTATTTTCGTTATTCTTAACATCAAATCCACAATGAAAGATACAACAGATGATTATCACATGTGTATACAGGGAGAGTTCCTCTTATTGTAAAAAAAAAAAAAAAGGTAAGACTAGATCGAAAATGAAGAAAAATACCGCAGGCCTACGATAATTAAGACTTTTTTGAGGAAACCACGTTATTTTTATAAAAGCTGTAATGTCTCCAATTTGTTTAAACATTTTCGGATTTAGCATTCAATTTCCTATAAGAACAGATTACATGTAACCTTGAATTTTACAAACTTGGGACCTAAAAACAGCATGATCCATGCCTTATTAACTATCCACAAAACTGCAAATCTCACAAAAATTTGCTAATTTAACCAGCTTTCTTATGATCAAATTAATGATTCCGTATCAATATCATGAAGAAGTTTACTTTTAACTATAATACCATGTTTCACCGGAAAAAACATAGTGTTTTCATTTAGCATACAAACCAGTTTCCTTTGTAAATAAAACATTATGATAATGGCTTAATGGAAATATTTATTTTAAACATACTAAACTCTTCGTGGAATAAATAACAAAGAGAATATTTACTGTTCAATAGAATATAAAGGAAAACGACACCAGATCAAAGGATTTTACGTTATTACATTTATTTATTTATTATTATTTAGGATTTATTTTATCATATTTTCAATACAAGGTTTAAAACCCAATAATAATGAACATTTTTATAATGAACTCACCCTGTATAAAGGGCAAAACCGCACAAATAGTAGCTTAATACCCAATATTGGGTACTTTAGCAAGATTAGAAAGAAAATCAGGATTAGAAGTAATAGATTGTAAAATATCCAGAAATGGATTAAGATTATAAAATATACGGCTTCGTGACGTGATCATGATATTTTGTACATTTATTTCTTCTTGCTAGATAAAAAAAAAACTGTTTCATTGTGCTTGCCATCTTCCTAAGTATGATATAACAGTCATGAGAAGGAAAGTAACCAAATGTTGTTGATCTTGGACTCAAAGAAGAGTATCTCGAATCCCAACTCATTTTTAGTCTCCTTTTAATGTTGAGCATATCCACTGAAGCGATGTCTGTTATGTTTTTTGTTGTTTATTGGGTCTTAACGTCCTAATATACTCTAAGCCAGGAAGGTCAGTTTGTTCTACAGGCTACCAACTTATATAGCAACCTACCTGCGTGGGTAGGCCAGGATTCCTTCCATGGGTAAATCTAGGCCAGTTCAAAATATTTCTATGCAATTCTTTCTGTAAAAAACACGCATCTTTAAGAAGAATGGTACTTAATCAAAATGGGAGATAATAAAGTGCATTTGGTATATTTTTGTAATAATATCTGCGGTGCTAATCGCTGGAAAAAAAAATAAGTGTATGCAGAGATGAAGCTTTAGCAAAAAGTTTAGTCCTTAACTAGTTTGCTCGCTTCTGAAGCGATAATTTTGATTTGGAAGGTGTCTCTCCCTCCAGTCGTTCTTCAAATGTTGATGACAGGGAATCAAAGCATTGGACGCCAATCATCCGTACACAATATACGGTATATGACCAGACACCTGACATATCCCATTAAATGAAATGAAATGAAATGAAAAATGAAATGAAAAATACATTTTATTCTGGGGCCATTGCCCCTTAAGAATAATTATAATGTACAATTATTGGCGGCCTAGCTGCCGTATCTATAATTTAGAAATATGATAAAGGCAAGGAAATACAATTAAAATTAAATTAAGGAATTGAAAGAAATTTAAATTACAACATAAAGTAATAAAATTAATAATACATGTTTTAAAATATCACATGGAAAACAAATTACAACTTAAGGTTAGAAATTTAAAATTAGCTACAAACAAATTAGGAAAAAGCCAAAAAATATTCAATGAAAAAATACAGTAGACAAAGCTAAGAAATATAAATTATACGGAAAAATAATGTATCTTGTCTGATAAAATAATATAATTATGCTGAAACCAATTATACAAATTTAGCGTAATAGTATTAAAATAATTCTGTACCAAATCAATATTATACTTTGAATATTCATATTTCATTTTAAAAAATATTTTCTTCATTGATATGACTATTAGATTGAGTTTCTAATAAGTAAACGAAAAGTCGGGATTTGAAGCTATTATGAGTGGAGGAATGGCGAATGATGGAAGGGAGGGAGTTCCAGAAGTTCGAAGCTCTAGAAATAAAGGAACGTTTGAAGGATGTTGTGTTAAAGGAAGTTAGGTAGAGGTCTGAGGAACGGGATCTGGTTTTGCGGGAACTCACAGATGATTTTAATGTTAATGCTTTCAGGATATAGGGAGGTGACTGAGAGGAAAGTGATTTGTAAAGGAACGAACCAAGGAAGTATTGTCTTCGGAAGGAGGTAAATAACCATTTTAATCTTGTGTAGTGGTGAGAACATGGTCATAACGTGATATCCCTAGAACGAATCTCAGGCAACAGTTCATGAGCTTCTTCAATCTTGCGTCCTGAGATGCAGAGAGGCCTCCGTACACCACACTACCAAAATAGAAATGGGGGAATATGAGGGAAGAAATTAATAGTTGACGAGTTGATTGAGGGAGGAATTTACGGGAGCGGTTTAGGAGTCGAAGAGTGGAAATTGTTCGGCGGATAATAAGGGAAATATGATCTTTCCAGGAAAGGGTTTGGTCAAAGATAATGCCGAGGTTCGTAACGGAATAGTGGAAGTTTATGGGATTGGAGTCTATGGATAAATTAAGGATTCCAGGTAGGGAGTTGAGAAGGACCCTAGAGCCCAACACAATAGCCTTGGATTTGCTAGCATTCAGTAATCCTCTCCATTATCCTCCATTAATTAAATCCTCTCCAAACATTATCATTGAAATCACCAGTAAAAAACGCTATGAGCTTCTTTTACAACACCATAGGAGGGGTAATAAAGATTTTTATTTTTTCTAAAATAACTATGTGTGAGGCATTAATATAAATGGGCCTACTAAGTCGACACGTGTATGTTTTTGATATCTACTAACGTTTTAGTCGGAAGTTTTCTTTTTATTTCAAAAAGTGAATTTATTTTGAAGGTACGTTCAGATTTATGTACAGTATCAGTTAGAGAGTTGTAATTGGAATCCACTTTTATTTCTTTATATTTTTTATGAATGTTTTAATTATTTCAATTTTTTTTTCGTTTGTCATACATTTCTCTTATTTATTGTGTCATCAACGATAAATATGAACTTCACCCTATGTTGCCCTGAAATAATTTTTGAATAAATCATTCTCCAAACAAGTATTTTACAATTAAACTACAATTTAAGTGTGTGTATAAAATACTGAAAAAGCCGCTATTAATCACTTTATTAATAACATTTCAATGAATGAATGTAAATTAACATAAATTTATACCGACCTACATACATGTATTCATAGATATATATATATATATATATATATATATATATATATATATATATATATATATATATATATATATCTGATGATACGTAGCATTGCGGGCGATGGGCTATCATAGAGCTGAGTAGAGTTGAGAACTAGTTGAGGCCACTAATAGACCATTGGAATTGTAAGCTGTTCTATGATCGCTCTGTCTGTACCACAGGCTGTACTCTGCGGCTCTAATCTCAAATTACTTGCTTCTTCTTTGAAATATAATTTGGATAATTTTTTTACTTTAATTTGAATTGTAATTTGAACCAAATTAAAAACATTAATTCTTGTCTAGAAATTCGTTGCATATCAAATTAGAAGAGGAAAAGGTGAAAATATAGGTATCCTCCTTTGTTTTTGATTTAAAGTTACTTTTATCTTTAAACATTCTTGATTTTCGTCTTTCATTACCAACTATAGCCCGTTTCTTGTTCAAAGGCAAAAAAAATAATAACATCAATTATTTCATTTCATAAAAACGACGATTTACAAAAAGCTTTCATAATAGAACCTGAAAAATTGGAATGTAAATATGGTCTCTCTTTAAAAAAGTCATAAAAGTAGTTTTAAACAATTCGAAACGGTAGAGAGTGTAATTATCAGAGGAAGAAAAATTATTTACAGAAATCGCAATTATGATTGGCTCTTTAAGCCCCGGCACGATCTAAGTTCGTACATTAGGGAACATTTTACACCACTCCCCGAGTTTCTTCTGATAACATTCCATCACAAAAGATGTTAGTTGTGATCTTTTACAAGAGATATATCGAAGTTTCTGGGGAAATGGGGATACATATTTACTGTATTTAATCCTTTCACAACCTTTGGACAAGTGTTGAACCTTACCAAAGTACTGAACCCCAATTCAGGGGTACTTATGGGCTGTGGTGTTAAAGGTTTTTTTTTTTTTTTTTTTTTCCCTAGTTCTATTAATAATCATGATATGAGGGATGTTGTATTGGATATACTATTGGTCTAATCGGGGTCGTAAAAAAAAACAGTTTTGTTCTTTTATTAAGAATCGTCTATTTAGGTAGTTATAAAGCACAAACCCCCTCCCCCCAAAAAAAAACCATCAACTTTTTTAAATTTGTGGAAGCCAATTTCATTAAACTCTTAAGTTCTAACGGTTGTAGATTCTCATACATTTAGTTTCCTTTAATATTTTTTAAGATTTTTCTTTAGGGGCGCTTTTATTAATTTGCATAAATAAGATTCTGACTTGTCTATCGAAATAAATACGCTGCTAAACACTGGAGATCGACGCTGAACCTCCTCCTAAAGGGTCCTCTAAGACAGCGGGAGCAAAAGTCCCGTTCCTAGAACCCAAGTTGTCTAAATCTACTAAAACTTTGCGACTAAGCCGTACTTAGACAAGTTAGAGACACTTGAGGGCTCCAAGTCCTAGATACTGGATAACCATCAGGGTAAATGGATAGTAGAGTTACTCCGTCTCTTCGTTTTATGAAAGTCCTTTAGATAGTCTTTGGGAATGAAGTCATTTGTTTTTAATAGATCTTAAATGTTTTAACTTAATGTTAATTAATTGATATTTTATTTTAATGTTATTAGTTTATATATTTTTTATATGATATAGTCGCTATTAAAATAGAATCTCCTACTCCAATTTATTTTCTTTTATGACTTTAATGGTTTATATCTTGGATATGACTAGGAGAAGATCCTGGAGCAATTTTTTAAACTGGGTATTTCAGAGAGTACTATACTTGTAATGGATGAGGTAGCCAAGTTGGGAAGACTTATCAAATGCATAACAGAGAACCATTTTAGGGCTAACCGTGAAATAAGTACGCTTGAAGATATACGCTTTATGTGTTTGGCCACGTAATAAAACACCGCATATCAACATTTTCATCTTGGGCTGGGCTTCCATAGAACTATTAAAAATGTATTCCCTGATGTCAATAAAATAATGTTTTTTTGTTCGTTAATATAACTCCTTTTGTTTTTCACTTGTTCATCGATATTTACTACTGTATAATCAAATAGGCTTTCTGATGTTCCAAAATCAAATAGAAAATTATGGTTTAGAAAATTTATATATATAGGTTAAAATTTAAACTATAATGAATCGAAATGTGCACCGCATTTGTGATAACCGGAAGGTTAGGTGGTCCGGTCAAGATGGGCAGAGGCTGCTACTCTACACTGAATGGACGATTAGGAGTTAGTGAAAGAAGAAAAAGAAACAAAATGTGTAAAATATTACAATATAACTGATTTAAATTTATCCTAAGTCGCCCGGTCCTCGAGTTCTTACAAATAATTTAATAATAGACCATTAGGAAGAGTTCCATTTATCTGCAAGTCTCCGAAAGTGTTCTTGGACTTCTATCATATGGAGAAACCAATTCTATTCCATTTAATGGCACTTGAATTATTAATTAATACTGATTGTTGAGAATATTCTATTTATGCTCTTATAATGTGACTTATGCACCGAATATATTGTAAAATTCATAGGTATGAACCTATGGGATACGTTATTATGAATTTACTGAATGGTCAGCACATATTATTTTATAACTTATTACTATCTATTTACAGATGATGTACTTATAAGGGTTAAGGCGAAGCTGGGCTTTCTCTGCTAAATGTTGCAGTGCTCTTCTAAATCTAAATGGTCTTCTAAATCCCCATATCAGAGACGTCTCCTCTTTCTACCTTACTACTATAGTCCAGTAAAATAAGGGTTTGCCGAAGAAAAAACTGCGGAACTTTTAGTCTCAACGGATCTTTATGTTTCTTGGAGGGCTGAATCCGAATCTGAAGTTTGCTACCACAGCACCCATCGGCTTCATATTTAAAATCGCAAAAAACCGCTAAAAACACACCGTTATTTTGGGTTTTTTATCAATAGCACGATAAAAAAGCTTTTTTCGAAGGAAGTCTTCAAATATTAATTGTAGCTGGAACTAGTACCTACATAATGAAAAAAAGAAATCCGAAATTGGACCATGTTTCGCAAAGTAGACTGAAAGTAGAATTTTGAATCGGACAACATTCGGAGTTATAATATACCACATAATATAATATCCCAGACGCCCCAAAACCCGTACTGTAGTTAAATCCATGGTTTTCGGCACATTTATCATTATAACTCCGAAAGTATTTGTCCAATTCAAATGTTTTTTTTTTTCAATCTGAAAGGTGGTTAAATCTACAATTAGATCCTATATATGAAATTTTTATCAAAATTCTTGAAATACACAAGCTATCACGCTGAAAATCACTTCATTTTGTAAAATACATGTTTTTTTTGCACATTATTCGCTATAACTCCAAAACCATTTGTCTGATCCAAAATTTAATATTTTTATTTAAAAACTGGTTAAATTTGCAATTAGATCCAACATATATAACTTATTATTTTCACCATGAAATACTCACACCAGTCTACTGAACATGTCATAATATTTTACCAAAACATAAACATTTAGTGACCTAGCTTGGGTGGTTTACAGGATTCAATATAATTTACATATAAAGCATCTGATAGCAAATTTAATCAGCTTTGAGATAGAAAAAATAAATTAGGGTTTGAAGAAATATTTGAGGAGTTAGAGCAACAAATGTGCCAAAAAACACTTGGGTGTTACAAGAGTACGTTTTTATTAGCGGGCTGGCGTGTACATTTTACGGGGTTTGATTAAAACTTCATTTATAGATTCTTATAGTAAATTTAATCAGCTTTAAGCAAAAAAAAAGTAATTTTGTATCGGACAAAATGTTTCAGAGTTATAGCCAAAAGAGTACGACAAACCTGTTTTCGCGGAGCTGTGGGACTGACGGCAAGTTGGCCAATTTCTCCATTTTTTCCCAATTACGTAACTTTGCAAAAAATGTTCCGATTTCGGATTTCTTTTTTTCATTATGTAGGTACTAGTTCCAGTTACAATTAATATTTGAAGACTTTCTTCGAAAAAAGCTTCGTTATCGTGTTATAGATAAAAAAACAAAACTAACGGGTTTTTTTTTTTGGCGTTTTTTTGCGATTTTGAATATGAAGCCGATGGTTGCTGTGGTAGGAAACTTCAGATTCGGATTCAGCACCTCAATAAACATAAAGATCCGTTGAGAATAAAAGTTCCGCAGTTTTTTCTTGGAAACGGCCTTTGGAGCCTTATTTTACTGGACTGCTACTCGCCTGATCCATCAGCATCCTCGCCTTTATTCCTCTCAATCAAAAAAGACATATTCTTATTTTTCGGGTTCACCCCATTTGTCCAATCTCTTCTTTACTTTTGATTTCTTCAGTGCGATCTCATTTGGCCAAAAACATTGTATACCTGTACTTTTCTACCTTTTATACAGGTAGCGGGTCGGTAACTCCTAATTGCTCTATCAAAAGCTCTGCCGCTAACTCATAAACTTTTAACCTATATAAATTAGTAATATTGTTGAATGTATCTACAGTGGAACCTCGATATATCGATCCTCGAATTCCTTGATAAATCGAAGTTTTTCTATTCCCCTTGAATCTGCCTATCATTACTATGTTATTTTTTCCTCTACACATCAAAGGATTGGTTAAGGACCTTGCTATATCGCAGCTTTAAAAAACGAAGTTTTTATCAGAAAACCTCTATACAGGGTGAGTATCTCTTAGTGTAAAAAAAAAAAAATTGGGTGAAACTAGATCATAAATGTAACAAAATGCCGCAGACCTCACCTTTTTATTCCAATCCGTTGCAGATATACGATAAATCAAAGAATATTTTGAGGAAACCACATTTTTTTCCATAAAAGCTGTAATATCTCCATTTTGTTTAAACATTTTTCAAATTTTAAACAAATTTTCGGATTTAGCATTAAATTTTCTGTAATATCTGAGTATCTGTAACCTTGCATTTTACAAACTTGGTATCTAAAGAACAGCTTGATCTTCACCTTATTTGGAGAAGTTACAATGTCTTTTATTACTTCAACGCTCACCGTTTTTGAAAAAAACTATCCACAAAACGCTAAATCTCACAAAAACTTGCAAATTTAATCAAATTTCGAATGATATGTTAAACGTAATGATTTTGTTTCAATTTTATGGAGAAATTCACGTTTTAAACCGAAAAAAACATGCTGTTCTCATTTGGCATACAAATCAGTTACTTCTGTAAATAAAACATTATGACAATTCCCTAATGAAAATGTGCATCCTAAACATAATAAACTCTTTATTGGAATAAAAATCAAAGAAAAAAAATATTGTTTAATGGAAAATAAAGAAAAATTGTCAATAAAGTGACTGACATCAGATCAGAGGATCTTATGAAATTACATTTATTCATTTTTTAATATTATTTTGTATTTATTTTATTAGATTTTCGATTTAAGGCTTAAAACTTAATGATAATGAACATAGATCTCAATTTTGCTATTAGCTTCTGAATGCCTTCCCCTGTAAAAACAGACTCATCTGCCCATACAATTCACCTCAAAAAGTAGTATTCTTCAACACAATCTGCATTAAGAAGTTAACGGCAAAATTGAGGTATATGTATATTATCATTGGATTTTAAACATTACATTGAAAATCTAATAAAATAATTCCAAAATAATAATAATAAATTAATAAATGTAATAACATAAGATCCTCTGATCTGGTGTCACTTTATTGGCAGTTTTCCTTTCTTTTCTATTGAACAATAATTTTTTTTCTTTGCTTTTTATTCCAATGAAGAGTTTATTATGTTTAGAATGCATTTTTCCATATAGGGATTGCCATAATGTTTTATTTACACAAGCAACTGATTAGTATGCCGAATGAGAACAGCATGTTTTTTCGGTTTCAAAAGTAAATTTCTCCATGAAATTGAAACACAATCATTACGGTTAACATATCATTCGAAAGCTGATTAAATTTGCAAGTTTTTGTGAGATTTTACGTTATGTGGATGGTTTTTTTCTAAAAACGGTGAGCGTTGAAGTAATATAAGACATTGTGACTTCCCCAAATAAGGTGAAGATCAAGCTGTTCTTTAGATACCAAGTTTGTAAAATTCAAGGTTACATGTACTCTGCTATTATAGAAAATTTAATGCTCAATCCGAAAATGTGGTCAAAATTTGAAAAATGTTTAAACAAAATGGATTTCCAACATATTAGTGTGTGTGTTCCAACATATTAATGAGTTCCAACATATTAATGAGTGTGTTGTGAAATGGTTATAGCACTGCCCCGGCAAAAGCTTATCGATAAGTGGCCCAACCTTACAGGAAAAAGCAACAGAATTCGCTAAAGAACTTTTTAAACTATATGTCTGTGCTAGTAATGGTTGACTTCAGAACTTCAGAAAGGAATGAAACTGATTTTTTTTTTAAATACCGAAGAAAGTGCAAGTGTAGACGATATTGTGTGTACACAAGGAGTGAAAAACTTTTTGAACTAACAAAAGGGTACAATCCTGAGAACGTATTTAATGCTGACGAGACTGGAATTTAAAGTGCTTACCGGACAAAACCTTAACATTCAAAGGGGACTTTGGGGGATATGTACATGTTTTCTATTGTTACATTGAATATTTTATTATGAACCTCTAATCTCTATGTATCTAAGTCAGTCAGAAATCACCTCAATAAATTGAACCTAGATATATTGAAATCCTTAATAATTCGAAGTTTTCTCGTTTCTCTTGAGATTCGATGTATCGAGGTTCCGCTGTATATTGAATCATAATTGAGCTGCTATGGATCTCCTTCGGTCGTCAAAAATCGCTTTGAATATCATTTGATAAATTATGTCTTAATTTTTAATATCGTTATTTATTATCTTGGTTTTCGAACTATAAAGCAATGTTGTTGATATAGAGATTAACAACCTAATTTTTCACTTTACTTTCTAATTACTCTTCTTACCAGGATCTCTATCTCGGTCGCCATATCAGAACGTATAAACTTTAGACAAGTATGAGTTTCAAATTCGAGATAGGTGACAGAACTAACAGGAAATTCCAGGAGTACATGGAGAACTAATTAATTCCAGGCGAGGTGTAAAGGAGAGCATGCGATAGAGGACCAGAAATGATCAAACTCTCGGAGGTAGCTCTCCCACCGCCTTTAATATATACTCTACACCGCCAGGGCACAACTTTCATTAATCGCTGTCTTTGTCTGTCAGTCTCCTCTTTATCAACTTTCTCTTCCACGCTAGTGGCAGGCACATTGTTTCATCTAAGTTGGAGCTCGCCAAAGTTCCGGCTTACCTTCATAGCAAATTCCTTTATATTTTATTGAATATATATAAAATACTGAGGAGTGAAGAATGAGATAAGTCCCTGCTTAAAATCAGTTGAAGAGGATTTATGAAATATGAGAATACAAATCACTCTACAAAGATTGATTCTCCAGATTATTTCCATAATTTAATGAATTAATGATGAAAATGTAGACAATATATATTTGGTTGCATAATTTTTTTCAGAATTAAAAAACATTTCATGAAATTTCCTTCCAAAGCCGAAACTATATTCTTTAAAATTTCACTTTAATAATTTATTTTGATTACGATATAGGATATTTCTTCAAAGAATAAACTGATGAATCAAAGAACCTTGGAAGGATTTTCATTAAAAAGGAAAAATATTTTTTAGAGAAAAAAACAAAACTAAATAAAAATAAAAAATAATGTTCGATACTTATATACCTATTCACAATTTATGACCAGTTATCTTTGGAGTCGGTGCCAGCCAAGAAGGGCAGTTTAATCCTGCCTTTACAATAAACTTTCGAATGGCCGGAGGCAGCGATGTGGCGGTGATGAACCAGTGGGAGGATCTTTACGATTACAATTTCTTTTCAAATTCTGTTTGTTTTGGTTGGCACCGACTCCAAAAATAACTGATCATAAATTGTGAATAGGTATATAAGTATCGATAATTTCATTGATTTTCATTTAATGGTTTTTGTTTTGAAGCAATATTTTAATTGCTTCAAAACAAAAACCATTAATATTAATATTTTTTATTTTTTAGTTAAGTTTGTGTTAGGCTTGAAGTCGGTTTTGTTTTTTTCTCTAAAAAATATTTTCATTTTTCACTTTTTAGTGGTGAGTGTATTTTTTTTATATATATTCAATTCTCGATCTTTAAGCTACCCTGTAAAATAGTTCGAGTTACTGAACAAAGACTTATCGAGGTTATCATTCCACTTACCTTCAAGTAATTGGGAAAATTGAACACAAAATGGGAGTTGAAATCATTATTTTCATTCAATCTATATTTTTCATTAATGGGTATGTGCGTGTTGTTTGTTCATACATATAAAATCATTGATACAGAAAATTAAATACCTGGTACCAATTTATCATATAACTTTCAACTGAATTGTGCTTTTTTCTGAAGGTGCCTAAAAGTGGACTTACCGTCTTCCACCAGTGGCAATCTTTTCTTTATTCTTTAGGACGGTTGAAAGAGAACTACTCGGAATTCGGAATTCACTAGCAACAAACGCCCAACTTCTTTCTCCTTTCTGCACTTTGCAAATCAATTTTAAGTTTTCGTTAATTGAAAGAATTTTCAATAGCCACTGTAGAACCACTCGAGTGAATAACTAATAATAAGTGACTGGTGTAACTATGAACTGAAAAGACAATCAATGACAGAAAACAGGAAAACAAATTACACATGAAATTCTTTTAATTTGAGTTCGAGTTATAGAGGCGGTGACTTCTAATAGTTCGTTTCATAGAGGTGGTCCTGGAAGTTCTCTCTTTTGAACCCTTTTTTCAGTTCTACTTATTTTCGACACAATTTTTCACGTTCTTTGTCTGAAATCGTCTCTTTGAGGTGAAAGTTAAGTGTAATGTACTTCCGACCGCAGATTTTGTTCAACTTATTTAAGAATTTAGCTTATCGAAGTACAACACATCGAGAGTTGACTGTATATGTAAATTATTTTTGTTAATAATTTAGATTTAGTTACCATGGAGATTTTAGATAATCATAATCATAAATATGTTTACATATTACAGTGATTTTTATTAACTGTTTTTTTGATTTTTCTTAAAAAGTGCTGCGTTGATTTCAAAATATTTTTTATGGGACCACCTCTAAAGTATGCCCTACCGGTCTAAAAAAGAATCATCAAAATTGATTAGGAATTGACGGGGGTTCTCAACTTATCTTTATTTTTTTTTTTTTTTTTTTTTTTTTTTTTTTTTATGTTGCGCGATTACTCCGTCAATTCTGAATCAATTTTGATGATTCTCTTTTAGTTCGGTAGGGCATACTTCAGAGGTGTTCCCATAAAAAATATTTTGAAATCAACGCAGCAATTTTTAAGAAAAGCAAAAAACCAGTTATTAAGTGATTTTACTAACTGTTTTTTTTTCTTAAAAAGTGCTGCGCTGATTTAAAAATATTTTTAATGGGACCACCTCAGAAGTATGCCCTATCGATCTAAAAAAGAATCATCAAAATTGATTCAGAATTGACGGAGTAATCGCGTAACATACACACACACAAAAAAATACAGACGATTTGAGAACCTCCTCCTTTTTGAAGTCGGTTAAAAAATAGATATGAAATAAAATAATCAGCTATTGAATAATTCAAAAGTGTAAAGATTATACACAAATTACACTATATATAGTAACAGGCGCAAAATTCCACCCTATTGACTTTTTTCAATTTCTTTTCTTAACCTTTCATTCTTTAGGTTTAGTTGTTTATGTCCCTATACATTTTAACCAGGCCATATGAAACGAATTGTTTTTAAAAAAATACTAATTAAATAAAATTAGGCAAGTATTTAAAAAAAAAATGGAAATTTTTTAATTTATTTGTACTATACGTCCTTGACCATCTACCCCTTAAATTTTAGGAATTCCATCGCAACCTTTCCTTTTATCCTAACCCAATAGCTCAATCCTTATCCGCTTCCACACATCGTGATAACCTCCCTCGCAGACTAAAATGGGAGTGGCCCCGAGATCTTTTGTAAAATTTACTTTTATTGGAGTTCTGGCAATGACCAGCTTCCTACTCAACCCTGAGTGAATGTACTATAGCGCTCTCACTTAGCCCTCACTGGGTGTTTACAATAGTGACGAAGATGAGAGAGAAGAGCTGGGATCTATCTGCCTGGCTTGTTCCTTCATAAGTGGAGGGACAGGTTGGTGG
Organism: Euschistus heros; assembly: GCA_003667255.2. NCBI lineage: Eukaryota > Metazoa > Arthropoda > Insecta > Hemiptera > Pentatomidae > Euschistus > Euschistus heros. The sequence goes on along the minus strand of RCWM02000702.1, from coordinate 259,785 downwards.
TGGGGGGGGATCCCTAGGATGAGAGTCTATTCTAAATAGAGTATGATTGTATTTTTACCTTTGTCTTTTTTTTTTTCTTTTTTTTTTATTTAATATTACTTTCTTTTCTTTTTAAATTTCATTTTTTATATAGTATATTTTATATTGTTTATGTATAGCATAGTTTTTTTCTCTTTTTATTTATTTTTTTTGTACATAATGTGGGAATGTAATCATACGCTGTCTATATTACTTATTGCTCACATTTGTGGCAGATTGTAATAACTACTCAATAAAAGGTTTAAAAAAAAAAAAAAATTATTTGAGGAAAATAAACAAAGAAAAAAAACGGCTCTAATAATAACCATCCCTAGGCATGAGTGTGTACTTATTACTGATTACCCGTAACTGTGGTAATTTTGATGTATTATCAAAATAGATTTTAAAAGATAATAAATTAAAAATAAATTTACTTTAAAATGAATGCGGAAAAACCTAGATTGAAAAGCCTTTAGACTTCTCTATTGATTTTGTTTTTTTTATTTTTTAACCTCATAAACAAAAAGATTTTCGACGACGTAGACGTATAGGTATGTAGATATTTATAAATATCCGGGAGAGGCCTGGAAATATTTGATGTTTACGAGAGAGGGGATGATGGGAGGGAGAGGGGGGGGGGGGAGAGGACCAGCGGAGCAGAAGAAGGCCCGGGGCTGGGAGGGGCAGATAGCCACGGGGCGGAAAATCCCGAATTTCCGAATAATTAACCCTGCCCACTATCGGCCCAGCCACACTCCCCAGATAGTAATTTCACGGCTCCCTCGCACCTCCCAATATGGGTTTAGTGTACTCCTCCTCGGTAATAACATACCCTCCTCCCTCCCTCATGTTTACATAACCCCATATCTTAAATATCATCCGTTTATAGTTACCATGGCGATGGGTCCGAACCGAAAAAAAAAATCAAAATAATTTTTTGTCTGGTCTGGAATATAGATCATTCATTAGCTGAAGTTTACAATTAGAAGGCCTCTAAAGGAAAAGGCAGTTCTAGATCTCTCAGTTTTAGATCTCATAATTATTATCTTAACTAATTATGGACTAAATTAGTTATGAGTGCCTAAGGCTCACTCCGTGCTGTGGAGCTGCGTGGCTAATTTTAGAGAGATTTACGCTGTATCAGGACCAATAATTCTCAGCCGATGATAATAACCTTCCAAGAAACCATAATTACCATGATTACTCCTTCAATTCTATTAGCTCTGTCTCTTCTAGACTAAAAGAACGTATCTATTCACTATGAAAGAGTAATCTTTGAACCCCACTCCGAACCCCTCTACCACAGTTCTATATTGTACCAATTAAGTGAAAATTCTCGACTGAAAAGAGGGTTCTGAAGAGAGGAGTGGTTTGGAGAAACATAGCATTATGATTCACTATCTGTTGATGGGGCTCACTAGTGTTCCCGACAAATATGTTGACACTGACTAAAACAGCCGAAATCCAAATGTTTAAACAAGAAGAGAGTGTCCGTTTAAAGAACGAAAATATTTAACTCATTTTCAAAAGTATCCTTTGCGGCGGGATATCCTTCGAAAATATAAAATCGTTAGATCCTGACAGATCTCGAAGTCGTATCCTTTAGTGTCCTGTGTAAAGGATTGAACGGGAAGAGAGAGTGTTATTTCAATAAAAAAAATATATAATAATTTTTCAAAAGGATGTAAATTAAATTGTCGGTATGAAATAGCCAAGGATATTCTTCGGCAGTCAGGAATCGTTCGATCCTGACAACAATGGATTGGAACTTAGACGGAAATGGAATTTGGATTGGACGCTCAGGACATCGGCTGTTCATCCCTCCCCTTACCATTTTTGAATCGATTTTTTGTGCACTATCGTTTTTTCCCCGACAATATGATGAGTACGAAAATAAAGTACACTTCCTTTACTATTAAAAAGTCCCATCAGCTTAAAATAGTGGACTACTTCTGTTCTCTCCTTGACCCTTCGAATATCTATGCATTTTTTTTCCTCCAAAATATTATAATTCAAAATTTTCTTCTGAGGTAGTTGGTTAAATTAAATTTTTTTTTTTTTTAATTTGTTGGCCTTATTTACTGGCACAGGTTTTTATTTATGTTTTGTTAAAAACAACATTTAAGTCAACTAGGTAATGGTTATTAAAAGTTCTTCCTGATCTATGTCTGTGAACTATTAACTTCCAGTGATCTCAAACGTATGAAGAAAATAATGATCCGGATACGTCTTCATTAGGGTATTGAATAATTCCTTCAGATATCCCTAACAAAAAAAAAAAAAAAAAAAAAAAAGTATTTTATTTCTGTTGATAAAATCGTAAACCTGATTTCCAATCAATATATAATCTATTCATAACGGAATTGAAAATTCGTTCAATGTACCCTGTTGGTTTAATTTATGTGGCTAAAGTGAACGGGAACAGTGATGCGCACTACACTCGCAGTTTGGCTGCAGCGTGATTAATGACAAGGCGCATCCTCTCACTGTTTCCAGACCACATAAGTACCTTGTAAAGGATGTGAGTACCCTCCGTTGTATGGAATCACTGCAGTGGAAATAAAGGATTCATCGCCCACACAATAGGGGCTATTACGGGTATTTCGTTCACCGCTGGCTTACTACTGTCCTGTGAACTAAAATCTGTCAAAATAGTTCCTTATCTTTTAAAATATCATTGTTATATTAACTGTGTAGACACTTAGGTGAAGAGGAGTACAGTATTGAATCAAACACAACGCTCATAAAAGCCGGTAACGAAAACGGTCTAATAACTAAGTCCAATAAAGCTTAAAAGGGGAGAATACAGTCACTCTCTAACGGAACTTGACAATTTTTTTTGAGGTTCCTGGTCCAAAAATATGGACAGGTAATTTACCGTTCCGACCAATGAGCCCTAGAAGCCGAGAAAAAAATGAAATAGCATTAAACTAATTTATTTTATATCTCGAGTTTAAAAAATAATATCGACATGATTCTAGCGCCAACATTTTTATTTTTGATTGCATGTCGATGTCGAGTCTTCCTGTAGCAGCTTCCACCAAGTGTCTCGATCCTTTGCTGCTGAAATCGAACTCCTCACACCTAACATGGATCTAGCATTGCCAGCCAGTATGAATAATCATTGAATAAAATAAAAAATATCAATATAATAAATAATATATATTATAATTTTAAGTTATGTGCCAAATAAGATTATGTTTTGGAGATTACAGAACAGTAACATAATAATCCTTGCCAACATTGTATTATAAGTATCTCGAAAATATAATAAGTAATTTACATTTTTAAGAAGGGTTGAAACTTTCTAAAGAATTAACTTAACCGGAATGTTAAGCGGGAGAGAATTCCAGAGAATCGAGGAGTGGATAAGGAAAGTTTTAGCATATGCTGCAGTCGTGTGGGAAGGGGAGTAAAGATCGGAAGGATGAGTTGTGGTGGTTCTGAATTATGAAGATGGTTTGAATTGAAGAATTTGTTGAAAATAATCAGTAGAAATAGTTAAGTAAAGGAAGATAGCGAGGAAATATTGTCTCCCAAGTGCAGAAAACCACTTTAATTCTGCATATAAGTTGGCTACAGGAGAGTGTCTGTGAGGTCTGAAGATAAATTTGACAAAACGTTCATTAAAAAATTGGAATTGCTGAATAATTTGCCTATTCTAATCTATTGGAATCATTTATTTGCTAAACATTCATCATCAGTCCTGAGGAGGCAAAATGAAATGAAGTTCCGAATGTTATCAGGACCTACAGCAGACTCTTTTTTGGAAAGTTCTTTTCATTTTAATTACTTAGAACTGATGATGAATGTTTAAAATTATAAAATAGTTATCAAATAAAAAGTATTCCAATAGAAGTGGCAAATTATTAATCGATATTTGTATGGTTTCTTTTATACGGTCATGTGACACTCATTGAACGTTTTAACTGATGTAAGACTTGTATAGTACAAGTTGACAATATACTATTTTCCTATAGATAAAGATTTTGATAGAGTTTAATAAAGGAAATTTTAAATCAAGACAGACACTGGCGATATCTTGAAGGCTTTAGAAGCCAGCGTTTGGATAAATACGCTGAGTATACTTTTATCAGTTATAATGTTAGCCTAGTGCTGGGATTCGGTTAAAAGCATCTCCGATCGGCTTTTAAACTTGCCCATATCTCCTCCCCTAGCCATTGTTTTCTTTTACTTTTTCCCTTATCTTCCCTCAGGGGCACATTATAATACCGCTGATGCGGGGAATTTTCCTTAATCTTCGTCGGCCTCCTCCTTTCCAGAGTTTTCAAAACCCGACATTATGAATACATTACAGAAATTACTCGGAGGAGTGGGTTACCTCCTTAAGGTGCAGCCTTTATGTCTGAGGGAGCTATTATGATAGTTTTATCATAGAAAAAAATTAACCACGATGGGTCTACAAACAAGCTATAAAAAGTAGATGATATTGGATATTTTCTAATATAAATATAAATATTTAAATCTGCTCCTTCTGAATATTTCAGTCATTACATTGATATTATTCAAAACATTTTTGTATTAAATAATTTCTCAAATATCTTATTAACTCAAATATAGGCCTACCGTTAACCCCCCCCCCCACTTTGTTTGTAAAACATAATGAGAGAAAAAAAATTAGAATTAATTAAATAATTTTCACGCTTTGTTATAAAAAAAAGAAGACCTGTGGCATTAACAAACCCATGAAGGTTCTTGGGTTTAATACTGAGGTAAGGATGTACTGTTTCTGAGCCAACGGTTGTGAAAGGAGAAGATTTGGCCTAAATCACGCTCAACCATCAAGTTTTTTTTCCAATTAAGGGTACCCACTTTGAAAAGGCTGGGTGTGCCCCAGGAGGGTCTCCAGACCTCAAAGTCGAGCCACGACCGAAATAACAGAAAATTAATTTTCTGCGCTCAGTCGGACACGAACCCCCGGGTTGTTTGGTAGTTAAGTGCCTTACCCACTGAGCTAACACGCCTCCCTTTATTATAGATATCAAAAACAACAACATAATTTACCGTTATCTAAATTTCCAGCTCTTAGTTATTGAATTATTTGTGCAAATCGTTCGCTAAAAATATTTTAAAATAATGCTTGTGGTACGTACGATGTCATAAAATTATCAATACAATTAGGATTGATGAATAATGTGCCACTCTTATTGAAATTTTATATTTGAAGACTTGTTTCGTATGATAAACATTTTTAAACAATTTTAAAAACATACAAAGAATTTATTTTTTTTAAAATGATGATCTGATTATGTTCTTTAGATTTTGTAGAAGATAAAAACCAGACCACTTAAGTATTAAATCATCCTAATTAAACCTATCATAAGAAATGAAAAATTAACTTTCACAAAGGCACAATGACATATTACTAGTTAAATTAATTTAGAGAAGATACATCAGCAGATTTAATACAAGAGAATTTAATATAATATATATCACTCATGGGCTGCAATAGTGGCACAACTCAAAACATTTTTTCAAAATTGGCATTTGAAAAATAAATTAATAATGAAAAAAAAATGATTTCAAAATTATACACATATTATTAAATTACACTTTAGAGAAGGTATCAACTTAAAATTTCGTTCAAGCAAACTAAAGCATTTCCTATACATTTTCCTTAGCAATGAAAACTTTAAACCCACTTATCTCAAAACTTGATTTTTGGAGTTGTGCCGCTATTGCAGCCCATGAGCGATATAATATATAAATAAAATAAAAAAATAATTAAAACAGATTTGCATGTATACCAACATAATAGAGAAAATGTAATGTATTTTCCTGTATATAAGTCGAGTTGTTTTTTCAAGTAATACTTTTAAACATTTGCGTTGTTTAAAAGTATTATTTTTTGTAACATTTGCTCTATTAAAATAAGGGATCAATATCTATTTGACGAAGGCATAATATCATCCACGAAAACTTAAGCTCAACCAATCTTGACCTATGTATAAATCTATAGTTTATTTCCGTTTCTATGACAACACTGTTTACATTAATAATAAGTGATACTTTCTTCACTTATTGATACTACTATTATAAAAAGGACAAACTCACGATTATTTATTACTTAAACGACCTAGTTTTTATTTTCTTAAAAATCTAGAAAAATATAAAAAATTCTTAATATAAATTTAATTTTACTTTAGTCAATACCCGTTCCCTCAGCAGTACCTTGGCACGGCACCCAAAGAGGACAGGTTAGAAATGCCCTCAATCCGAGATCTAATTGCCCAACGCTGACCGCCATCTCTTCTTCTGGCTCGCCGCTTCTTTTTCACCTCTAGGATTGGACACTCTATCTCTTACCGGCTTCCTATTTCTCTCTCTTCTACTCACCCTTATTTATCCTACTCCATCCTTTGTCTCAGGCAATGTTTTTACGAGATTAATCTAATGAAAACTAATTAGTTAAACAATTACTGTCTAGAAACTATTGAAATGGAAAACAAGAATTTAATTTGTATTTTAGGATGTTAGTTATACATATATTCCTAAATAATGTGATCTCCTTGTCAAGTAAATAGGAAATACTCTCTATTTTTCTAATATTCATTCATTATACATTCATTATTACTGTTAGTTTCCATATATATTTTAAATTATTCAATTTTATTGTTTAATTTTACATTACTTTATTTGTTATTTTTTAATTTAAAATAGCCTTGGAGGAGATCTGCAACTAAGTCCGAAACGTCGGCACTCCAATAATCGTTTCTTTCTTTTTTTTTGACCTGAATGTTTTTTCGACCCTCATCATTGCATAATTGACTATTTTCACTATAAACTTTATTTTAGAACTTGAAACTTAAATAAATGCTCAAAACTGATCATTATAATTTCTGTTATCTAACTAAGCATATAGGGATATATAGTATTTATTATTTTTTGTTTTGTTTTTATGTCATTATGTTCTCAAACATATGGTAACATGGCCTAGTCACGGTATTTATCTTATTTATTCAGTCAATAGGAGAAAAATAAAAAATGTTAAAATTAACAACACATTACTTTATTATGCCTACGTTTCGGCCATAGCAATGAGAGCTTGAAAAAAGAATATTTCAGTTATACAAAAAGATGCAAGGAATAAATGAAAGTTATTCTGTGCTAGCTTAATACTCTCAACGTTATATTCTTAAACAGAATCACAAAATTACATCAAACCTTTCAATTTCTTACAGTTTTTGGAGTTATACTAACACATTGTTTCTTCCTTAAAGTTTCTATTTTTTTTTTCAACGTCTTATTGAACAATATTGTATATAGTCTGCCCCATTAGGAATTACTATCATATAAATATTTGGGTTTATGTCTGGGCATGTACAAGATGAATAAAAAAAAATTAAAATATTCTAAAAAATTAAAAAAATATAAATTAAATAATAATACGAATATTCATATATAAAAATAATAGTTATATTAACAATATAGCCCCTGAAACCGATTTCTTCCTTCTTCTAAAGTTGGAATAGGGTTTTGTCTGCCACTTCGTAGGTAATTCCTGTCATATGGTTCTAAAAAGTATTGATATAGGTTGTACCTGTATGTACTAGAAAAACAATAATAAAAAAATAAATAAATAAAATTAAAAAAAAAAAATTGCTGTGGTGATCGCGCTATAGGATTTGCACTCCTGTGATCGAAACTGGAATTCGAGGCAAGCCTTTGAAGGTGGTTTCCGTTGTTGATCCACTCAATGAATATCACTGATATTATCATACTTTACCTTATGGATCTATCTCGGACGCCAAGCAGCTTTAATTGTAAAAATGCCTTGTGGTGCTTAATCAGATAAAATAAAATAATCAAATATAAATAAAAAGAGTTTGTGGAAATTTAAGAAAATCTTTACGGTTGAAGAGTTGATGCAGGCATACAGATTGTCTATATTCCTCAGTTTCCATCTAGTTTTAATTCTGTAAGACGGTGACTTTTACTACATTTTTATCAATATCGCAACATTGTTACCCATGAAAATTCATTGATTCGATCCTTATTTTCTATTTTAGAAAACAAATAAAAAATGGATCCACCTACGATACTAGAAAGAAAAAGAATTTCTCGTCGTTTTTGACTATTCCAAAATTTACTAGACAAGCGTCCGAAGCTCTAAATTAAGTAAAAAAGACTTATTTGGAAATACGGAATTGAGCTTTGTAGCTTTACTAAACCATACAAGCCGTTTCCTATCCAATACTTCGAATAATTCTCAATGCTCTTTGCATATTTTGAAATAAACTAATACATAAAGATCTTAATGTACAATGTGTTGCCGATTTAGCCCAAACTAGATACCTATCCTTTCATAATAAGCTTCATACCCATTCCAAATCCACTAGTCTGTAAAGATGGCCTAGAGACCTCCAAATGTAGAACTTTTATTAAAGAGCTACTTATGAGTTGTTCTTTACAAGTTATTGATATGCCGTTGTGATGATATTCAACAAATTTACTAGTTGTGTATACTGTATATAGTTGTAAATTGTAAAGACTCATTTTAAAATAATAAACTGATTTATGAGGAAGAGGAGAGGTTTGAAGAAAGAACGGTTGAAGGCTTGAAGAAAGAAAAAAAAATTGTTAGATTGTATTGCGTGTGTTCTTAAAAAAAATTAATTCACTTATAACAATTTTATCGGCATTTTAATTCCACTATATAACATTATCTCATAGATACAAAACTCTTTCTATGAGTACTTACATAGGGCATCCCTTGGGTAGTATTATAAACTATAATACAAAAAACTACTTATTGGACAATATATTCGGATTGAAAAAGCTCAAGAATCAATATGAACATAATCTAAGACATATTGAAGAGACATACGAAGGAAGGAGCTTACTCAATTGGTTCCATTGTTCCAGATATGACTGGCAATATACAGCAGTTGCTCTGGAGCGATTCATCTTCTTTATTGGAATGATTTACTGGAGTCGGATTTCCAGTGCTGGAACTTCCTCGTATAACTTCCTAACTTTTTATAAGCCTCTCTAATCTCTAAGTTTTAGGTTTTGCCCCAGTTTTTAACTTTGTTTTCTCTCTTCTTCTTTTTTTATTTTTTTATTTCCTTGTGGTAAAATCCAGTCTAAAAACTGTCATGACTTGTTCTCCGCATTACAAAATTTGTATTAATCATTTCCATATAAATGGTTACTGGTGATTTAAAAACAATGTTATTTTATGAGATTAATTTTTTTTTTTTATGAATTTAAAGAACTAATATAGTTTTTTTTAATAATCTGTTTTATTATTTGAAATTTACAAATATATATATGGGTCATTTTCAAATAAAATGGCAATTTAGCTTTCCAGAAATCCCAAAAATCCTCAAAAAAAAGTTACTTATTCATGTTCTGTAGCATACTATGACGTTAACAAACTACTTGATATTATATATGAGAATATATATAAGTGTGTATGAGAATATATACCTGAGTTGTTTTGTCAAATTTTCGCTTCCTTGATTTTTAATGAATTTTAAAAGAAATAAAACCTTTATTACTTTGACACACTAACCGGGTTTGTAACTTGTCAGCATTATGATTTTTACTCAGGCTTTGATAAAGGATTCTAAAGGTTACTAATTTAAAGTTATTTCCCAGGAAGAGCAATAGTAATAAATTTTGTGTGAAAAATTTAAGTTTTTTTTTTTTCCAAAACATTTAACGCACGTTACCAAATTTTTTCTTTTACTTTGTAGAAAGGTTTATGGATTTTATTACTGCCCCCCAAAGTTAATAATATCAGTTAAGAATGTCAAGACCCTTTCAATAATCCTTCATTACCAAAAAATTATTATTAACTGATTAATTTATTTATTTTTAATTGTTGGTAACGTACGTCAAAAATATGTTCACACTTAATGATGACTAAGAGAAACATGTAGAAAAATTGAATTTTAAGAAAAAGTCTATAAAAAACAATATGAAAAGTATTTATTATATATTTTAGTAGGTGTGAGCTTCTGTAACAGCCAAACAAAATAGCTTTTAGTCTGAGCGATATCAACAACATTACAAAAGTACTAGTACCTAGCTAAAGCTAGTACCTAATTTTCTTTTCTAGCTTTCACATTATTTTCCATTGTTTATGTATATATTAAGAGAAAAAAAAAGCTTTATTTCATAATTCTTTCTTTTTTTTTACCATAAATTTAGCAAATGGAACCCCAGATTTAACGTACGTTACAAAATATAACACACGTTGCCATAGCGGTAACGTATGTCAAATTTTAGGAATTGTAATTAAAAAAAGATTATTTAACTAAAATTTTTTTCAATTATAATGAGATTGAAATATTTGTAATGTAGAAAACTACGAACTGTAAAAAGTTAGATTGGAAGTGGTGAATTTAATGTGAGAAAACAATGGTAACGTATGCCAAAATGAATTAAGGCACTCACTATGTTTTGAGAATCAATGTCGTCTTGCTTTGGTTAGTACAGCAACCTGGGCCTTTGGTTGGGAATGGTTACAATACATAGTCTGAAGGGTGTTGGAACGTTATCCCGACTCCCCAAGCTCCAGAACCCACTCTCCTACACCTGTTCATGTACATCAAATGAATAAATTCGGAAATTCTCGGACACAAAGAAAAATTTTTTCTCATGCCCCCAAAATTTTATATTTTCAAAAGAAAGTTCTATTTTCATTTAATATACACATAATTTAATAAGAAATAACAAAGAGAATGAAATGAAAACAAATTCCTATACTCTTTGTGAAGGTTAGAAGTTGAAAACTTGAACTGTGGACAGTAACGCACGTCAAAGTTTTTAACAATTAATTTTGTTTTTTTCTTTATCAAACATTTGAAATTGAAGTTTTAAGGCCTACATTAATTTATACAAATGAACTTGACATGATAAAATCAACAATAGTTAAATATTGGTTGTATGTATTGTTTTGCAACCATTCAAAGGGACAGCAAATTGCCATTTTATTTGAAAACGGCCCATATATATATATATATATATATATATATATATATATATATATATATATATATATATATATATATATATATATATATATATATGCATCTTGTAAATGTGATAATAACGTTCATAATAACATGTCAATTGCTTGTATGTCAACTACCCCCTCTTAGCACTTGATCAAATATTCTAATAAGGAGACCATTTCTTTTCAGACACATCGGAAGGTTGTCGGGAATAGTATGGGAAGTAATCTTAGAGACTATGAATGGTTATGGAGTAATCTATGAAATAATGGTTTGGGCTAAATCAGCAACATATGTAACATTATGGTATTTATGGGCATGTTTATTTGTGATTTATTAAGAAACATTAAGGATTTTTCAAAGGAATGTCATGTAAATGGGTTATTACTGATTAATCAGCATCTTTGAGCCTTTGTCTAGTAGTCCAGTCAATGACTGCTGAAATGAGGGGTGTAGAGTGCATGAAATTTGCGATAATTTTTGACTTCATAGCTTCGTTAGTAGTAGTTTGAAGGTAAACATACTAAAAGTCTCCGCCCCTGGGGGGTGAGCTAACGGTGGGGGGGGGGGAGGGTCGAAGCTCCCAATTTTGTGTTTTTCGATTATATCTCGAAAACGGTGGACTCTGAAAAAAAAGAAGCTTTTTAAATTTCCTATAAATTTAATTATATATATATTTGTCGAAATTCTAACAGTTTTCGAGATATACGTTATTAAAAATCGATAATTTTAGAAATAAAAAAAATGTTTACCTCACTTTTTGTTAAATATTTGCTTTAAATACCAGACAAGTATATATGGAATTAAAGTCGATTTAATACTTTACAATTTTAATTCTGACATTCTTTCTGAGAAATGTTCGTGGAAGGTACTAGAAGCCAAAGTTTGGTAACATTTGTTTTTTTTCCCGAAAATCACCGAGTTCCAATTACGAATATCTCGAAAACGGTTAGAATTACCACAAATTTGTATTAAAATTAATTTTATAGGAAATTTAATTAGCTTTAATGTTTATATGAAACATGTTTTTCTAGAGTCAACCTTTTCGAGATATAATAAAAAAAAATTGAACTTCTCACCCCCCTACCGTTAGCTCATCGCCGGGGACTTTTAGTTTGTTGACTTTCTAACTATTCCTAACGAAGCAATGATTTCAATCGCATATTTCATGCACTCTACAATCCATTTATTGACTGAACTATAGTAAATTTTTAAGAAGTCAAAAACGACGCTTGATTTCTTGTCGTTTTAGTCTTGTACGTGAATTCCAAGTGAAACGTTTGTCCAGTTGGACTCCTAGTTATCGAATTTGTTCCACAGAAATCAGCAGTAGAATAATATGAGAACTAATATTTATGGTAAAATATAAATATAAATAATATAAATTTAAGATTATATAATTAAATATTATGACTTTTTTTACTTGTGTAGGTCATTAAATTTTATATAACTTATGTGTTATTATCAGATTATAATACTAACATTGTACTTGTCAGTGCCTAACATAAGAAGTTTTTTATTATCTTAATTAGACCAACACAATTTTTATTTAACATATAAGATTATTAAAACGTTTTAATGAAATATATTGTAATTAGTAAGATGTTCTAATACTTCGTTTTATATATTACTTTAATAATTGATTTTTTAAATGGTATTTTGGAACAGTTAATTTTTACTTTAAAAGAAATAAACTGTATTTTTGTGAATTAAATCTATTGTTTCTCTCACTGCCTGATGGCACTAATATGATAATTTGACTAATCAATGATATTTTAATCAATCGAAATCGTTTTTTTTTTAATTTATTAATTTTTTGTAGTCCCCTATTTCCTCCTTTTTGTTATTTCTAAGGTTTTGAATACTTGTTTTTTTTTTTTTTTTAAACATTTTTCAATTTTTATTTATGATTTCATTATTATTTCTGTCAACGTTTTGATACTCCTTTGGGTAAAATTTGGATGTATTATATTAATATACTAAATAGGATGTAATAAACAATCAAAAATAATGGTTTATTTTTATTGCCTGACAGTGAGATGCACTTATTTTTGTAGTTTATAATTCTTTTCATAGAGGTTGTTTGTGATCCTTTTATTATTAGTGAATTGTAAATACTTTAGACATGTTGCAATCGCTTAGAACTTAAATAAACCAACAACTTCTTTTCAGAGGGTATAGGTAATGTTTTAAGAAAACTTCGTAATCTTGCATCACTTAGAGACACGCTTTCCGATCGATAAAGACATTAAAGAGCAACTAATCGATATTTAGGCCGGGTTGAAAAATAACGGAACTCTCTCAGTTAGATTTTCGAATGCAGATATCTTAAAAACAAATTTTATTTTACTTATTTATTATTTTTGTGATCATATAAATATAATTATTAACTTGAATTATGGCCTCAAATGTAATTCATCTTATTTACCAATATATATATTATGGTGTATTGCTTCTAGTATACTAGACCGTACCTTTTTAGGTATACGTATACTAAACACGCAGATTTTTAATACCTTTCGTTAAGGTAGTTCCACACATTTCTTATAATTATAATTAAGATGTAGCCATGACTAGCTTCTTCACTCTAGTCCACAGCGTCTTTAATATATCTCCACTTGATTCTAAACCCCACAAGAAGGGTATGCTTGGATTTTAGGTTCTCAGGTTGTGTGTGTATATTGCACCCGCTATAGCTTTAACGTATTTTATTTATATTTTTAAATTATACGTTATTTCATCACTTTTATAATTCAAGTGTATGTATTGGGTTGTTTCACATGAAATGTCCGATTTTATAATATTTGAAATACATATAGGATTTTGCGAGTCTCTGTTGTTTACTTCCAAAGTTCACATATCATAATCAAGCAGTTACTAATCCTCTACTTTTCTTTTATAAACATTAGCTTCCCAATCAATTACACACTGTTTAGTATACCTTCAAATATGAACAGGGAAACACGCGATTTTCGTGTAATATTTTTTTATGAGTTTAAACTAGGTCGTTTGGCAGCTGAGGCTGCTAGAAACATCTGTAAGGCGTTTGGGGAAGGGAGTGTAAATGAACGAACCATTCGCCGTTGGTTTGCTAAGTTTTCGACTGGGGATACCAACTTGGAAAACCAGCCCCGAGGAAGACCTCCAACTGTAATTAGAGAGGTGAGACCATTACCTCTACAACCAACTGCAATGAAATTGGCCAAATGCACGAAAAATTATTGAAAAAACAACCTGGATTGGTAAATAGGAAGGGCCCTATACTCCTACACGACAACGCTAGACCCCACGTTTCAAAACTTACCATGCATTGAAAGAGCTGGGGTACGAAGTTCTTCCGTACCCACCATATTCTCCCGACTTGTCTCCAACAGATTATCACCTTTTCAGGAATTCGGACAACTTCTGCAGAGGAAAATTTTTTGCAAATGATGCTGAAATCAAAAGTGCGTTTTCAGATTTTGTTTCACTTCAAAGCTCAGAGTTTTTCAAATCCGGGATAAAAAAGTTGTCACGTTGGGAAAAATGTGTAGAAAAAGAAGGTAAATACTTCGAATAAAATTTTATTGTTTTCATATTGTATTTTTACTAAAATCCCTTTACCTTGAAAACGGACATTTCATGTGAAACAACCCAATATGAATGATAAGGGTTGCTCAGTTGGTAACTCTCATCTCTAAGATTTGAGTTCATGTTCGACTGAACGAACAAAATTTCATTTCTTTTATTTCAGCCGTGGATAGCTAGAGATCCTCCTGCGACTCTCTCAAACTCACCAAATTGGAGGGAAATCAGGTGGTTGAGCTTGATAGTGACCACATCATCTCCTTGTTCAACCGTTGTTCTCAAAACAATACCTTCTTACCTAGAACTGATCCCAATCAGCGCTTTATGGGTCTTAGCGTTACAGGTTACTAATGGTTACAGTACCAACCTTAATATTCATATAGTTCTAGAATGGCGTTCCATTTAAGAAATATATTAAGGTTAATTCGTTATTTATAATATTAGTTCCTTAAAAGCAATTTAGAAAATTCAAGCTTCTTAGTGGTCGTTATAGTTTCTTTATTAACAACACAATACGAATTTAAAACAAAGAAAATTCTTTCTTTTTTTTTTTTTTTTGACACCTTTTAATAAAAGTTATTTACCGTTTAGTAAATATGATATTTGTTTAACGGGTTAGATTTTCATTAATTTCCGGATAACATGACATGAATAATATTCCGACTCAGTTTATTAACGCCCTGGCCAAGAAAATTTATTAGTTTCATCAATTTCCCGATCCTAATTAGAACACCTAATTTTCGGAAGGAAGCGTGATACCCTCATTTATTTTGTAGAGATGACAAGGGACATATTTTGATTAGATTTAATTAGGTTAATTACGAAAACACATAAATAATTGGACGTATCGTTTTTTATTAATATAAAAATGAGAAATCATTATTAGTAATATTATAAAAGTTATAATTATAACTTGATTATTATAATAATTATAGAACTGCTACTGATATTTTATGCACAAATCAGCATTGTGCTATATATATATATATATAATTAAAACTATCTTTTGTTAGCTTTATAGCATTAACGTAAGATCTTCTGAACTGTGCGTTAACGATAACGATCCTAATGCTTAGGTTACAAAAAAAAAAAAAAAAAAAAAAAAAAAAAAAAAGTGGTGGTGAAACTCGAATTTGATATCTTAAGTTTTAATAATATTCATGTGATTCTGATGACCGAATGAATTATTTTTTTTGAGTAGAGTTAAGGAAAAATTGTAAACATTAATTCATTAATTTTTGTTAAAGTAAGTATTTAAAAATATTAACATTATTGACATTGGGTTTTTGGGCTTTTAATCTAGCTGAAAATGCTAATGTTTAAATATTCAAATTTTAAATTTTTTGTTAGTTTATCCATTTCGACGTTCCTTGGCTGGATGAAAAAAACAAAAAAAAACAAAAATCAGTTTCCTTATTCCAACCATATAAATAAACATTTTATTGCATTTAAAGTTAATGCCATAGTGCAATAACTAAATTTAGATTTTATTCTTATAAAATTAGGTAATCCGTGAAACAGAGTAGCTTGGAATGTCTCCTTGTTAGCTATTTTCTTAGAACAACTTGTTAGAAATCATCTGCAATATGTATACAACATCCTTAACAATAGATAACCAACGTAGCCGTATTTTTAAATATAATCATGGATCTTGAGTCTGATGGCTCAATCAACATAAATTATAGTAATAATTTTTCGAAATTCAGTACTTCTACTATAAATACCTGCCTGTTTTTCTATTCTGATTCCCATTAGAGACTATTTATAAATGGATCTATTCTATTCCAACGAAAAATGACTAGAGATAAAAGAGACAAGTCTGAGACTAGTCGGTAGAGTCGACTAATTGGCTGCTTTTGTAGTTGGCGATTAATCAGCAAAAAGTCCCGACTAGTCGGCCGTTTTATTAATTCATATTTGTACGATTACAAAAATGTTGATTGAAATGAAAACTTGGCCTTTTTTTATTATAATTATTGTTTTAGCATTATCTTTTCAGTTTGTTATTTATTCCAGGAAAAGTAACTCTTTTTTGGCAAAAAATAAATTGGATAACTTCTATAATATTAGATAAAGAACGTATGTGATCTTCTGTTTCTTTTTTTTTATCACAGTTTTTGTTTTGTGTCATAATTAAATAATACTAATTCTATTGACAATGTATGTATATTTATACATAAGTCCACACAAACAATATATTTTCTTATACTAAATAAAGTAATTTACCGAATTTTGTTTTATTTTTCTTTAAAAAAAAACGCTCCATTAAACACCGGTCCATTTGCAAAATAAAAATTATATATAAGATAAACAAATTGTAATTACAAAGATAAACCGTAGTTACATTTACTGACGACTGTAAAGCTAAAAACGAACGCCGTTGAACATTACCTATGTCCAGCGGAAGCAATGATTAGACCGACTAATCGACATTTTGCCAGTCGACTAGTTTGCCAAAGTCTTAGTCGGCCCATCTTTAAACATGATATATTTATGTTTGATCCATATTTGTATTATTTATTAGGTTCATTTGCAATATGTTTTCACGAATATTGTGTTCTAAAGGTGAAAAGACTTTATGGTATTTTTTAAAAATTGGTTTTAAACATATTTCACAACTAATTTCAATATTAATATGTCTAGATGTTGTTTACTGATTCCATAAATTCATAAACCCTCCTCCCTATTCTATGAAAACTCCACAGATGAGCTCCGTATTTAAAATCACATCACGTTCTGTGCATCAATGCATAATCCGTGAAAACAGGATACTTCTGATATGAGATTTAGCTTAGGAATACCCGCAATACCTAACCTGTTTAACTGTTTAAAGTTTCAACTTATTTCAAACAATTTTCATTCTACTTATTTTTCAAATTAAACCTTTAAAATATTTTCTTTAGTTTTTTTTTTTAAATCTGAAGGTCTTATCTCAAAATTGGTGAATAGCTCTTGGATAGAAGTTACTTGCCAGATGAAATAATTTTTTTTTTTTTTATTCTTGGACAGATTGTTCACTAAAAATAATATGAATGTGTTGAAAGATTAACAAAATAAGCTAATAAAATATTTGTCTCGGTGTAAAGTAAAATAAATAGAATATGAATAGACAAAATCTTGGCGGTTGAGAGTGATTTCGGCCAAATTTCCTACTTCAAAACCGTTGGACTATTAACACTACTTCCTTACAGCAGTACTGAACCCTTCAAGTGTTATAGAGTCTGTACATTTTTTTTTAATTATTCAACTAATTCTTCGGGATTGGATTTACTGAATTGGACCAAATAAATTACTAATTGTAACTTGTATTAGCATAAAATATATATCATTGTATAGCCTTCTGGCTGAAATTTGAACAGATTTTTTAATAGGAGTGCTTTACGCGAGCTTAGGAAAGGTGTATGTTTAATTTCAGGAAGTAGAGTGTTCCATAAAATAATAGGTCGGACAAGAAAGGATGTTGGTATTATGATGTTCAATGAGAAGGAGTATAAAGGTCAGAGGAACTTTCAACAGGAAAAACAAATATGACGAATCAGTTTATAAATCGCAGTAATCTATACCAGATACACATTAAGAGGCTTACATATATACCACAAAGCCAAAGTCAAAGTAAGAAAAGATGTAAGAGGGAACTAGGAGTTGATGGGTAGGTTGAGAAATGTTAAAATAGCTTGAGGGATGTTTGGGCAGTCCAAGGCTTCTAGGAAGGTCAATAATAATTTGTAAGTTTTTGACGGAAGGACAGAAAGTGGTGGGTTGATCATTCAGGGTTGGAATGGGATAAAAAGGTTTTGGGCCTGAGAAAGCGACTACAACCGATTACATCATAATTTTTTCCCCCAACTGTAATACATTTGCTTCCAACCAATGAATGTGTGGTAACATTAAAAATAGCAGGCATGAGGGAGTCAGCACTTATAGGCACAATTTCAAGGCGTGAATCTACATTAAAGATTATACAAGAAGATTCCTTGTCCAGCTCCTTTTCAACCTCCATTCAATTATAACTGGAATTAATGTTGCCATATTATGTACCTGCTTCTTAGAGTTTCATCGTAATTTGTTGGGTATTATTGTCGGAATACGTATGTTTAAGTATGTACTAACTTTAAATTATTTAAGTTGACCCGAGCAAATATTTATTCGAGGTTTATAAGGAACTAAAAGTCTAGTGTCAAATACATAAATGTTCTTTCTGTTTGTTTCGAATTGTTAATATTTAAGCACTATTAATATTAATAATGTATCGGAATATTTAAGCTATTCTGCTGTAACAGCTACGTGGAACTTTGTTTGCTGAGCTGTGTACTAATTGTTAACGCTCCGCGCTGTGCAAATGTCAGGGGTCGTTCTTCCTGTTAGTCAGCTCCTGCAATCTGTTCGAAAATTGTTTACACCCTCCTTCCTCTTCTAATAAGGTCAATTTTATCTTGTGAACATATGTTTATACCTCATACCTATAAAGCAGGTCATAACTTAGGAGATTCTCTTACCTATGAAAATAAAAAACGGATCATTCAATAAAACCGAGACAAATAAGCCGTCGTATATTTCACAAGATTTATGACTCTAATTCACTACTTTATTTAGAAGTTCCTTTATAGTGAGATTTAATAAACTTATTTTATGATTTTTTTTTTTTGTCATACAACCTTAGAAACTGAAGTCAATTTTAGAAATCAATTAGAAAAAGGTTTGGACAAAAAAAGTTCATATAAAGTTGAAATTAAAGATAATTTTTTTAAATCAGTATAACGAAATTAAAAAATGTATAAATTAAATTATAGATATAGATATAGGAAAATATAGATTTTTTTTTAGGTGGAAACAATACTTTTAGATTGCAGGGGGTAAAAAAAAAAAAAATAAAAAAATAAAAAAAATAGAACATTAAAATCCTTATTAAGTATAGTCTAGGAAATAGGGTTTGGCGAATAAAAAAAACTGCAACGGATCTTAATTTTTTTTGGGCTGAATCTGAATTGAAGTTAGCTACCACGGCAGTTGTCGACTTCATGCGACAAAATCGGACCCCCCTCCCGCGAAATAGCGATTATTTTCAGTTTTTTATTTATAACACCCGGACGAGCCGTTTATCGAAGAAAGTCTCTGAACTTTCTTAAAACTTCATATATGAAGTCTGATAGTAAATTAAATCAGCCTTAAGATTAAAAAAAAAATAGTTTCGAAGTGATAGCGACAAGAGTACGACAAACGTATTTTCGCGCATGAGTGGCTGCAGTTTGAACAATTTCTAAAATTTGTCCCAAGACCATAATTCAATTGGAATCTAGGAGCGGAAATCCAGATTTGTTGGTGAGTTGATCAGTTAGTATTTTTGGAAGTGCTCTACTCCTGAATGGTAGTGCCTGAGTATTTTGCCCTTAAACATACACATATTGGAAATTATTTTAACAAATTTTTCATATATTTAAAATTTAACAATTTTCCTTTGTCAATTCATACAATATATAAGTGCATAAAAAAGCAAAAATACAATCTCAATTAGAGAAAATATTTATAAAAACTATTTATAGAAGCAATAAAAGAAAATAACGTAATAATGAAATAATTTGTGACTTGAATTTTGGTGCAGTCATATTATATATACAAAGCATACACTCAGCCTGGTATACTTCGGATCAATCTTGTATCGTAGAGCTCCCAGCGCTGCTCTCTGAGCTGCGTCACTGGTATCGATAGCCAGTGGAGGCTGAGTAGAGAGTATAATAAATAAGTTTTATTTTATTTTTTTCTTTTTGCACGCATTGATACGATTGATGAAAGGGAGAGATTCAATGCGGATGGATGTGATAGAGTTATTACTAAATGATATGATTGGAATACACAGATCAATAGATCGTAATAATTAATTTTCATTTACTTCATAAAACTGTTTTCATTTTTTTTTTTACATTTTCCCGTAGCAGATATATTTCCTCCTGTAATTTTCCAGAATATTAAAGAGCGTAATAAAATTCATTAAATTTGATCTGTAAAGGAATATCTCTCCAAGTTTTGTTTGAACGCGGAATCAAATTTGCCTTCTGTTACAACTCAAATAGCCCTTGACTGAGGGCATCATAAAGGGGGTTTGCTTTTTACAGAGAAAGATGATAGCTTGGATTTAATATCATAAAATTGAAGTTATACTTAATAAAGTACATTTTTTATGTTCCTCGTAATAGACTTAAGATTTATTCGAGTACTCATCTTTTCCTCCATTACTCTCTTAGAAATTGAAAACACTCCTTCTTTGAAGATGTAAATTTAGAATTTCATTAACCTGCGAAGTTACCATAAAGTAATCTCACACAAACATAAGCTTGTTATTTGGTTTGCCTTCTTGGCTAACGAAAATTCCCTCCTCCCTCTCCTCACTTTCCAACGTAAACACATAAAACTCATTTAATTAATTCATATTTTTGTATCTTTAAATAATTAAATTTTTGAAAAAACAAGTCTTAACAAAAACTTGTAAATGGTGCATCTTACCAGACGTAAAAATAAATAAAAATGAAACCAAATATTTAAAAAATATTAAAATCTAAATATTTTATTCTGATAATATTTTACTTCACTATGGTTACGGGCTATAATTAGTGGTTATAAATTACCTATTCATCTCTCATTGACTAACGAAAATATAATTTTAAAATAAAGAGATACGAAATAAGAAAACAAAGTTATATTGCTAGAAGGAATAAATAAAAACCTTTTTAAAAAAATATGCTTATTTACTATGGTTAAACTTTTCTTTTTAAATTTTTTTATTGTTATTTACAATTGTATACAAATTTGTGGAAAAAGATTACAATAGCGTGTCAATAACTTTTAAAGAACTACTCATAAGTAGCACTTTCATTAAAGTTCTACATTGGAAGGTCTCTTTTGTTTTTAGAATCCTTGGAGGGTTTTCGAGAATGGCTTGGTGAGGGAAATAAATTGAGAGACTTGTGGATTGGATTGGCTATGGAGCTTATAGTGTAAGGATAGGTAGCTGGTTGGTTGGCTACATCTGGAGCTTTGAGGATTTATCAAAGGATTTTGGATTGTAAGGATTGGCTACGAGATGGATTAGATGGTTTAATTGAGCCCCAAAGTTCAATTCTGTATTTCCGAATAGTTCTATTCACTATCATGTAAAGGGGTCCTTCGTGATTAATCGGAAGCTTTGAACGTTGGTCTAGTAGGTTGAAATTTAAGACTTTCCCATCTACTGTCCTCAAAATTTTATTATATAATATAGTTTTATTATACTGTTAGGTAAGCCGTAACCTATGAGATCCTAGCAATTCTCTCTCACCTTGATACTGTTTCAACACAATTTTTCAGCTTTGACTTGAAATTAGGTGATTCACTCTCTACCCCTAATCATCGCTAATTCACCAAAATTTCTTAATATACTACAGCACTGATTATGAAGTTAACTTAAAACATAATCAGTAATTTTAATTAAAAACCCTGAATATCATTTATATATATATGTTTAATTAACATTTCCATCTAATTACTTATATTATTTTTAAGTTCATCATAGTGACATTATCTATATTTGATTATGAAACATTTTTTAGGATATTGATAATTATTTTTTATTTTATTTATTTAGGTTAACGTCACTTTATGCTGCTATGGCTAATCGGACGATGGGAGTTCTAAATTTTGCCTATCCAGGTATAATTAGGATAGGAATCTTTAACGAGTACCTGACATCGCACAGGCTCGGAACCCCCGTTTTACGTCCCTTCCGAAGGACGGTATAGCTAAGGATATTTTTACTCCCTTTAAAAAATCCTAGGTCATCTGCCGGGCTGCGAACCCGCGATCTTGCGTTAGTAGGTTTGATAATTATTTTTTTAAATTACCTATAATTGAATTAAGAACTTGAATCCACTTCTACCAATTTTATTATTGTTAATATCAACTAGTTTTATTTTCATATTCAGTATTAATTATACCTATTTTTAGTTTTTAAATATTTATATTGATTGTAATTATAGTTATTTTTGTTTAAAATTGTTATATTTTATGCGAAACAATAAATAACTATAATAAAAAAATACAAACATTTCAATAAAAAATACCTAAAATAATCACGATATCACCTTATCATATAACAATAATCACTCAGGTTTACAAGTACCCTATGTAAACGGACATATACATAACCTTTATAGACGATTTCACGACAGACATCATGGACGTAATAACATACTCTTAATTACATGGCCATGACTGACATACCTGGAAGTACTCTCAGAAGCGTATAAGGAAGCTGGATGAGAGATTTGTTTTAATAAATCCTTTTTCTTTGTTAATTAATGCCAGGAAGAGGTACAGTTGAGTACTACTCTGCCTCACGTTTATAAGGCAGTAATGATCACGTTGTATCATTACACTTGAGCAAATTCTCTTGTCATTTTAATAACATGTGTAGATAAAAAAATATGAAAGAGAAATATATATATATATATATATATATATATATATATATATATATATATATATATATATATTCAATTTTATTATTTACCTTTAGAAATTTATAGAGTTTAAATGTATTAATAAGTAAATTTATTAATTATATTAATGAAATAAAAAAATAAACATTATTCTGGGACTTTCCCCTAAGAATGATAATAATGCACAGTTACAAGTACAATTGTCTTGCAATATCATTTACAAATTAAATGCTTCAGTTATTACAGCATACATTTTTGACAGGAAAAAAATTTAAATTAGAATAAATATGAAATAATAATAACATATATTACATATATATTACAATGACTGAAATTGATATGGTCAAATACCTAAATAGTGAAGACTGGGCAGCTCTAGTAAGTTACTTGAAAGAAGCCTATATCCACCGTTCCTTTCTTATTAAAAATTTTAATTATTAATAACTTGATAATTCTTTGGATGCTATTGATTGATAATATATGTTATAAATAAAAATGATAATAATTAGATATTATTAAATAGTATAATAATGGGTGGATATATATTATTTGAGATATAATTGAGATACTGTTATAGGATATGTGATAATTATGATATTGTTGTATAAGACATAATTGATTATATAATGGGTAATTAGGTTGTATTATATTTTTTGGATTGTATTGTTTGTGAATAGATTAGATAATAAATCAATAAATATTTACATATTTAAAAAATAAATAAACAAAAATGTATATAAAATCATTACTAAATTAAAAGCGCTCCTGACAGACAGCTGTAGCTAAGTCAGTAATATTAATTTGAACACTTTTGTAAATAACATAAAATTCTTTAAATATTATTAATAAAGTATTTTCTATCTATCTACTATCATAATATAACATAAACATATGTTATAATAATAACATAAAATACAATCGTATATATAAGAGAAAGAAAGAGAGAAAAAAAAAAGTAATTTTAAGTATTTATTTAATTATTTACATATTTGCGGAAGATTGATTGTCTGAAGTTAGGGAAGCTGCTTTAAGTATAGAAGTGGTTAGGGAATTCCAGAAGGAAGTAGCACGAATGATGAAGGATTCGTCAAAGGAAGCGGTTTTATGTAAGGGGATATACAGGTTAAAAGGTTGGGATCTAGTGTTTAGGAGGTGGATAGAAGAGCGCAGAGTTAATAGATCGAGAATATAGGAAGGTTTTTTGGTTTTTAGAGATTGAAATAGGAAAGTACCCAGAAAGTATTGCCGTCGGAATTTAGAAAAAAGCCACCCAAGCTCAGAATATCGGCAAGTAACGTGTGACCGCCTGGGGATCCCGAAGATAAATCTAATGGAACAGTTCATCAGTATATTATTATATTAATAATTATATTATTTTATATAATATTAATAATAAGAGAACTCGATGGCCTAGCTCGTTGGGAAAAGGTTCTCATTGTGCTTGGTTTTTTTAAAATCTTCTGGTCTTGTTTCGAACCTGGGCAGATTAAAATTTATTTCATGGTAGACACATTGAATGAATCTTCACCAATCTAGGAGGAAAAAATTCTCAATCACTTGAACAGACTTGGAAACCTGATATACATAAACAATAGAGTTAAAATAAGGTAAAATAAAACCACTAAAGTCACAAAAATTAGGAAATTACAATGCAGTTTGACCCCAATATATATATATATATATATTTAATTAGGTTTACTTTTTCACTATTTATTTTATATGTATCATATTAATTAAATAAAAATAATAAATTAGATCGTTTCTGACGATTACATGATGGGTAATTGTATATAGTAATTATTTTTAATTATCTGAAAAAAGTAATGAATGAAAAAACACGTCAAGCTGGTATCGTTTAAATGAGATGTTTCCGGTGTACTAATCCAATTCATATCATGACACGATACTGTTTTCAAATCTTTCTGTATATTTTAACTGACCTGTTAGCCTACTCAACAAACCTATTTACTCAGTTATGCTTTAGACTCCATTTAAATAGGAACTATCGAAGTGTCGTCAAATAAAAATAAGCAAATAAACAAAAAAAATAAAAACATGCTTACATACATTAATTCTTATGTATTTTTGAGTATTGAAAGTTTATAAATGTATGTAAAACTATTTTTTTCTTATAAAATTAATTTTCTTAATCCCCTTGATGATCGGAGTCAATAAAATGTAATATGACTACGGGTTTTTCTAGCTTCTTATTATTTTGTTTTAATTTTCGTAACTACCAATTTTAAATATCTCTTAAACTGAAGATGTTGGAATAATTCCCTCTAATTTAAGTGTTTCAAATTTGCCAAATACAAAAAACTCCCTTCGCGGAATTGAAAATTCGTTTTCAGACAATAAAGCAGATAAAAGCAGCTAAATGCTTCGTGATTATTTCATATACCTACTAAGGCACCTCTACCATGAATTTCAGAGAGGTACTTTTGGGTACTTTTTAGTAATAGATCTTTTCAGTTTAAAAAATGCTTTAGTTTACGGCACTTTTCAAAAAATTATATTATAGGTCAAATTATAAAAAAATTATTTTGAGCATGGCTTACTGGTATAACGATCGTCTATATTCACTAATTATAAAAGAATAATAAAAAAATATCAATAGGATGATACACAAATTTAGATTGAAAGAATCAATAGTTTTAACAGAATTTGACCAGCCGAGTTAGGTACTACTTTCATCGTTGTTTTTACTTTGAAATCCACCTGCTAAAAACGAAAGAACCATTGATAATGTTCCATAAACTACTTAACTATACACCTATCACAATAGTTTCAATTATTTTCATTATGACTTCTTTCCTCCTAGATAGGCCGTTCGTCCCACTGTGCGCCGGCAAGAATAGGTTGATACCTGCCGGATTATCCGTACTTTCTTTCCTAGTTGAGGTATACAAAGACTCTAAGCCCCAACGAACAACAACAAATTATAATAAGAGACAGAATTAATTTACCCAGGTTTTATTTATCCTTGTCAAATAATGTAATATATTAAATTTATTTTCTGATATACTTTATCTTAGCTTAACTCCTCATATTTCTTTTTATATCCACTACAATGTAATTACATGTTTTGGGGTATGCTATCCCATCATCAGTTTGAAATACAATGTTTCACATAAAAATACATATCTAAATGAATTAACTTAAATAATAAAACAACAATAAAAACAATACTATTCAGCTCTTCTTTCTTTTGGTGTTGTCTTACCTTATCTATCTAAAACATACATTTTAAAATACCCCTACCTATTAGAGTTCAAGGGTCTATTCCTTATTTTGTTTTTTTATATTTTATTTTTATTTCTTTTTTGGCCAATCTAGATTTTTAATTTGTCTATAATTATTGCATATATGGTTCCTTTTTTTTTTCTGTGTCTGTTATAATTTATTGAGTCATTTAGGTGTATAAATTGTCTCTTTAATTTTTCTATTATCTGTTTTTCTCTCGTGGTTTAATATTTCTACTTTTACAAAATCAAATTAGTGGCTTAAATTATGTGCATGGTCTAAATGTGCTGTTTTATTTTTATTTTTTTTACTAATCTTTTTGCAGTCAAATTTGTGTTGATTTATTCTTTTATGTAGATTTTGCTATGTTTCTGTAGTTGTTACTTTAGGTAGGGTATTTTATAAATGTAACAGTTTTAGATAGACAAGGTGAGATAACACTAAAAGAAAGAAGAGGTGAATTGCATTGTTTTTATTGTCGTTTTATTATTTAAGTTAATCCATTTAGATTTGTATTGTTTAAGTGAAATGTGAGAGGAATTTAATGTAAAACATAGTATTTCAGTCTGATAATAGGATAACATATCCCGAAACATGTAACTACATTGTCTGGAAGATAAATAGAAATATGAGGAGTTAAGCTAAAATAAAGTATATCCGAAAATAAATTAAACATTATATACTCTTTTATTGAATAAATAAAATGTAATAAATTAAAAAAAAAAAAAATTGTAACCGCCGACTAATTGTTTTGTTTGTTGGGGTTTATAAGCATAAAACCCTAGGGTCATCAATGCCTGTAGCCGCCGATTAATTTATACTCTAATTTTTATCACTTTTTTTCTTTTATTAAGAAAAACAAATAGGTGAAATGAATGTATTATAATATTTTTAGAAATGATAATAGAAATGTGTAATAAATCAGTATGAATTTTTTAACGTATTACGCATTCTAATAAAATATAAAACTTCCATATCGTGTAATTTTACTTTTTATTGATACATCCAACATTATAAGAGGCAAATCATTTCATTAAAAATAATTTCGACCCTCTAGGAAAGTCATTAATAAAATCATAGCAGAACATTAGCTAACACTAAAAAAGAAAACTGATAAATTAGATAGTCGGGGAGAAGTGATGACCCCCTTCGCCCGCTCAAGTTTGTTCACCCTCGCATTGATATATCGTTAGCACTAACGAAAAACTTGTTACTGCTTCAACTTGTTATTTATGATTTATGATTCTGCAAGTTATATGCTAAGCCTTATGCGTGAACTCCCTTCCAGAAGACTTATTTTTTCCACATGTTTACAAAACGTGCATCTCTATTTAGGGTTCAGAGAATATTAAACTCTGAAACTACTTTTAGTAAACACTAAATTTTATCATATGATATACTTTATAAGCATTTAAAATATAAAAAGTAAATCTGTTTAATTAAGGAATTTTAGTACAAAGAAGATCAACTATAACCTTATATAACCTTTAAAAATGAAATTAAACATTTAAAAACGGTAGTTGTACGAACTATAGATCATAGTTCGTACAACTACCTCTTTGCTGAAATCGAGTGCTTGAAACTACTAGACGACTTATTCATAAAGTCTCAACCAAGAAAAATTTTAACAAATATGGTTACAATTAATTCAGAACGAGATTTCATAATTATACAACTCTATTTAACACTGCTCCTAGTTTATTCATAAGTATGTAGCTACATGTTTCTGGACTGTAGTCATATCTTCAGGCTTCCCTTTAGCTGTGGCTATATATATGTGCAAATATGAAACTAGGATTTATGCCAAATAGAGTTGTTTAACAAATATCAACATTACGGGGAATTATTTTGATATCGAAATAAAATCTTGGAGGTAACTGCAATACTTATTTTTTAGAGAAATATTCATATTCCGAAAAGTTTAATTTCAGATAAAGTTAAATAAAAGTAGATTTCTTTAACCTATGTATCCAACTTCTTATTTCTGCGAAAAAGAATAATTTCGTATTTATGGTAAAATTCTTAATGTAACTCCTAAAGATTCTGAATTACAATATATGAATTCATTATTAGCAAATAGATTTAGTTGCTGTTAATATATTTTAACAATAAGTGAACGTTATCATAGGTACAAATAAATTTTAAAAAAGTGAAACATTTATTTTTTCGTTGTGAAGTCGTGGATAATTTCGGATTCACCAAAAAATAACCTAAAACTGTTGAAAAAATATCATGCACAATGTGTTTACTAAAACGGTTGTTTGGATCCATTGGTGCTTTTTCTGGGAGGAAATGTTGATAAAACAAGTGATAGACATTTCATCTCAGGAAAATACTAATATAATATTAATTTTAATAGTGAGTTGAGTTTTTCTTTTAATTTGTTTTTGGAAGTCTAGATCAAACGTTTGTTCAGCGTCACTCTGAGCTTCTCCGTCATTATTTACTGTCGAATATAACGATTTAGGAATACCTCAACAGAATTCTCCATCCACACATAGAGGTTCGCCTGAAGGCCTGGCGCCTCAAGGCATGCCTTCGGGTTTTTCGTTGCATTTAAAGCCACCTTTAAAGCGGTTTATAAAACAATTCTCAAATGTTGAATATAGTAACACTCTATTCTTGCTGATGATATGAAGCCTGGTACTTTGTTGTTAAGATAGCATCAATTCTTAAGATTCCTCTGAGAATTATTCTCTTTCCTGGAACTTCCACTTATCATTTCATAATTGTCTTTTTTGTTTTACTGTTTTCAATGAGATCAGATATATTATATTAGTGACAAATTTGAATGTACCATAGACTCGTAACATTGTTGAATAAGAAGATGCAATGCTCTTTAAATTAATCCTAATAGTATCAGTTGGAAGAGCTTACAGAATTGAGCTCGAGGATTGGCAAGCAGTTACTGTCCGTCCCAAGAGCCAGGTGTATAGGCTAAATGCTTTTCACTCCACCACCTGCTGCCTTTCTTAACCTAATCCCTCCAGGAACGGATTCTCTACTGATATTTAATTGTCTTTTAGTTTATATTTAGAAACTATATGGTTTACTCAATTTAGTAATGGAGTGTGTATAGGAAGTAATAATCGGAACAAAGTTTGAAAACAGATACTGTAGAAGAATCAATATGGATATTTAGGGATAATAGTCTTCACTTTACATTCACATTACACATTGAATCGGTAATGAAGGTCGTGGGTTCGAATCTCATCTGGGCGGGTTAAAATTGATTTCGTGGACCCACGATCTTGAATCTTATCTTACCACCAATGCTAGAATAGGGTTGGTATCTAGTAGGATGACTCACCCTTTCCGTCCTAGTTGAAGTACATACATTTATTGATATTTGTAAAAACACTCAAAAAATCAGCAATTTTATATACAGATCTTGTCATACATTTTTACATCAATATAATGAATTATTAATAAATAATTTACCCTTTGTCGTAAGACGTCTAAAAATTCTACCCTGTTCAACAGATCCACTACCTTGGACCAAATGTGGAGGAACGTCTTGGAATCCACATACAAGGTTCAAACGACTACGAAACTTCTCGATGTTTTTAACTTCTCCACCCTTCAATGATTCCGGTTAAGTACAAGATACTTTATTTAAATGACAATAATTAGACTGTTTTGGAGATGCGGAGTTGAGGTCTGGGGCTTCACTAAACCATTATTATTCCGAGTTGAGGTGGCTTTATCCAAGTTTTCGGCGACAATACTTCCTTGGTTCCTTTCTATTCCAATCCTTAAAGTCCAAAAAACCTTCGTACATTTACGACATCCTTGCCCTTCGTTCATCCATTCATCTTTTGAACACTAGATCCCAGCCTTTAGATTTTTATATCCCTTCTCATCGAATTGCTTCGTTTGAAAAATCCTTCATTAATCGTGCAGCTTTATTTTGGAATTCCATACCCATTTCGATCCGCAATGCTCCTTCTCTCACTTCCTTTAAACATAATTTATTCATCTACCTCCTGAATTATCAATCTTCCGAAATTATGTAATAATATATTAGTGCTAGAATATTTCTTTTTATTTTATATTTTATTTCTATTTTATTTTAATTTTGTTATCTACATATTTTGTTTTTCTTATATAAACCGAAAGACTTGTTTTTAAATCTAAAATTTCACCCTATATATTTATATGTATATTATTTACATTCTATATAAGTTGCTTTCTGATATGTACGCAGCCAGACTATAATACATTTTTATTGTACTTTTGTATTATTCATAAGGGACAAGGTGTCCCAGAATAAAGATTATTTTTCATTCAATACCATTAAATTCTTCTCGTTTCCAATCCTTACAATGCAAAGCCTTCGTAAAGTTATTAGTATTCTTTATTATGCCACAGAAACACTTCTCTACAATGATCTAAACGTCCCAGATATCGTTGAATTGGCCCAGACCATATACCTGTCCTTTCATGACAATCTTATTATTTATCCACTAGTCTCCGAAAACGATTCCTCACAACATTCGAGGCTTCTGAAAAGAAGCCTAGGGACCTTTGTAGTAAAATAGATTTTAATAATTGCTACTTGTGAGTAGTTTCTTAAGCTGTTGTCTATCCTAAATAGTATCATTCATCCATTCTTCTAGATAGAGGTGCTTTTTTTGTATTGAAATCTCAACTTGTCAAAAATGGACTATCTTATCCGCATCTACTTTTCCGCAACCATTCAAATCTAATTTGTATATCAAATTGCTGATGTGTTTCTGACTGAAGCTGTATTTCTTACATTTGAAACTAGTATTACAAATGGACTAAAAATAATCGAAGTGGGGAATAATTCATCAATCCCTAAAATTTGGAAATATCTTTCGTGGGAGATACGAGTATGGCTGCCGCATCGAAATTGTGATGGTTCATATCGACTAAACCGCGTAACCGCTAATGTGATTGAAGTGACTTTAGTGGCCTGTCAGAATACCACTCGCTGAATTTTTAATTTTCGAGTTGATAATTTAATTTTAAAAATTATATATACTAGTTCTTCGAAAATTGGAACCAATCGAGACCATAGATAGTTCGGATTACCGATTTGTTCGGTGCGAACCTAGAAGTGCTGCTTAGACCCATAATTAAACATACAGTCCTGGAATACGGTACAGGAAATAAAAATAATAGTTTTTATGTACTTACATATGTTATTTATATTACTGTAGGGGGTTTCTTGAAAAAAATATGTAGTACATACAATGGAAACAAACAGAGCACTGAATAGTTACAGTACACAAAAAAGAAACACAGTAAACCTAACTGTACAAAATCACTTACGTATATTATCTATTTTAAATTAAAAATGTGTTGAATTATGTATTCAAAAAAATCCTTAGGAGGCGTTCGGATTTTCTTAAAATTATTATGTTCAGGTTAAAGAATATGAGCAATTTTTAAAAAACTTTATTTGTTAAAATTTACAAATATACTGGAACATACATGTAGTAAATAAGTTGAATAATACACACACACATACACACTTTTTATGCCATTTTTATGGATTTGTAAGTTATTTCTAAAGGACATGTATCTGTTTCGTGTCAAGTCACAGAAAAAATGATGACTTTTGGATACGAGAAGAGGAAAATAATAAGATATTAATAATAATAAGTATTCCATCACCATTACTCCGTGCAACAAGCGGTGACCACCTCTTAGACTCACCCTTCCAACTAACAGAACTTGAAGCAGCATTGAGTGGAAAAACTGGAACCGCCCCTGGTATGGATGAAATCAATTACGAAATGATCAAAATCTTACCAGACACGATGAAACAGCACCTGCTCACAGCATATAACCAACTCTGGAACGAAGCAATGATCCCTCCTGATTGGCGTAACATTATCTTATCCCCAATACTAAAACCTGGTAAAGACCCATCCACAATAACTTTATACCTCCCTATCGCTCTCATATCGTGCTTAGCAAAAGTATTCAACGTGATTGTAAAAAACAGGCTTGAATGGTTTATAGAAACAAAAAATATTTTAAGCCCTTTCTGTTTTGGCTTCAGAAAAAATAGATCTACCACAGACGCAATCTGGCTCCTTACCAACGATATTTTCCAAGCCTACAAACAAAAAAAAAACATCCTTGTCGCATTAACAATAGACAACGTAAAAACCCAAGTTCTACTCTCCAAATTAAAAACCCTTCATCTACCAATCAAATTAACCCAATGGATAATAAATTACCTATCATACCGGACATATTTCGTGGACAGCTGGGAAGGACGAGTAGCTTTTGATACGTACAGCGGGCTCCCTCAAGGAGACCCTATGAGCCCTACCCTCTTCAACCTTTACACTGAACATATTTCCAATACCAAAATTAATAATTGTAAAATTATACAATTTGCTGACGACTTCTTAATTTACACTTCAGTGAATACGGCAGAAGAAGGCAAACAAACAATAGGCACAGCATTAGACAGGTTAAATGATCTGTTTTTGGCTATACAACTAAAAATAAATCCTAACAAATGCAGTATAACTCCTTTTACAAGGAAAAGAAAGTTTATCCTCAAAGATTTCGAGATGTCCAACGATAGTTTCACTATAAGAAGCGAAGAAACTCTAAAATTCTTGGGAGTCACATTAGACAGAAAACTAAATTTCAGAGACCACATCAAAACGATTCAAAAACAGTCGTTTCATAATATAAACATATTAAAATCCTTAGCCGGAGTATCATGGGGATCACACCCTCGGAATTTAATTACATTATACAAAACAATTATTCGGTCCGTCCTAGACTATTGCTCTGTTATTTACAATGAAACAAAATCCCCCTACATCAAAGTACTAAACTCATTGCAATCAGGTGCCATTAGGTTGTGCCTAGGGGCTTTCAAAACGTCTCCCATTAATGCACTTCAGGCCTCCGCTGGAGAAATGCCGTTAAACATTAGAAGGACCTGGTTAGCTAAAAAATACCTTCTCAAGGTTTTTTCGGACTCTAACCACCCGGTTGGGAATGCAATTCACAAAGGCGGTGTTTTCTGTCAGAAGCTTGAAGAAATTATTAACGAACTTCAACCACTGCTTAAATCACTCCATAAATCTGAAGCTTCTCAGGAATACACAACACCAGCTCCTAAATGCCTAATTAAAATAAATAGTAATCCCAATCTAATTGGTAAAACACAGAATAAATCTCAGTATTCCTCATTGCATCTGAAACTAGCAGCACTGGAAACAATAGCTCAACGATATCCCGATTACCAACAAATATATTCCGATGCATCAAAAACTCAAACCCGCACTACGATCGCCGTATTTGACCCCCAGAACAACCAGAAATTCACTTTTTCAGTCCCATTGAATCTTAGTACCTTCAGCGCAGAACTTTACGCCATCCTTCATTCCATAATATACTGTGAAAGAATATTCGCAAATACCAATATATTTATCCTAACAGATTCCGCCTCGGCATGCCAGCATCTAAAACTGATATATCAAACAAAATCATATAATTACATTTCTATTAAAATTATTTCTCTCTTACACATGCCGAAAAACAATTATTTCTTCCAATGGACACCGGGAAACGTAGGGCTTTTAGGTAATGAAACGGCAGATAGAACAGCCAACCAACGCCAGCATCACCGGATAAATGTTAAAATCCCAACAACAGACTTAATAAGAAAGATCAAATGTAACGCGATCGAAGAATGGCAAAGGTTTTACGATTGGGAAAGTACACTAAAAGGAAAGGACCACTACGCAGTGCAGCAAAAGGTAGCATTGACCCCATGGTTTGTGACTCAAAGGCTAGATCTCGACCGCCCAAGCTTAGTAAAACTTAGTCGACTCAAGATTAACCATGGCAGAACTAATAAATACCTCAATTTAATGGCACTAGCTCAAAGTGGAATGTGTCCTAAATGCCAATGCCTGGAAGATCCAAGACACATTGTGTTTCATTGCAAAAAATTTGTCAAAGATAGGATAACAGCGCTGGGTACACAAACTATTCAGGACGGTTCTGAATTTTTAAGAAATATGACCAAAGAAAAGGCCCACAACTTAAAGAAATTTTTATCAGAAACGAAATTTATCATATAATAGAGAAACACATACCAAATTTAACAGGGTATAATATTTGATAGCACTACATTGGTAATATAGGACTTGTGTTAACAAGTCTTAAAGCCAAAAAAAAAAAAAAAAAAAAAAAAAAAAAAAAAAAAAAAAAAAAAAAAAAAAAAAAAAAAAAAAAAAAAAAAAAAAAAAAAAAAAAAAAAAAAAAAAAAAAAAAAAAAAAAAAAAAAAAAAAAAAAAAAAAAAAAAAAATTCCATCGCTAAACAAATAAATAGCAGAAGCCTATATATTTTAACTTTTCTAATTCTGGATTTTTATATATTTCAACAACGTCACTGAAGTTGAAAACCAGTGGAGACAGAGTTATAGTACTATAAATTTCGTGTAAAAAGTTTTTGAAGATTACGAAATATGAGACTTCCATGTTACAATCAATTTCTTGGTTTTGTGTTATAGTTAATAAGTTCCGAATCAAAGATGTTTAAGACCTAAGTGATTTACGCGTTAAAGCTCTGATAAACAGACTGTGTTCATACTGAAGTAAATTTTGAATTAATCCATACGGAACTTAATGCCCTAAATGTTGCTGTTTTGACCCAAACCAGATAACTATCCTTTCATAATAAACCGTTCTCCAATGCTCTCATCTTTCTTCCCTTTCAGTCCCCTATAATCTTTCGAGGCACGCTTCTATACAAGTCTTCAATTAGTTTCTGAACAAAATTTGCATGTCATTAGATTTATAATTCCGCTTATTTTCTTGTATTGTTGTACAGGTGTAGGTATAAATAAATAGTATTCATAAAAAAAAAAAAAAAAAAAAAAAAAAAAAAGAAAAAAAAAAAAAAAAAAAAAAAAAAAAAAAAAAAAAAAAAAACAAATGTATTTTTGAGAATATTGGATTCATAACCAATCATAATATTTATTGCTCTTAATAAAGGCAGATTGTAATAATTACTTAATAATTGCTTCTTGAAAATAAAAAAAAAAAATATGGTGTTATTTTTAAGCATTTTCGATTCTCTAAAATTCAATTTATTTATAGTTATAATGGTTTAATTCATAATTACTGATTTATATTTGGAAAATCTTTTTTCTTAAATAAATTTTCATTCTAACCCCTTTCAAAGACAAAATTCATGTGATTGGGCACAAATGCTAATTTAATTTATAAAATAAATAAACCTATACCAGTAACAACCCTTGAAGCGTCTTGGTCTCAGTACTTAGGATGTACTGTTACTAGGCCAACGGTTGTGAAAGGAGGAGATTTGGCCTAAAGCACTTTAAACCAATAATAAATTTTCTGCCTTTAGTCGGACTCGAATCCAAGAGCATGGTTGTTTAATGATATTCATAGGAATTAATAACCATATTCTAAAAAATGATTAATAAACTTTATAATTGTACTACGAGAATAGTTTTGGCCTAGAAATTTTTTTTATAAGACTTTACTTTTGATTCTTGATTAGTAGGTTCTACAACAAGGAAATCATAAATACATTATAATCAATTGCTATGAATTCTATTTTAGGATTCCTGTTTAGCAACGACAAAATTGATAATTCAGGAACCTATTTAGTTAGGTTTTTAGTATTAAACATATTAAATTATATTTAGTTATTAATGATTTATTTTATTCTTATTTTCGTTACCCGACCCTTATTTTCAATGAAGTATTGTAAGTTGGAAAATCGTTCTAATCTGTGAAATTGACTTGGAATATTTTTAACGGGTTATTTGAAATTCAAATATTATTAGCAAAATAATGTTTAAACGTTTTTATTTCATACTATCTGAAAATTTTCAATACAGGTTCATATTAATAAATTCAATTTTTAATTTCCGTCTGGTGAATTAAGTTCTTTACTTGTTAATATTATATTAGGCATTTTTCAAACTGTTAATATCAGCGAGGAAGCAACATCAAAAATGAATGTACACTATATAGAACACAAAATACTGCTTATTTAAACTTAGTGGCATTTAATTTCGTTCGTATGATTACAAGTTGTTTTATACATATTTTCAGAGTTTGTAAGCATGATATGATAAAAATGAATAATTTATTGAATTACTTCAATGATAGAATCATTTTGTTTCAGGTGAACGGTTCCGGTTCCATTCGTCGTTTCATGTCAACTGTAAGTAATATAATTTTTTTAATTTGAAGATATAATTTTTCTGTATCGTGTATAGCTATCATACCATTTATCAAAGCACTTTTTTGTACGCAGTATCTAGTTGGTTTTTAAATTTGTTTTAACGTTTGAATAGCTGAGAGAGTGTAGTAATTTAAAAGAAAAAGCAATTACAGAGTGTAGTTGAGATATCATCACAAAGGGAGGGGGAATATTCCATTTAGAGTTGATGATAGTAGTTTGTTTAACTTCATTCTACGAGCTTTCTTTATGATATTTATTTTATTCACAACATGGTGTCTATATTTCAGTACTTATATTTTATAGTTTTATTTATTATTTATATATTTATATTTTATTTCTTTTAATTAAATCTATTGTTCGTTGTTTACTCTTATATTTATTTGTTTAATGTTTTAATTATTTATGTGGTAATCAAAGAAACCGCTATGCTACCAATATTCATCATAATGTCATACATTAGCATTTAATATCTTTAAGTAAGGAATCCAATAACAAATTTATTTTATATGAAAAATGCCTGGATTTGAGTTGTTTTAATTGGTATAAATATATTAAGTATTTTGTTATTTAATTATTCGTTTAGTTTATTGGTTTGTTTTTGTTTATAATTTTTTTATTGGTTTGTAATTAATAAATTACAATAGTTTTGTTTATATTTATTTAAATTTTTTTAATATAGATTTATTGAAATTGAGTATAAAACAAAAAATACATATAGTAAATGTGAAGACAACGTTCTCAATAACAAACAATGTTCATTGGGAGTAAAATGGGTAGTAAGTTAAAAGACTATTGGATTTCTTTTAATAGGATTTAAATCTTGTTCTCTTTTTAGTAAATTTACATCTATATAAAATAAAATAAAAGTACATCTAGTTAATGTGAGGATAATGCTGATAATGACATGTCAATTGCTTACAAAGCAACTGCCACCTGATAACACTTTAATAAATGTTGTATATTGGAAGGTCCCGAGACCATTTTCTTTTTGAACGCCTTGGAATTTCTTAGGGTTCGAATGGCAAGTTGGCAGACTAGTGAATTCAAGTGGGTATGGAGCTTATCATGTAAGGATAAGTACCTGGTTTGATTAAATTAACAACACATGGGATTGAAACCATTATGGGTAATTTTGTTTGTGGAGGATAAAATAATATATATATATATATATATATATATATATATATATATATATATATATATATATATATATATGTAAGAATAATATAAGGAGTATTGAAAATTTTTCGAAGGATTTTGGATTGAATATGAGACGAATTGGTTAGTTTTAAAATAAATTTTAAAAATGATTTTATAAACTGCAATTGTAAACTGAATTTCAAGTTTCGTACGATAAATTCGTTTTCCAAAGGAAACTGAATCAGATAAAAAAATTTCCCAGATATGTAACCATGATACACTCCTACTTCGCAGCTATATTTTGACATAATCTAACAAATTACAGAATATATCCATAATTTTGAGTAATTTGACAATATCTAAAATATTTAAATCTTAAAGATTTCACTAATTTTACAACTGCCTATATATGGTTATTGCATTTAATACTCTCCTCAGTTACGTTGTGCAACAAAACTACTGTATGGAAATTGATGGCCAAACCCATAATTAAGTATTCAAAATACTGCACACAGGATTTTGGATTGTAAGAATTAAATATAAGATGAATCAGATGGAATAAATCTTTAAGAAATAACATTGTTTTAAATGATATACCAATAAGAACAATTATTCTTTTTCATATAAATATTCTATTTAAAATTTAATATTTTAAACGTTTCAAAGCTCCCAATTAATTACAAAAGACGCATATACATCCTGATCAGACCTGTTTGGACGTACGGAGTTGAGCTTTGGGGCTCCACTTAACCATCCAATTCATCTCGTATTCAATCCTTACAATCCAAAATCCTTCGAAAAATCCTGCTCTTTACTTTGTCACCAATAAACTTATCCATTAAGATCTTAATCTTCAATATGTTGTTGATTTAGCCCACACCAGATACCTATCCTTTCATATTAAGATCCATAATCACTCAAATCCGTTAGTTTCTCAACTTACTTCCCACTCCATTCCTGATAATCCGCCGAGGCGTCTGAAACGAAGATGGCCTAGAGATCTAGTGTAGAATTTTTAATATCTAATAATTAATTTTTTTATCTGGATAATATGTGAAAGAAGTAGATTTACAAGTGAATTTGAATTTGTTGACTATGAAAAGACAGGTATTTGGTTTGGTCTTAATTAGCAGCTTTAACATCTTTGTTTGTTTGTAACGAAATAGAATGATAATGAGAATTATTCGCAGTATTTTATTTTTTAAATTTAAATTCTGAAAAGATATAAATCCTACTGGATTATAGTAATATATATTACAAGTTAATTTTATTGTTATTCATTGCGATCTCCCAGTGGGTAGCTCTCCCTGTTCAGTAGCAGCCGATTGGGTTGAACAGCCTCATATATTCCAGCTAGGGCAGGAAGGGCAGCTAATCCTAAAGGTTACCTTCATATTTTGTGCCGAGTGTGAAGGTCGAGATTTATTGAATGGTTCCCATTGACATATAAATCATCACTCTTTGGCTGGATTCGAACCGACGCTCAGTTTGTTGATATACTCACAAAAAATGAAAAATCAAATTTATTTTTTTATATCTTAGTTAGATTATTTGTATTATACATATTGTATGAATGGCTGAGTCACATACTCTGTTACTTAATGCCATTGACTGAATATCATAGACTGACTTGAGAGTCAGGCTATAATATTTATTCCATACAATCCATAAAATATTTTTTTTTTTAAAGATATTATAAACAAAATATTGAAGACAAAAAAAAGTAAAGCAGGAATAAGGATTTTGAAGGCCTTAATTATTAATGAATACTAAATATTTAATCTATTTCATTTTTAAATGATAAAGTGTTTCTTAAATATTTTTTTCTCTCACCCTCGTTTTCTCGCCATTAAGTATGGATAAGTTGAAACTTAAGGAATTTTTTTTTAAAATTTATATATTTAATCATATTTACAGCTGTAAGAAATATATACAATTAGAAAATGGGCGGTAAAATTATCACAATGACATATCAATAACTTGTAAATTTGTAAACTTGTACCCATTAGTAGCACTCCCACAAATATTTTAGATTAGAAGCTCAATTGGTCATCTTCTTTTCAGATCTCTCAGAGTTATCTGGAATCAAGTGAGAGGAAAGATGATTTAAATGAATATGTAGTTTATCATGGAAGGATAGGTTTCTGGTTTTACCCAATTCCGCTACATTTAGATTGTTACAGGTATGCTGATATGCGGCATTATTGAGTATTTAGGATTTTACGAAGGATTTTGGATTTTAAGGATTGAGAAAAAAATTAAAAATACTTTTTGAAATGAACAAGAAAAAATTGTTTTAACTACTTGTTTTGATTGAATGATAAGTGTTTAAAGGAAAAAATACCAAATTGATTTTTTTTAGTGCCTTTTTTTTTTATTATTGCTATTATTGTTATTGTAATTAGTATCAACTATGAACTATGTGTTAGTAAAAAGAAGTGTTTTTTCCTGGCAGTTTTATTCATTTTTTTTTACTGTAATTTGCATCATTATTTATTTTTACAACCTAATATATAGCATTTATACTGACTAACTCAATTGTCATTACGTTTGTCCTTAAAAGCAAAAAAAAAAAAAAAAAAGAACCTAAAAAAAGTGAAAATTTTAACCAAGATAATGAAAAAAATCAATGGTGTGGAATTTTCGCCTTTCAGTACAAATTATATCTTACCCAACAAATAAAGATGATTATATGATTGTGATCATGGTTTGCCAATTACATAAACTAAAGACTATTTTGGAACCGACGAAATTCAGTTAGATCTTGATTCAACTCCAGACCACTCTGCCCAATGACTCCATTATAGACTTAGAAGCCTGGAAGCTGGAAGTTTGTTAGAGAAAACGCAGAGTAGAGTAGTTAGCTGTGACCGGCTGCAGCTGGTGGCACACTTAAGGCATTAAGTGTTTTCTCGTAGCCTAGGTTCAGCTTCGATTCTCGATCTGTAGCAGAACAAATTTAGAGCCATTTCCTCGTTCACTTAATTAGCTATATTCGGTTCAGTATCTTAAGTACTATTCCTTGGTTTCTAAGTGGTGATTTGGACAAAATACCACCATATTTCCCCACATTGTAGAGGCTGAGTGTGCCGCAGGAAGATCTCCTGATTCCTAGCCAGAGGGTAATGCATCTAAAACGCCTTTGAACAATTCAAATAATCATGCCCAGAATTGAAAGTACTCCTTTCCTGTTCTGGATATACCGAAAACAGGCCTATTTTCGGTTCTTGACAATACCTTTGTAATTTATTTTATTTTATTTTTTAATTAATGTCATCATAATCTCTACAATCCATTTAATTATCATAGGTGACTCAAGAACAGCCTCCTAATCTGTTTATCAGAAGGCTTTCCATTAGTTCCTAATTCCAAGAGTTAGGCATTCTGTACTCGCTACAGAATACAGATATATACAGAAAATGTATTTTTTTCTGCTGGTTCTACACATTGCAGCTATTTTTTTGGAGTAGAGTTCCTGTATTCAAACAACATGAGCCGTCCACTCATGCCTAGCTATCCGAATATGCTTCACCACATCTATTTATATAAGGCTAGTTCGTAGTTATGCCTTATTTATCTCTCGTTATATCTTTCCTTATATTTTCCGCTCAAAAATGATTAGTTTCCTCTTACTGGCCTTTTCCATTTTCCATGTTTGTCCATTAACTCCATTGTAAAGTCCATAGTTTACAATATATACACTTTACAATACTTTCTTACTGTAATTAACTTTCGTTATCTGTTTTTTTTTTCTTTCTAATGTTGGTGGTTAAGAATTAGCCGTGGATTTAAACATTGATATATACAAATAGTTATATCCGATTAAAATTTTAAATAATGCACGTAATAACAGCATTTTTTTAAACCATTTTCTTTTAATTTTAATAATATTAGGCAAGAACGTATTCATTTTTTTAAAATTAAAACAGTTTTAGAATACGAGGTAAATATTAATTAAAATATCAAGCCTTAATTAAAATATCAATATAGACATTAATGTTTAGACTTTTAAAATACCCAACTCCACATAAGATCTATCTTACGCCATACCTAACTTTCAA
Organism: Euschistus heros; assembly: GCA_003667255.2. Taxonomy (NCBI): domain Eukaryota; kingdom Metazoa; phylum Arthropoda; class Insecta; order Hemiptera; family Pentatomidae; genus Euschistus; species Euschistus heros. Next base: position 218,074 of record RCWM02000702.1, on the reverse strand, counting down.
CTCTGGTGTGATGGAGGAAAAGCAGAGGTCTAATCCTGGATACAAAGGCATTTATTAAAAAAAATGTTGGCAATTGATTTTTATTTCTACAAATAACTGAATTATTTCTTATAGTCACGCCTGAATAGTCAAATGGAATTTTTGAAACTAGCTGTTTATCAGGGTATTGATATTTTTTAAACCTACCTGGTAAACGAATTTAATCGAAACTTCGTTTTTCGTTTTGTTCTCTATCAAAAATTGAATCCAGAAAATTTTTTTGTAAGATATGTAGGCGATGAAATATTTCATGTAGAAGGCAAAGGGGTATTACATAGTAAGATGGCTGACTGGTTCCAAAGCTTTTGGGATAATAAAGAAGTCTGCACTTTGAAGATACTCCGGATATCAGAGAAATTGCCTTTCAGCTGTTTGCTTTACAGCCCTTTAGGGTGTATCCTTTTTAAACAACATTGTTATCTTTAATCAATTGCAAAGAAGAAATTTTCTGATTGTTCAAATTTTCCTCTCGGAATATTGCTAGCTATTTCCATAATAACGTGTAACAGACATTAAAACATTTACGTTATATCATAGTATCAGGTCAGCCTCCACCATTTAATACGAGTGGCTGATGACTATTTTTCGAGCCTTTTTGCAATTTATTTATTAATAAAAGTAAGATATATGTTTTGAAAGCTTAAGGGGGAGCGCCACCTGAGGGTACCCAATTAGGGTATAATCTTACTTTAGTGGGATTTACACTGCTCCACTTTTAATGTACATCCAAAGTGAAAAACTTTATTTAGAGTGGTCATCCTTGTTTATCTATTTTCATCCATCTTCAATGTTCGTTAATTTTGTGTAACTAGGTGTGAGAACAACAGTGATACCAGGTGAATTGATGTATCGTTCGAGAAGAAATTCAAGAATTATACACGAAGGCATTGGTATAATGTCATTTGCACTTATAATAATGGGATCATAATGAAAGTCACTGCCCACTTCATAAAGTTAAAGGTTGTTCAGACTAATTAACAATACCATATGCTTGCCTTATCAGTTCAATGACATTCTATACAATTTTTAATTTCAAACAATAGGTATTAAAAACGCGTACTAGGAGGTAATATCGACTAGTGAAGTTTGAACTAATGAACGGAGCCGGAGAAATAAAGAGATCGTTTGTTTACATTTTGCACTGAGCCTTTACTCTGGATGAATCATCGCTTCGAGCAACGACTCTTTCTCCAAAGATTGGTAGGTTGTCAACTTGTATTATCGTTCATTTTTAGGTGCGGTTCACACTGGAGAAACTGGTTTCATAAAACGTGAAACTGAAGTTACTTTCAAAAGATATATAAGAATAAAGTAGGTCGGTGCACATAGCGTTTCTTGAAACGCTAGTTTCGTTGATCTCAGAAAGCCGTGTTTCAAGACATTCTTTAAATCGGTTTCCTGCTGCTTCAGTCTTCATTTTTTTCAATTATTCACTTTCAATGACTTTTCTCTTTTTATAATGATTTTCCATCACTTTAAATTACTATTCCTTTTCAATATTGTTACATACTACTTAAAAATAATTCGAAGTAATGAAAATGTTTTCACATATCTCAGTGTAGTTGTAAATTTTTCCTCAGCACTCTGAGCTAACCTTCAGTAGGTGTTCTTCTTTGTTATAAGTTCTAACAAAGGATTTAAAAGTGGCTTTGAGATTCTTAAAAAATCCTTAAATTTGTCTCTGCTTAGTTCGCGAGCCACAACATAACAGCAGTGTTGTTAAAACGTGCTATATCAGGAGAAAATGTAGTTTAATAGAAGCAAATATAAAAAAATATAAAGGGAAAATAAATGTAAATTTAAAAGCAGCCGCCGAAGAACTTTTTGGCATAGATGGAGAGTTAGTTATACATCGAAATAACACCGCTCTTTGGTTCATTTAGATCGGTTTGGAAAAATGCTTTGTTTTTTTGTGAAACTTCGACGACGTTTTACATTTTAAACTTCTTCCTGACGTTAGGGCATTTAAACCTCTGCCATGGACAGCTAGACAAAGTGTATGCAGTTTTTATCCCAAAGCAAAGTATTCCACTTTGTGAAACAGGATCCAGGCCATTTCGCAATACGACAATGCCCCTGCACAACATTCTCGTTGAAAGCCAATGTAATAGTTACCAATTACTAGCAGTAAGATGAAAATAATTTGAGTTGAAAATAATAGACTTTACTTCCAAGAAATAGTAAGAAAAAAAAATAAACCCATGAAGTATTGTTTCGTGACCAGCAGTTATACAAGGAGGTGTTATGGTTAGCAATCCCGCTCAATTACCATGTTTCCCCTAATCAAGGTTACCCACTTTATAGAGGCTGGGTGTGCCTATACGCCTTATTTCAACTCAAATGATACTTGTGAAGGTAGAACAGATGCTGGTATTATGAAAGAAAATAATTTCAAAAAGGACCTTATAATACTATACTATTGATATTTTATGGTACTTCTTCTTTTTTTTTAGTGCTGTTTTAATTCATCCTTCTCTACCTGATACTATGGTCTTTGTTTTAAAAACTTTTTTAAGATTGTTAATACGTTGAAGAGTAAGATCAGAAGATAAATTTAGCCGCTCATCTCATTATTATTAATATTAATGAACGAAATCGCATTGTTAGATAAAAAAAAAATAAGAGACTATGGCAAATAAATAACAATTTGTTTGTTTGTTTATTTCGTTTAACGTCACTTTATGCTGCTATGGCTAATCGGACGATGCTACGGTGGGAGTCCTAAATTTTGCCTATCCAGGTATAATTAGGATAGGGGTCTTTAACGAGTACCTGACATCGCACAGGCTCGGGACTCCCATTTTACGTCCCTTCCGAAGGACGGCAAAGCTAAGGATTTTTTACTCACTTTAAAAAATCCTAAGGTCATATGCCGGGCTGCGAACCCCAGATCTTGGGTTTAGCAGGTTGCTATGCTAACCACTATACCACAGGTGACCCCTAATAACAGTTTAATCTAGTTTTTATCTCATATAGCGCTGTAAAAATAAAATATAACGTGTTGTTTGATATTAAAACATATACCAACTAACGTTTGCTTAATTAACCAAATACTAATTCACTTTTGGCATCATCTCTTAGAACCAGAGTGGTTTTTTTTTTATAAATGATTAATGAATGCAACTATGAAAACAAGCAATCACTTTATATTCCGGAACGAATACAGGCATTGGACGATTAGATGGAACGTCAACTTCGACAGAGAGATGAGTCCTGAATGGAAGTGGAACGTATGGATGAGTGGAGCTCACCGACTGGCTATCAACTGTTCGGGGCCGAAAAACCAAGCGACATCAATTTCACAGATAAAGTTCTGTCAGTTCACGGTTACTGACCAGATGTCATTCCCTCACAATGGTTTAGAAAATCGTCCATTGTCAGTATTTTCTTTTTTTATAGGAAAAAGTTTAAATAAATATATCCTGGAAGAATTTCTTGTTTTCGCAGTGTAATCTATGATGGTTAGGCGTTGGCAATTGCTGAGAAAGATTTTCTGGAAATTAAAAAAAAAACCATATAACTAATGAAGAATAACTAAAATAAAAAACACACACGTAAGGTAACACTATTGATATATACTTTAACAGGAATCTTTTTTTAATTCAATATTTAGGAAATATCATATATACATATACTAAATTCTTTGTTCATGAAAACAATCCAAAATTCCAACTCTAATAATTAATCCTATAAGATTTTTTTGTTTCTACTATTTATGTTAATGTTTACTTTGATTATTAAATAGCCTTGTGACTTGAATTGGCTTCATGGGGTCATTAAATTCGGTTTCTGCCTGGACGCTCGACTGCACTAAAACATACTTCAGTGAGAAGTGAAAGAAGAAGAAAAAGTTTTTCAACAGATTTTTACCTTTCTGGAATTTGGAACTGAATTTTTTGGATAAGTTTATGGATAAGTTTATTTGTAACAAAGTAAGAAGCATTAAGGATTTTTCGAAGAGTTTTGGGTTGTAAGGATTGGATAGAATTAGAAGGTCTGATAACTGTCATGTAAATGAGTCTTATGTAGAAAATCGGGAGAAACTCCTAAAGATTCTGAATTACAATATATTCTGATATATATATATATATATATATATATATATATATATATATATATATATATATATATATATATATATATATATATATATATATATATATATATATATATATTTTTATATATTTATTTAAATCAATGTATTGAAATATACAACTGTACAATTATATACATTAAGTAAATGGGCTGCTAACGATTACAATAACATGTTAAAGCTTGAAATAACTACTCATCAGTAGCACTTAAATAAAAATTCTACCTGACATCGCACAGGCTCGGGACCCCCATTTTACATCCCTTCCGAAGGACGGCATAGCTAAGGATTGTTTACTCCCTTTTAAAAAATCCTAAGGTTATCTGCCGGGTTGCATCTTGGGTTTAGTAGGTTGCTATGCTAACCACTACACCACAGGTGACCCCCATTAAGGTCTTTATGGATAAGTTTATTTGTAACAAAGTAAGGAGCATTAATTTTTCGAAGGATTGGAAGGTTTAGTTGAGCCCCAAAGCTCAACTCCATATGTCCAAATTGGTCTGATAACTGCCATGTAAATGAGTCTTTTGCAGTAAAGCGTTTGTCTAGTAAATGTTGTAGAAGTCGAAAACGACGGGCAGTTTCCTGTCGTTTGAGTCTTGTATGAGGATTCCAAGTTAAACGTTTGTCCAGCTGAAGTCTTAGATAGCGGATCTGTTCAACAGGGATCAGTGGAATAAGAACTGGAATTAAAAATATTTTTAAACTATATTCCTTCTCAGGGCTAGGAATTATGTGCTTTGTTTTTAGAAAAGGAAGTTTTATATTTTGACTAAAGTAGTTCTTGATTCATAGTTTTCTTATTATATAAAATTTAGTATGAAAAATGGACTTTTCTTATCAGACGATCCTGTAGGTCAGGACGTGTACTTAAGATTTATCAAGTTTAAAAACTAGTCAGTCGACCTCAAAAACATCTTTTGAATATTAATGTTAATCAGAATCTCCATGTTTTAAGGTTTTTATACGAAGCAGATAAAGTTAATGCTGTTTACATTGTTAATCGCCTCACTTTAATTAGGTGCGATAGCCGCCCTATTAGGAAGAAGATAACTCATTTTAATGGAACTGAGAATTTTTTTTTTTCGAAAGTAACATCGGCATGATGAAAGTTGGGTTGGTATAAAAAAAAAAAAAAAAAAAAAAAAAAAAAAAAAAAAAGCGACTTTTTTTAGAGGGATTATAGGACCCCCGGGGGTGTTTAATTTAGACTACGTGCCTTGTAGCTTGTAGCGGACATAATCCCCTCGCCAGCTGCGGCCTTCTTAGCTTTGGATAATTATCAAAATTACTCTTCGAAAAATAAAATTTTATTACATTATTCCCATGCTGTTTTATTATCGTCATCTCGCCGCATTTATAGTATTTTTTATATATTTAATAATTTAGCTTTAACTTTATAGAGTGTCAGATGTTCTTTCCTATGGTCTCGAACCGCGATCAAACTCTTAAGTATAAGGAAATAACAATTCTTATTAAACATATTAAAAAAGTGCTTTATAGATAACTGAAAAATAAAAAATAGACCAGAATTTACTAGTTTGAAAAAAAAATTATAAGTTATGGATTTTGGTATTGCGGTTCATTAGTAATTTTTTTTTAAAATTAGGATCCATGAATGAATTGCCACTTCTATCGGGATTATTTTATTAAAATTATTAGTTTCGAATGCTAAACATTCGTCTTCTGTTCTAAAACATAAACAATTTTCAACACATCAGCACTATGTTACATAGATTATTTGTATAATCCATATAACAGTACTGATGCGTTAAAAATGTTTTATGTTTTATAACTGAAATAAATTTTTAGCATTCGAAACTAGTATTCTATTAAAATAAATCCAATAGAAGTGGCAATTAATTCATCAATCCAAGTTGTATTGATCCTTCTGTACCATCATGCGTACATCAAGTTGTAAATTTCTGTTTAACAGGAGAGATAGGAGAGCGATGAGGTTTAAATGGTTTTTTTTATAAAGGTCCCTTTATTAGAAATTTCTCAAATATTCACTCAGCTATCAAGAAATAAGGAAAACCTATTATATATATGTGTGTGTGTGTGTGGGTGTGTGTTAAGTAAGGTTCTTGAGGTTCAGTCATTAAATAAAAACAACTATTTTGGCAACAACTATATTGTTCTCATAATCTTAGTAGGAATGTCCTTGTCACTCTCCAAGTGATGATTATGAGAACGATATAGTCTCGAAATGTCGCCAAAATAGTTGTTTTTATTTATTGACTGAACCTCAAGAACCTTACTTAGCAGATAATAGTAACAGTCAAGAATTTTATCCATATTAACACATCGAGTCAATTTGATACAACTTTTTTAGGTGGATTTTATGGGCAGATGAGTCTGTTTTTACAGGGGAAGGCATTTCTACCTATCTATGTATATCGTTGATTCATATTTGTATTGCTTTCGAATAATGTGGAGTAGCATCATGGTGTTTGAAAATCATATTTTTTCCAAACTTCAGGAGGAATATCGTGATAAAGTTGTGGTAGGATATTTTGTAACAAATCTTAGTAATTATCATCATTCATAATTCGATAATTCGATCTTAGTAATTCATTCAATCTGTTGGGTAAACCATAGGTTTGACAGCAAGACAAAGATGAATAAACCAACGATACCCCTCATGGAAATGTAGAAATGCCTTCCCCTGTAAAAATAGTCTCATCGGCCCATAAAGTTCACCTCAAAAAGTGGTATTCTTCAACACAATCTGCATTCAGAAGCTAACGGCAAAATTGAGGTCTATGTTCATTAACATTGGGTTTTAAACCTTACATTGAAAATCTAATAAAATAAATCCTAAATAATAATTATGAATAAATAAATATAATGACGTAAGATCCTCTGATCTGGTGTCGCTTTATTGACAGTTTTCCTTTATTTTCTATTAAACAATTATTTTCTTTGCTTTTTATTCCAACATAGAGTTTTTTTATGTTTAAAAGTCATATTTCCATTAAGGGATTATCATAATATTTTTTTTACAAAAGTAACTGATTTGAGAACACCGTGTTTTTTTGGTTTTAAAAGAAAATTTCTTATAAATTCAAAACAAAATAAACATTCCATTCGAAAGATGATTAAATTTTCAAGTTTTTGTGAGATTTGCAGTTTTGTGGATAGGTTCTTTGTAAGACGATGAGCATTGAAGTAATATAAGCCATTGTAACTTCCCTAAATAAGGTGAAGATCAGGCTGTTTTTTAGATCCCAAGTTGGTAAAATTCATGGTTACATGTACTCTGCTCTTATAGGCAATTTAATGCTAAATCCGAAAATTTGGTCAAAGTTTGAAAAATATTTAAACGAAATGGAGTATTACAGCTTTTAAGGTAAAAAACGTGGTTTCCTCAAAAAAGTCTTTGATTTATCGTATATCTGCAACGGATTGAAATAAAAAGGTGAGGCCTGCGGCATTTTTCTACATTTTTGATCTAGTTTTACCCAATTTTTTTTTTTTACACTAAGAGGTACTCACCCTGTATATATATATATATATATATATATATATATATATATATATATATATATATATATATATATATATAAAATAGACGTTAAACGATGCCTAAAATAAGAATTGTTTAACAGTCCTTAGCTACCATTTTATATAGACACAATATAGCAATCACCATATGATATATAAATATCATATGATATATTTATATATCATATGGTGACTTGATAAAATTATCAATTTTACACCTCCGCTGGTCGGAGACTCTCTTTATCCAGGGGAAAAAGAGTAAGGAATCTAATACCTTTTGGGTCTCCAGTAAAATAGACGTTAAACGATGCCTAAAATAAGAATTGTTTAACAGTCCTTAGCTACCATTTTATATAGACACAATATAGCAATCACCATATGATATATAAATATCATATGATATATTTATATATCATATGGTGACTTGATAAAATTATCAATTTTACATATAAACATGCGAAATTTATAGCAAACAAACAAATGCAGTACTATCTCGATAGTCCGATAGTAACTCGGTTCTGCCGGGGAGTAGTTGTTTAAATGGTTCATTCAAGAACAGCAGTGATAAACACCAATGAACCAGGAAAACATTTTTTATCTCTTTCAAAGAACAGTTGATTTTCCTCCATTTCATTTTATAAAATATAATTTAGTGATTGTTTACACATTAACTAATTAAAATGTTACATTAAATTTACACCACGTGTTGTTTTAAAGCCAGTGGGCGAGGTAAAATAAAATTTCATCCGTACTAATTGCATTATTCATATATTTTACTTCATTAGTAAATCAAATATAAAAATAAAATATTATTTTTTGCGATATATAACTTTGATTTAATATACAGGGTGTCCCAGACAGTATAAAAAAAAGGCGTTAAAAGGCCCCCTAAAAGTGGATTTATAACTAGACCTGTCTCATCTTTTAGGAAATTTAATGCTGATTAAGAAAATGTTTGTTTGTTTCTACGCTAAACCAAAGTAGAGAAAACTGCCATTTTTCAGAAAAAAGTAAGATTTCAAAAATAAAAACAAAAAAAATTCTATCTCCTCTACAGATTGAGATAGGAAACTCGTTTCTGCACCATTCTACCCCATTTAGCATGCACTATTACCCCCCTTTTTTTACAATATGTCTAGGACACCCTGTATATGTCGAAATGAAAAAAAAAATAATGTGTATAAATAAAACTTGTTTTGACAGATCTTTAATATCTATCTATTTAACTTTCTTTTTTAGAGACACACGATATTGTCTAAGTTTTGATTGATGTGCTGCAAAACGTTGCGTAACTTCAAATTTTTTTTTCTCATGATTTAGTACTTGATTTATAAATTGATGAAGGTAAAATGTTCCTGGGGACTGGACCCGAGGCTAAAATGATAAAAGTTCGATGAAGACTGGCCCTTCGGAAGGTGATCTAATGATATCTTAGGAACGATATTTTCATCCTTGAGTTGGGTTAGGTTATAGTCGAACATCAGTTTCGGATAAGTTTTTTTTTTTTTTTTTGCCTTTACTAGAAAAAGTTTTCTAAGATTATTAAAATAAAGTGTTGCTTAATAATCGCACATTAAATCGTTAAAATTTGAAAATAGGTTATATTATATTTTTAACTGTACACCAGTATAGGTTAATGAATCTACTTTATTAGGAATGTAATGACATGCTATAAACTTGTTGAGGTTTAAATCTACTCATTGTATTAATTTAAAGATGCATAAGTATATAATATTTAATTTAATGAAGAAAGTAGTGAAGAATTAGGAAGAATTCCTGTTTTATTTAAAAAATAAAGTTACATTAAATCGCTGAAATTTTGGCCTGCCTTGTAGGCATTCTGAAGGCCTATAAAATAAAAAAGATAAATTGTAACGGAATGTGTGTGATTTTTTAACCCTCTTGACTGTATATCCGATTACTTTATCAATAAAATTTTACAATCAACTGTATTTTCTGTTTAATATTATTTTTTTTTTTTTAGTTATCTTATTGCTAATAATCGATTAGGTTTTTTAGAGCTTATGAAAATATAGGGTAGGTTTATTGCGTTTCCCAAAAGCCTAAAAAGAATATTTTAGTCAAGAATATTTTTTATTTAATTTGTGACATACATCTCCACTTTTGAAGTTTTAATTCAAAAGCAAATTGAAATATAAGGCACTTATTCGATGATGTCTTTTAGGAATTGACTCGTCAACATTTTTTGTCAATCATTTTGATGTTGAAAACCAATAAAAGTGTTAATTGAAGACATAGGATTGTGAGTATTGTAAAATTTCTATTCTTTTATGGTATTATTATTTTTTTTTCAATCGTCCGTTATTTCATACATAGCACGAAACTAACTCATCTAGGCCGACTACTAATTAAATAACTGACAAAAGGAAGGTCCTTATTCATTAGCACTTTTTCCCGGTCCTGAATCAGTTGTTTCAACATGCCGCACTAAATAATTTTTTTTTCTACTTGTAATATTTGACATGTCTCATACAATAATATCTGCTTTAAGACTGATGGTATGTTCATGAATTTCATCATCTGCTGGAGATTTTAAAAGGCCTCAGTCAAAGGAATAGAAAAAAGTATTGTTAAAAATAACAACGAATTGTTTTATTATGCCAATAAAATTGGCCTTAGCATTGATGGCTGAATAAAGAAAATATCAACTACAGACTCAAGAAATATATAATCAATAATGAAGAAATAAATCTTAATTTTATATAAAAAGCTCATAAAATCTAACAGCATCTTTTTCATTTTTTTCTTTATCAATTTAATTTCTTCTTATCATAGCAAATATTGCCATTATTAAATCATTTTATTTAATTATATTTTTATAAAATGTATCTCCTACTTAAATTAAATTTCATTTAATATAGACTTAGGTTCAATTCTTTCTTTTTTATTTATTTTATGCTTTTCCATATTTCCTAATTTTGGATTTGACATTTTCTTTAGGTATTCCTGATGATGGCCATCAATGAATGCTATAACCGAAACATTGGCATAATGAAATAATGTTTTGTTTATTTTAAACATTCTTATTTTGTATCATTATGACTAATCTCTCTAAATATAGATCTGTACTCATCCAGTCACCAAATACACTTACTTCATGAATTTTATTATCACAACGGTAGTTGAAAATTCGTGGTTTTAGACCTAATAGAAATTTTAAATTATTATGGCTATTATTCTATATTATGGCTGTCATGAAGAAGTCGATAAGTCAAAATTATGCACTTTTCAGTAGAGCATTTTGTTGATTTTATCAAATCCTGTAATTACTCTAAAAATACCATTTTCACCGGAAGAGTTATTTAAATGCTTTATTAAGAAGCACAGTCCAACATTTTCACAATGTAGGTATAAAAAAATCTTGTTTTGAACGTTTATGGCTAACTAGATTTAAGAGTAATTTGACTTATTCACTTATTCACGATATGCACCGAAATATCTCCTAAGTTAAAACAGATTTTAATGTGTACTTCTTTATCTCTAACTAGCATACCCCGGCCCGCCATCATAATTAAAGAAATTAGATTATTTTAACTAATAATTTCATTTCATTTGTTTATCGATGAAAATCTTGTATTGAAATATGGAATTTAGCATTATTCTTTCAATGATACTTTCACGCACGGCAGTAATTTTTAACCTGGTTAAAATTGCGTTGATTAGGTGTTTGAAGAGTAAGTAAAAGAATAATTAGACATCCAATTCGGCAGAAATAATTTTATCGATCCATCTAGTTGATATCTGATTATAAAAGTATATGATAGTTTGCAAACCTCGTTTCTAGCACTCAAGACTGTACATTTTTATTATTACCATAGTAAACTTTATTATCTGAAACCTTCATAGAGCATTGAGGATGTTTTAGTTAAAATTTGGTACAGTTGCTTTTAATAGTTTTACGATTGCAAACTCTGTGGTTACAAATCGGTCGATTTTTAAACTGCACTGGGATCCACATGTCGCTCCATACATTTATAGATTTTTTAATAACAATTGAATTTAAAGTGAGTAAACTTTATCATATATTTCTAGCTCTATATAACACTGTACCTTGTGACCTCTCTCGAATGGTGGCGATAGTGCCGATATCGGTCGATTATCAAACCTCACTGCGCACCACATTAATCGCTTTTTTATTTGAAAATCTTCTAATTTTTTTATTGCTAAACCTTCCTTTAACTATGAAGATTGTGTGGTTAAAATTTGGTACAGATTGGTTCAGTAGTTTAACAGTTAGTGACCACAAACGAAAAATGGCTTGTCCTATTTAATAGTATATATATATATATATATATATATATATATATATATATATATATATATATAATATTAAAAAAACAAACAATTAAAACAGATTTGCATGTATACCAAGGTAATAGAGAAAATGTACTGTATTTCTATGAATATAATTGAGCTTTTTTGTAGGATTTCGGGATCAACTTTTATTTGAGGAAGCCTTTATATCATCTACGAAAACTTTAGTTCACCCAAACCTGACTTATGCTTAACTCTATAGTTTATTGTCGTTTCTATAACCCTGATGAGTGACAGTACTGTTTACATTAATTGTTAGTGATACTTTCTTCATTAGTTGATACTACTTGTTATGAAAAGGACTTACAATTATTTATTACTTAAACGACCTAGTTTTTATTTTCTTAAAAATCTAGAATATTTTTTTCCATAAATATATTGAACTATGAAGATGGTGTGGCTAAAATTTGGTACGGATTGGTTCAGTAGTTTTCGCGGTTAGTGATCAAAAACGTAAATTGGCTTGTTCTTTTATATAATTGTTTAGATTGTAATTTCTTAAAATTTATTTGTAAGAATCAGGCCTACACTATTTCATTAAAATTGACCTGATGATTATCAATTTTCTCGTTCCAACTCCATGAAGTATTTTAGAACTCGATATATAGTAATATATAAAATCTCTGTAATTAATAAACAACATGAATTTATTATATGAAGGAAACCCCCCCCCACACACACAGATGTAGTTATACACAATAATGCCAGGAGACCACTAACACTTAAACTCGCAGCCTTGATTAGCATGATCTACCGCCTTTTAAATATACCATTAAATAAACAAAACCATAATAAAGAAATCCAAACAATATACACTATAGCAATTACGGATACAGTAAAATCACAATCGATAATATTTTAAGAAAACAAATACATAAAAAAAAAACTAAACTATGAAAACTATGAAAAACTAAACTATAGATAATGTAAACATAACACCCCTAGAGGATAAAGCTACACCTAAGAAATATATTTTGATACCATATTATGGCCTAATATCTATTAAAGTCGGAAAGGAATTTTAAAAAATAGGTTTAAACCCTGCATTTAAAATAGATAAACCATTGTCATCATACTTCCCTTTACCTAAAGACACACTTGACCCTTTCCAAAAAAGCGGAGTATACGAAATAAAATGTAACGACTTTAAAGCAAAATACACAGGAAAAACTGGACGATCAGTAAATCAAAGAGTAAAAGAACATATAAGAATATACTCTAATAAGACCCAAAACTCCAATTTCGCTATCCATCTGAATGAAAATAACCATAAATTTAATAAAGCCACGGGAGTAAAAATACTACATCAAGTAGAAAATAGCCTAAAATTAAATATTTGTGAATCATTAGAAATAATAAAATCATTTAAAACCGATCCAGATTTTTGTTTAAATGATCAGATAAACATATCTAATAGCCCAATTTTAAATTTGTTTCCCATAGGAACGGAAAAATTCAATGAGTCATAAGGGAAATCCCTAAGTAAATCACAAAAATTAAACCTACCTGCCCCCTTCCACTTCTGACAAATCCAGTGAGAAGTACATTTCTATTTCAGTTATCTCTGAAATAGAAACTGATGTTTGATTTCTTGTCTGACATTTTTAAAAACTTTAGTGTATATGAGGCGTCCAGTTCCAAATCGTAGCAAAACCAAAGTTCTAAATTTTTCACCAGAAGCCAAAAACCATAGCAATATGATGCCCAATTGTTATGAATGTAATTTTTCTTGTATAATTAGCAGAAAAATAGATGGTTTTAGTTGGGCAAGCGTAATAAGGGCCCCTGTTGACCATTTTTTTTTAAATTGGTTTTTCTTCTGTACTTACTCCGTTTTGCAACAGTTTTGGGGACTTACTCCGTCTTGCAACAGTTTGTGACACTCCTTTTTTATAATGAAATAAATGCATGTGCTGAGTTGATTTATAGAATTGAAATGATGAATTAAAAAATGATTTTACGTTCAAAAATGTTACTTATTAGCTTGGAGAACAATAAAAACGGATAGTAAAGTAATTTTCCTAAGCAAATTATTATTTTTTTTCATGTTACTTCGAGACAGACTTTTAGTAAAACTTCTTTGAAAATGGTTAAAAACAATTTATCATAAAAAAATATTTGTATACATAAATGCGATTATTTTTAAGAGTAATGAGGAACAATACTGAAAAATATTGAGGAACAATGAAAACAGTATTGAACCACGTAGTTGTATCAATATATTATTAACTCTGATTTTAGTAGTAACTTTAAAATTCAAAACAAATATCTCTATAAAAACTTTTTTTATAATGTTTAAAAACACTTATTAGTTTGGTTTAACAAACAAAAAAATTAAGTATAATTTAAAAAATGGACTAATCAATAGTAATAACAGGTAACTTCTCTAAACAGTTAATTGTGTTTCTTACACCTCGTTTATGTCTCCTAAATCTGACAAATAACATGCATAATATGGCAGCCATATTGTGAGATACTCTCTTTTGGTACATAAAACTCAACTTCGATTTTCGGTGGATTTGCTACGTTTTGCAATTAGGCGCCTCATATAATCTATGTAACATGGTACTGATGTGTTGAAAAATTTTGTATGTTTTAGAATTGAAGATGAATGTTTAGCATTCAGAACTAGTTTTCAAATAAAATAATCCCAAGAGAAGTGGAAATTAATTCATCAATCCTAAATATAAAATATCGAGATCATCCCTGACCTACCCCCACAGATGCTATCAGTTCCTCGTTCAAAGCCTTCCTCGTGCCCCCCTCGAGGCCGAGGGGCAGGCACCGACTGAGGGACAGATGGGGACACTACCCCACCGATTCTGCTCGCTAATTATAACGAAACGACAACACGACGGAAGCGACAGAGCAGAGCGGTAGCGAGGAGAGCGGCCGTGTCGCAATGCAGCCAAACTTAGTGGCCCAGAGCCCTATCGACCAATCCCTTCCCCGTCCCCATCCCCATCCCTTACCAAAACACCCCTGGGGCCCCTATTGTTTAGCCCCATTTCCATACTTCTGTCCCGTCCGTCGTCTCCGTCTTTGTAGGGCCGTTTTAATCCTATAATCCGCTCTTGGTCACACTCAAATATCTCCTTCTCTCTGTTGGATCCCCTGTTTATAAATATTGATCTTACTAAAGATGCTGAAAACATGATAAAACTAATCTAAAGAGTAGTTTCTTGTTATCAGAAAGGTGTTCCATATGTTTCATTCGCAGTTGAATTTTGTTAAGATTTTTTTTTTTTTTTTTTGTGTGCAGTGATCAGTGATAAATTATAACAATTATATAATACATTAAAATAAACGAATGATTAAGATTTAAGCTTAAATGGTATTATAGTGTTATAGTATTATAAACTTAAATGTACAGTTAGTGAAAAGGAAAAGTACGGAGAAAAGAAAAAGGGGAACAAAACTTATTGTACAAAATTGTGAAAAAAATGAAAGTTAGCATAAGCTATACATAACAAATAAATTTTAAAAATAAATAAAATATGGATAATTTAAGTATTTACTATTACTAGATTTCTATTTATTAATTTACATATTTTATATATTTATAGTACCGTGTACAACTACATTTGATTTGAGGCCCCTTTCACATGAATTAGGGTAAAACAGACAGTTATTGACAGCCTTAAGGATATATAGGATATATTCGGAAATTCCTATAATATAATATAGAATAGTTCAATAAACTTAAAATTTATAGTTATTTTTCCTTAATTACGATACCTTAAGCTAAACAAGAACATTCATTCCAAACATTATTACTGGAATGTATTTTACAATATAGTGTCAATAACTAATGTAAAATAAGTTACTGGCACTCTATGGACATCTTTTAAAATACGCACAGAATTATAAACATTTTTACACAGTTAAGTTGTAGGATTTAAAAGGAGAATATTCTTTTTTTTTTTGTTTGGTGAAATATTTTTATTTTATTTTATGTTTCTATTAATTGAAATTTTCAACGGTACATAAAAAAACATACATCTAGTAAATGTGATAATAACATGAAATAATAAAATGACCATTCCTTGTGAAGCAACTACCAACTGGTAGCACTTATACTAGCACTTATTATATTAGAAGGTACCAAAGCTATCTTCTTTTCAGAGGCCTCGAAGGGTTGTCAGGAATAGGATAGGAAGCAAGTTGAGAGACTAGTGGATCTGGATGGTTATGGAGTTTACTATGAAAGAATAGGTATCTGGTTTGGGTGAAATCAACCACGTGTGGAACATTGGGATCTTTATGGATAAGTTTGTTTGTGACAATGTAAGGAGCATTAGGAATTTTTCGAAGGATTTTGGATTGCAAGGATTGGATTCGAGATGAGTTAGATGATTTAGTGGAGCCCCAAAGCTCAATCCCATATGGCCAAATAGGTCGGATAACTGTCATGTTAATGAGTCGATTAAATATTTATTTTTAAAATTTTAATGGTATCAGTAACTATTTGGAGTGTCAATTACTGTCTGGTTTATCTCAATATAAGTTTATGTAAACATTAGTTTTTTTCAAATTGTCATGTATTAGACTGTAGAAATAGAGTTTATCTTATAATAGTTAGATATATCTTGATCTTCAAGGCCATTAGTTTGTCTTTGCATGTTCTATTTTTTTGCAAAAAGAATTCCATAATATTTGAGCTTTCGTTGCATTTTAGGTGAAACTTCCAGGTAGCTGTGTTTCGGGTTTTTTACTAGGTATTGAGAGAGTTTACTAGGGATTTCATTTAGTCTTTCTACTAGTAGTACATGTTTGAAAATAAAACAAAACTGATAATTTGATTTTAATACATAAATGTTTTTTACTACGTTGAAATTTGAAATTGAACTGATCCCCACATTAATTGAAGCTCAGGCAATCCGAAATAGCCCTGTCGATAGCAGCCGCTCCGCTGCGGTAAATTGGCCTCTACCAGTGATCATTAACGTAACTTGTGATTACATAGCTTTCCAAATATATATATATATATATATATATATATATATATATATATATATATATATATATATATATATATATGTATATATGTATGTATGAATAATTACTTTTATTGGTTCATTGAAACAATTTTGTTTTCTGAATAGTGATATTTCTATAATGAATTCAGCACAAAACCAAAACATAAAACTAAAATATTTGATATTTCTTAGCCAAGTTGCCTTTAATTTTTTTAAAATATTATAACTAAAGAGATTACTACTAAGAAAATATTTAATAAATATCCAAATAGATTCTTTTAATTTTTTTAATAAATTAAAACATTTTTTTTTTGGTAATTGTGATTACATAATGATTATTAAATTTGACTGTATAAGTAGAATATTAATCGATTTTGGGTAATAGAGCGTAAGTTATTTATACAATGACAAAAAATTTCAGCCATTGATTTATTTCATTTTCCCGCCTATAAGTTTCATTCATTAATAGGGGCTTACGTCCCCATACATTTTAGCCAGGGCGTATGAAACATATTAGGGTTATAAACAAAAAAATAATAATATCATAATATGTATAAATAAATAAGCATTACTTAAAATAAGTTACCAAGCAATTTTAAATTTACGAACATTTTGATAAGGTTTTTATCCGCAACATGATTTTGAATTTATTCTTGAGAGATGTACCCTATCTTATGCAAAGCTGTAATAAATCATTTTAATTTTAAATTTTTGTCGTTTTCGATTTTTTCAACATTTATTAGGCAGACGTTCAAACCTGGCGATTAATTACAAAACTCATTTACATTACAGTTATCAGACCTATTTAGACATATAGAGTTGAGCTTTGGGGCGCCACCAAACCATCTAATTCATTCCGTATCCAATCCTTAATACAAAATCTTTGATACTGCATACTTTGTCACAAATAACCTATTCACAAAGACCTTAATGTACCACACGCTGCTAATTTAACACAATCTGCCAGTTAAAACCAGATACCTAACCATTCATAGTAAACTTCATTACAATTTTAATCTACTAGTTTTTAAACTTCCCATTCTATTCCCGATAATCCACCGAGGCGTCTGAAAAGAAGATGGCCCACAGACCTTCTTATGTAGATTTTTTTTTTTCTATTTATTGAAGTCCTACTAGTGAGTGGTTCTTCACATATTATTGACAAGTCATTGTATAATTTCCTCAAATTAACTTATTGTAGATATATCTATACAGTTGTACATAATAAATGAGAAAAATTCAATTTTCGTAATTTTATATATATTTTTTAAATACAACTTGTATTTATTTAATCAATGTTTTTAATAATCCTAATTCATATACCGTGGTTAATATATATGGTTACGTAACCACCTAAAGAAAAATAAAAAAAAATTAGCCGAAAAATTAAAAAAAAAAGTTGGATAGAATTTTATTTGCCTGTCCGTTTTGACTAGGAAAAGAAAGGATGAAGAGATACCATTATTAATTTAGTTCATGTAACTGGAGTTAATGTGTCCAATGACGGGAAAAAGGTCATATCGCACTTGTGAATAGTAGTTTAACGGGCGTTAAGTTTTTTAAAGGATTTTGGGTTATAGGTATCACCAGAAAGTTATTTTTTTTCTCTTTATTTGTGACTAATGGATTTAGTAATGACGCTATCGCAGAGATGGATATTAATTTGTGAATCATTATGGAAAAACTGTGTTTTTCCTAAAATAGAATTTTTGCTCTAAACCGACTATTCAGAAGTGCCCACAGACATATAATCTGAATTGCTCGATTGTATGTCATCTGGTTTGATAAATGATTATTCATTGCACTATTTTGACAAAACCTGCCAACTAGTTTTTTCCATTTAAGTATCTAGGTCGTTATACTTTGGCTAGATATTGTGATTTCTGTCACACCTGGCCTTCAGTCTGCCTTTGTGCCATCACTACTTCACTACATCACTAGCAAATGAGGGAAGTGCTAGAGGAGGCTTGTTATCGCATTATGTTGGATGATATTGAATGAGCGCCCCTTCATGCCAAAATCCAATTTCCTCGCCCTGGATCCTTTTACGAGGAAGAGTTAATTTTGCTATTCGCTGGCCGTTCCTGTTAGATTGTGCCATTCGATTTCATATTTGTTAAAAGATAGCTGTGAAGAGTGTATCCTGGTTACATTTTTTTTGCTTAATTTCTGGTTCAGGGTTCTTTGAGAAAGGCAAACGAATTCATTGTTTGAAAAGGGAAATTTAATTTACTATTCAAGTTCATTAAATAATTTTTAAAATCTATCTGATAGCTTTTCAGACTATTTTCACTGATATATTTATCACTTCAACACAGATGTTGATTTTATTAGTATTCATTAAAAATATTAGAATTAACTTATTTTGACACTTTCTATATCAGCTCCATTAATTTTTTATACTTTTGCGTTTTAAATTAAAACGAAAATACTCTTTTTTTTTCTTTGACTAAAGCTTTAGCGCCGTAATTTTACTGTAATAATTAAATGGAATTCCATATTTTTTAAGAAAATGGAACTAAACCGGGCTCACTAGTTGGTATTAGAATATCTTAAAGCAAATATGCATAAAAAGGACTAGAAGCTCCTTCTCTATTTTGACAACTCCAACATTCTCGTCAGGAATTTCTATAAATTATTCTTTCTGTATACTGTTTCTCCAATACATAATCCTTAATTCTCCTTGTCATGCCACAAATTATATCCACAACGACCTTCTTTTTTTCTCGTGGCACTACAACTCTTGGAGAGTCAATGCCCCCCGCAATTTGGTCCTCCAGTCATCTCTGTTGGTGGACACACCATCTATCCATCGTAACCGGGGTTATGCAAAGAACCAAATATTCTCCTAAATATAGGTCGTTCAAATCTAAGAAAATGGCCTTTCTCGGCTTTCGTTATTATCCAACATAAGTCAAAACAGGTCAAACTAGCGTCTTAATTAGTTAAATAATTCATTAATTAATTAACTAATTAAATAATTAGTTTCGTAGATCGGGAAATCACTTAAAATGCTTAGATCAAAATAGAATTTATTGGCTGACAAGATTCTTCTCTGGATCCCTGGCTTCATGTCATTATTAAAGTTCAACTGGGAGCCAAGGTATATGAACCCTTCAACCCTTTCAAAGGTATTGCGCCCTATCTTTATTTGACGGTGGTCATGTTCTCGTCCGTGAGGTCCTGCAATCATGTCCTTGGTCTTGAAGAGCGTATACGGATATGAAAAGGGATATGAATTTGTTGGGCTTCAAAGAGCTGCAGCTGGATCGGGAATAGTGGTAAATGGGAAGACAATGACCTTGATGTAGTTTAATTATCTTAATGTTGCTGATTTGGAACGAACGAGATATCTTTCCTATCCATGATAAACTACATTCCTTCTTGAATCCACTGAATTCTCAATTTCCTTTCCATTCAACCCTCAGAGGTGTATGAAAAAAAAAAATTGCCTTCTAATTTAGATGTTTTTTTGCTGTGCCACCATTGATTGGGTAGTTCTTTATAAGCTGAGGTCTTGTCATTATATTCACAATTCATCCAATTTATTAGATGTTTTGGCCATGCTACGATATTTCAACAAATAAATTTAAGAAAGAATGTCTGTTCTTTTACTTTATGTCCTTACAACCATGAAAAAAGTCTTTCCTCCTATTGACATATAAGCTAAGCATTTGGACTCCTTCGCTTGTAATCTAGCTCGTTATCTCTACTCTATGGAAACTTGAATTATTTTCCTCAGATCTAGAGATTTACCTTCTTATCATTCTGCTGATAGAAAGAAAAAAAAAATTGGTTATTTACCCTATAAACCACTTTTAACTAGAGAATCGAGTGAATCACTGTTCAGCATCACAGAATATTCCTGATTGAATCTATAACAAGACTCTTAGAGGCAGGAAAAGTAAACCGGTAAGAAATATCAAGAACGAACGAGGGAAACTGGTTACAGAAGATAATGAAATTTTGGAAGTGTGGAGAAAGTTTTTTGAGGCACAATTTGGCGAAGACAGGCTGAACCACGAATACCAGGATCGACAATGGAATGAGTCGGACGTGGATGAGATGATAGAGGAGGATGAGGTTGAAAGAGCGGTAATGAGAATGAAAACAGGGAAAGCTCCAGGCCGAGATGGTATAGTGGCAGAATTTGTTAAATACGGAGGTATGGAGCTGCTAAAGGCTCTCCAATTGATCTTTCAAAAAGCGTGGGATGCAAAGAAAATACCAAAAGACTGGGAATATAACATTATAGTCCCCATACATAAGAAAGGATGCCAGGCGGACTGCTCCAACTACAGACCAATATGCCTTTCATCAGTTGTCTATAAATTATATACATCCATTTTAGAGAACCGATTGAGACCACTCGTGGAACCTCTTATTGGAGAGGAGCAGGCCGGTTTCAGACCCAGGCGACAAACCCAGGACCATATTTTCACCCTCAGAAATATTTTACAAAAGTCCTGGGACAGAGATAAAAATATGTACCTCGCCTTTCTGGACCTCAAATCCACCTTTGACTCAGTTCCACGAAATGAAATATGGGAAGCGCTGAGAGTGAAGGGTATTGCAGTGGGACTAGTGGAAGCAATCCGGTCCATTTACCAAGATCCAAAAGGAACTATAAGATTAAACGGTCAGGAATCTAGGCATTTTAATATAGCCAGAGGGGTAAAGCAAGGTGACAGTCTAAGCCCCTTGCTATTCGTACTGTTTATGGACGAAATAGCGTCCATATGTAAAAGAAGGACTGAAAGGACATTTTTAGGTCGAAGAAATCTCATGCCAGTGGTAACTCAGCTCCTAATATATGCAGACGACATAGTGCTGATCGCTGACTCAGTGGAGAAGCTCCAGCAGGCTGTCACAGAGTGGTTTGAAGAGCTGCGAAGAAAAGGCATGGACATAAACGCCAGTAAAAGTAAGGTCCTACAAGTTGGAAGGCAAGAGGAAGAGGTATTGGTTTACTGCAATGGAGAAGAGTTGGAGGTGGTCACCGATTTTACCTATCTGGGAGCAGTTTTGGACAGATCTGGGAAAGTTGACGCGGAAATATCAAGTAGAATAAGCAAAGCAAACGCAGTATACTACCAGATCTGCAACACTGTTGTTGGTAAAAGAGAAGTGAGCAAGAACGTTAAGCTCCATATCTTCAAATCGATATACCTGCCGATACTCTTATATGGTTCTGAGAGCTGGATCCTCATGGACAGGCAGAAGAGCAGAATCACAGCGGCAGAGATGAGATTTCTTCGTAGGATTGTTCGGAGGACTAGGAGGGACCGAATCCGAAACGAGAGGATTAGGGAAGAATTGGAGGTCGCCCCAGTCATGGAAGCCATTGAGACCAGGCAGCTGAAGTGGTTCGGACATGTGGTACGGATGGAAGACCACAGAGATCCACTAAAGACGATGGATTATGCCCCGGAGGGAAGAAGACCTCGAGGCCGCCCAAGATTACCATACCTCGAATACATGGACAGGTTGTGCCGAAAGAGAGGCAAAGATATCCGCCAGACAAGGAACCTAGCAAGGAACAGAGAAGAATGGCATTCCTGGCTGAACGCACCCCGACGCTGAAAGGCACACAAGGGGAAATGCAAAAGAAGAAGAAGAAGAATCTATAACAGTATTTAGTCAATTTCAACTTCATGATTGGTGGACTTAGTATAAGACTGTTAAACATTGTATTTCGAAACGTATTATTGATTTAAGTAAACTAAAATTACACTGGGTAATAAATTATAATAAATCCTTTAGAAACTATTTGGACCTCAACGCAGAGATTTGGTCCCTCTACAGTTCATTGTTTCAAACATAAAATGGGAAATAAACTTAAAGGGATAAAGCTAGAAGCTATAAGGCTTTCAGGGTTTAAACTGTTGGGAATACGAATTAAATCCTATCCTAGCGGCCTCATAAATAGAGGCTCTTACTTTCAATTCAGCTTCCATAAAATCGAAAGCCTGACTTTAAAAAAATAGACATCTTGTGTTACATATCACGGCAGCCAGTTTACATTTTTAGGCATTTACTTTAGGTTCGGTAAAATTATATTTTTACACTTACTATTTTGTCTATAATTATATATGTTAATAATGATTTGAAATGAAAAGATACTTTAAAATGTTTTCTATAATTATAAATTTCTAAATTTGAAATAAATTATTATTTTTTTTCATAAAGTTGATCAAACAATTTTTTTTGCTATGAACTGAGCAAAATTTTGCTTTCTTTTCCTAGAGAAATTATTAAATTGAATTATCTAGTATTAAAACATTTACTGACAGGAGGATTATTCCACCCAAGTTTTTATGAAACTTCTTTGCTATAAATTTTATTTTTCTTTAAGTTTTTGAAGTTCTATTCTTCAAGAAGGGAATATATAAAATAATGTAAATATATATAATATATGATTTTTTATTTTATTTTTTATTTAGGGGCGTGTATTTATGATATTTTTTACATGTTCCATGCAAATTAGCATACTACCAGTAAATAGCAGGTGCAATGTTGTTTTTTTTTTAAATTAGATAAATTACAAAAATATCAAAGTTCTTGATTAAAGTTAAAATAAACACATAGACAAAAGAAAAAGAAAAAAGATAACAATAATTTAAAGACCAAAAGGCTGTAATTCCATAGTTCAACAAAAAGAAATTGGAATAAAATCAAATAAAATAAAAATACAATAGGAAAAGAAAATAGATTGATAAAATAAATAAAAAGAAATATAAATATAACATGCAGAAAAGTCGATTTTTCAACAGATGTCTTCTATTGTTTATCTTGTTTTTGATGCGGGGTGGTCTTACAAAAAGTTGTAAATTTTTTTTTTTTGTAAAGATAAAAAATAAAATATAGAGAATTTAAAAATAAAATATTATTGTTTTTCAGTTTTTATATGTAATTTCTGAGGAATAATTACGTGGAAAAAATTATAAATTAAAAAAACTGTAATTGTTGTGTAATAAGAAATACTTTTTTTTATCATTTAAATGAAATTTAAACATAAAAACATATATATGTTTGCACAATTTAATATAATAAAATTTGTATGAAATTTCTGTTACAACAAATATTATACTAAAAGTTACTCTTAATTTTTTAAAAATAGTATTTGAAATAAAGTAAAGTAATATTTAAATACACCATTAACCTTTGATAATTAAAGGGTTTTTTTAAACAAAATTTACTATTGGCTTTAAATTCAGTGAAAATGTATTACTTTATCAACTAAAAATTAAATTAAATTGTACAAACACTTCTTCTAAACAACCAACTATTTGCCTCTATCACATATAATTATTCATGTTATTACTTAACTTGTAACTATCTTTATTTAATTATTCATATGTTAATGATGAGATTAGAAATCTTCTTTGACCTTAACCGTAATCCCAAACTCCAAGTGAGGCTTCTTGCTACTAAAAGATTCTTTCTCACTGCCTTCACAATCACCGTCTCTTTGACAGATCACTACTTGTATTTAATAAAAGACATAATATTAAACAAAAATATTTTGAATAATATATACTTGGAGTGTTGACGTTTCGACCGGCCTTGGAGTTCTTCTTCAGGGCTAATATAACAAAAATGGGTGTGACCAAGATGATACAAAATGAATAATACAAAGTAAATTAGTTTACTAATGAATGAATGGTTGTTTACATAATTAGAAGAATATCTGAAGTTAATTACTTTCAATTATGTAATTACGTGATATATTCATCTAATTATGTAAACCACTATTAATTCTTTGATAAACTAATTTACTTTGTATTATTCTTTTTGTATCATCTTGGTCACATCCATTTTTATTATTTTAGGCCTGAAGAAGATCTGCAAGGCAGGTCGAAACGTCGGAACTCCGAATATAAAGATCTTTAATTAATTTTGACTCTAGCCCTGACCATTTCTCCACTATTTTACAAAACTAATGTGGCATAGTTTCATTTTTATTTAGATAAAACTGTGTATTACATATTCAACACATATTTAGTGAAATATTTGAGTCGTCAGCTACTATTAACCTTTATTGAACGAATTGCAATTTTTATACCTCTGTTCCAAAGAAGACGGGAAAAATGCTGAAACTTGGAGCCTCCTCGGAAATAATTAAGCCCTGACGAGTAAAGTTAAGGAAGGGGAATATATTTCAACTGACAATTGTTTAACCCCGGTTAATAATTATATTCAAATTTATTCACATTACACCCAGGCCGCGATGTAAATCCCGGCTCTAATTTCTACACGACCAGCCGGTTGGGCTTGTCCCCTCGCAACGTCTTCTCTCTTCCTTATTAATGGTAGGGCAATTCCTTCAGCCACTGCCGAATATAAAAAAAAAAAAAATATGTTGACTTAAATTAAAAACCATAATAGTCAAGTTATATCTGAATAATATCTTCATTTTTAAATTCATCACTCTTTTTTTTTTAGTAAACTAAGATATAAACCTTTGATTTGAATATCCTAGCGTCCTCTTATTCAAATTAAATTCAGTATTAGTGGTTCAACACACCAAAAAAAAGTGTCAATAAACGAATAAATTTGGATGTAATCAATTCAGAACTTTTTTTTCTCGCACATTTAACTAGGAATTTACAAGATGATAGATAATTCATTTATTTATTATCCAACGCCAGTCTTCAGCCTCTCGTCCTTTATTATTCAATACTCCTTATTATACTACAAGATTTTACGTAGGATTTCAGATTTTAAGATTTGCATTTGAGATGAACTGGTTATTAATAAATCCCGAATTTACTGGAAAAAAAATCAGAACTATCACAAAAGCTCTAAGGCACGTAAGAAACAATGTACTGACCCTATCCAGTCAATAAACACATTTCAAAGTGCATAAAATTTGTGCCAAAAACGTATATATGACATTAAAGTCAATTTAATGCTCTACAACTTTCATTCTGACATTGATTCTGAGAAACGATCGTGGAAGGCACTAGAAGCAAATATTTAAAAAAAGTGAGGAAATTTATTTTTTGCGAAAGTTATCGATTTTCAATAACGCAAACCTCGAAAATCGCTAGAAGTTCGACAAATATGCACTTATGCAATTTTGTATGAAATTTAATGAGCTTTAATTTTTGTTTGAAACATATTTTTATAGAGTCTACTGTTTTAGAGATATAATCGAAAAACCCAAAAATGGGACCTTCATCCCTCCCCCCACCGTTAGCTCACCCCCCCAGGGGTGGGGAATTTTAGTATTTTTATCTTCTATCTACTCCTAACGAAGCCCTGAGGTAAAAAATAATCGCATACACTCTACTCCCCTCATTTCAGCACTCATTGAATAGACTATTAAGAAAACCACTGTTAACGAACGAAGACGGGCTTTTTCCCGTATAAGATATAAAAAGGTATAAAAAATTAAGGGATATGTTTTATTATAATCTATAGTATTTTATTCATAAGTAAGACCTAGATTTCATGAAATAATTAGGATATATAGTGAAAGTTTCTTTTCGTTTTTGTTTGTTGTTTTAAAGGGTGAATCCCATTGGATTTTTTTATATTATTTACTGATTAAAACATTTTTATTTCAAATCATACATACTGCAATAAACTCTCGATGATTCAAACTTTCGGTATTACGAGCTAATACTAATAAGAATTTATATTATATCGGGTGATATATATATCTTCTTCTTTATTGGCGCGACAGACGCATGAAGCTGTCCTTGGCCTGCTCCACAGCCCTCCTCCAGTCTTCCCGATCAGCTGCTCGCCTTAAATATATTTTAGAAACTTTTAAGTCCTCGGAGACGCCATCGAACCATCTTCTCTTCGGTCTTCCACGAGGTCTCACTCCATCCGGTCTATCCTATAACAATTTTCGGCATGTTCTGTTCTCACCCATCCGGTATACATGCCCCATCCATTTTAGCCGTTTAACTCTTATGTATATCGTCAATGGCAAGTCACCATACAAATCGTATAGCTCCCGGTTCTTCCTTCGCCGCCACATGCCGTTATCCTTTATCGGACCAAATATACGCCTCAGTACTTTCCTTTCGAAACAGTCCAGTTTTGTCGCTACTGATTTATTAATAGTCCATGTTTCGCAGGCATACGAGGCTACCGGTCGCACTAGGGTCTTGTACAGTCTTATCTTGGTTGCGAGGCTGGTGAGTCTACTCTTGATAATGCTTTGTATGGAGAAGAAGGCTCTGTTGGCTGATATTATCCGACTTTTAATTTCCTCATTTTCATCGAGGTGTTCATTAATCCAGGCGCCTAAATATTGGAAACTTGTGACGGTTTTGAGGGTGTAGCCTTCCATATAATAAAAATGTTGTGGACGAGCAAGTTTTTTTCTTCTAAATACCATTATTTTGGATGTATCCTCGTTCATATGCAATCCCATTCCCTCAGCTTCTCTGTTCATTTTGTGCAAAGCTTCCCTTAAGTATCGCATAGAGTGAGCTGCAATAACTACGTCATCCGCATACGCCAATATCTGAATGGGGCTGTTAAAAATTGTGCCTCTGGTGTCAAACCCCGCTCTTTTTACAGTTGCATGTAAAACTATATTGAAAAGGAGAGGTGCTAACGAGTCTCCTTGTCTGAGTCCGACATCTACGGGAAAAGGCTCGCTTCTTGCCTGGTTCACTTTAATCCTGGCAAATGTGCTCTTCATGGTGCACATAGTGAGCCTAATGAGCTTGTTCGGTATTTTCATGTCTTTCATTGCTTTATACAGCTCATCACGGCTGACGGAATCGTATGCTGTCTTAAAGTCCACAAACATCAGCCACATAGTTTGGTTATACTCTTTCATTTTTTCGCACATCTGCTTCAGTGAGAAAATTTGATCGACAGTCGATCGGTTGGGTCTGAAACCTCCCTGGTATTCACCCAAATTAGGTTCAACATGTGCGATGATCCTGTTATATAGGGCTATTGAGAAAACTTTATATACTGTGTTCTGTAGACTTATCCCCCGATGATTTCTGCACTCTGTCTTATCTCCTTTCCTCTTACATATTGGGACTATGTTTGACTTATTCCACTCAGCAGGAAACTCCTCTACTTCCCAAATGCTAGATATCAAAGAGCGAATTTCATTTTTCAACGCATCTCCGCCCGCTTTCAAAAACTCAGACGCTATTCCGTCTGGACCGGGAGTTTTGTGGTTTTTTTTCAGTTTTTGTAAAATTATTTCTATATCCAGCTCATCAGGAGGAAAGTATCTCGTCCATGTCACCATCTTCATATAAACTCACGCTCTGTTCTGACAAATCTCCAATGGCCGGGTTAAGCAATCCTTGAAAGTACCTCTTCCATCTGCTTACTATTTCTTCTTCTCTCACTAAAAGCTGACCATTTTCGTCTTTGACCGCATTACTGCCTTGGAATCCGATTCGGATTTTTTTCACATCTTTGAAAAATTTCCGTGCTTCGTTGTCTCTCCGAGACATCTCTATGCCTTCTATCTTCCTGTTCAGGGCTTGCCTTTTCTTTCCTTTTATCATTCTCTTGGCAAATTTTCTTGCATCCTGATATTCTTTGCAGCTTTGCCATGTTACCCTATTCAGAAATATATTCCTCTTCTCGTTGCGGTCTTTGATCGCCATCTCGCATTCAGAGTCAAACCATGTGGGCACTGATTGCTTCTTGTCTGCTTTGCAACATTCTTCCGCTGCTTTTACGATGGTTTTCTTTAAATCTACCCATTCTTGCTCTACTAACTTCCCCCCAAGAACGGCTGGAATGTTGTTTATTCCTTCTTGAACTCGTTCC
This sequence comes from Euschistus heros, assembly GCA_003667255.2. Classification (NCBI taxonomy): domain Eukaryota; kingdom Metazoa; phylum Arthropoda; class Insecta; order Hemiptera; family Pentatomidae; genus Euschistus; species Euschistus heros. The sequence continues at coordinate 189,352 of RCWM02000702.1, read as the reverse complement.
TCAAAGCGTTGTCTGTTTTCTTCTACCCTAAGTTTCTCTCTACTCCATTTGTGGTTGACATTCTTCTTTCTGTTATAAGTTCTAAAACTTGTTCGGACCCTACTCACGACCAAAAAATGATTCGAATCCACGTCTGGACCTCTAAAAGATCTTACATCGTTGATTACGTTAAAATGTCTGCTGTCTACCAACACATGGTCTATCTGAGAGACAAATCCGTTCGGTGAACGCCATGTTTGCTTGTGCTGACTTTTATGGGAAAAGAAGGTGCTCATAATTGCAAATGAAAAAGTTGTTGCCATGTTGATCATGCGCTCTCCATTATTATTCGTCACGCGATGCAAACTATGCCTACCAACCGTTGGCCATGCGTCTTCCTCATTGCTGACCTGTGCATTAAAGTCCCCTATAATCATTTTCAGATCATAACCTGGACATCTTCTGATTTCATCCTCGAGTTCCTCATAGAATTTGTCTTTTTCCTCTTCGCTCTTCTCCTCTGTCGGTGCATGAACATTTATAATTGAGATATTACATATTTTCCCTTTTATTCTCAACCTGCATATACGCTCATTAATTGGCTTGAAGTCCAATATGGCAGATTTCAACTTGCTGGATACTAGAAAAGCTGTACCAAACTCGTGACGCTCTTTATGCCCACTGTATAGTACTTGGAAGTTCTTCCCTTTTAGGATACCTTGGCCAGTCCATCTTACCTCTTGCACAGCCGCAACATCAATTTTCATTTTCTGCAATTGCACATGTAGCTCATGCAATGCTCCAGGCCTGTATAGCGTCCTAACGTTCCAAGTTCCAATTTTGTAGTCCTTATTCCGAAAGCCAGGTCGTTGCCGATTATCCGTCCAATATCCGAGGCCTTGTTGTAGAGCTTGAGTAACCAAGAAATTTTTAGCAAGAGGCGGGGGGTCAGCCCTCCTCTCAACCCTCCTCCTTTCTTAACGCGGGCTTGGGACCGGCTATGGCGGAGTTGTGATATATATATATATATATATATATATAGCTAGTAAATGGGTCGGTAGATAATCTCTGAGTTAAAAAAAAAAAAGTTAATTTTTTTCAATCGATAACACTAAGTAAACTGGTATAAAAAGATATTCAGGTATCTATCGACTGTTGATAATTTGGATTTATTAACAAATTTGCCCTTTTGAAGCGTTCAGCGGGTGTAAATCCTTTTTGTATTTTAATTTCAAGTGCCTTATTGTCTACGGTTAAAAATTCCAATGTTTGAGAGAAAAATTGACTTAGACACTGCCTTCGATATAATTCTTAACTCGTTCTCCGATATAATTTTAATTCACAGATTGTATATCTATGTTTCTAGCTAGGAAATTTTTCTTCGGAGAGTGAAACTAAAAATAATGAGTATCGATATTTGCATTTTATTTATTTGGATTGGATATTTTCAAGACAGGAAGTGCTGTTGGGTTCTCCTCCCCTCATGTCTATCATTATCAGTTAATAATTGAAAAGTATGGATAAAGATAAAAATCTAAATAAATACAATTTCTTGAAAAGCAGTTGTCGCTTTAAATCTTGAAATTCCGTTCTCCTTCTCTCTAATAAATCCTCAATTGTTGGAAGTTTTTTGAAAGTTCTTCCAATTTTGAATTTATGAGAGACTATTATGATTAGCTCTGTAACGATTTTTAAACATTTATATTTTACAGTCTCTGTGAGGTATATCTACTTAACTTTCTTTATTTTATTGGGAGTTGGAATTAATTTTAAAGGATTTTTTTTCGATTTTAAAGCATTTATTTAGAAAAAATGGTACAATGTATATTATTCAAAGTATTGTCCATCGCTAGCTACTACTTTTTCCCATCTTTCTGGCGATTTACGGAGACAAGAAGTTTAAGGCTTCGTCTTCTGAGGCTATCCATGAATCCACCCATTTTTTGCAATCTTCATAAGAAGTGAACCGCTGGTCAGTCAGGTCGTGTGTCATGCTTCGAAACAAGTAGTAGTCAGAAGGAGCAATGTCTGGAGAATACGGCGGGTGGGATAGGACCTCCCATTTTAGCGTTTCCAGGTATGTTTTGACCGGTTTAGCAACATGCGGCCGAGCGTTGTCATGTTGCAAGATTACCTTGTCGTGCCTTTCCCCAAATAGTGGCCGTTTTTTCCTTCAGTGCACGGCTCAAACGCATCAACTGAGTTCGGTAGAGGTTTCCCGTGATCGTTTTATTCGGTTTCAGCAGCTCATAATAGACCACGCCCATCACCTCTGAAACCAGTACTCACAAGTGGAAATCGATGGAGCATAGCCCCCACAAGCCTCGCAAACTAACCGATGGGCTTCAGCTGCTTTTTTCTTCAAATGAATGCAGAAAAGCAAAGCTCGTCTTTACTTGGCACAAAAGTTGACATGTTTAGAGAGAAAAAAATATTGTTATTCACACTTCAGAGAAATGACACCTACTGAAAATCAAAGCTAAATGATGACGCTTCAACATAAATATAGCAACAAGTTGGCCCGATGGGATTAGAGATTAGTAATACCATCTCTTATCAATCCTTTAAAATTAATTCTAACTCCCAATATTTTTATCCATATCTAAATACTTATAGATTCTTTTTCATACGAATATTGTTAACATAATATATATTTAATTATACAGGGTGATTATCTCTTAGTGTAAAAAAAAATATTAAAAAAATGGGTGAAACTAGATTAATGTAGCTGAATGCCGCAGACCTCACCTTTCTATTCCAATCCGTAGCAGATATACAATAAATCAAAGACTCTTTTGAGGAAACACGTTTTTTTTCCATAAAATCTGTAATATCTCCATTTTGTTTAAATATTTTTCAAATTTTAACCATATTTTCGCATTTAGCATTATATTTTCTATAATAGCTGAGTACCTGTAACCTTGAATTTTACGAACTTGGTATCTAAAGAACAGCTTGATCTTCACCTTATTTGGGGAAGTCACAATGTCTTATATTACTTCAACGCTCACCGTTTTTCGAAAAAACTATCCACAAAACTGCAAATCTTACAAAAACTTGAAAATTTAATAAGCTTTCGAATGATATGTTAAACGTAATGATTTTGTTTCAATGTTATGGAGAAATTTACTTTTGAAACCGAAAAAACATGGTGTTCTCATTTGGCATACGAATCAGTAACTTGTGTAAATAAAACATAACAATCTCTTAATTTTATACATAATATACTCTTCATTGGAATAAAAAGAAAAGAAAAATATTATTGTTTAATAGAAAATAAAGGAAAACCTTACATTGAAAATCTAATAAAATAAACCCTTAATTATAGTAATAAATAAATAAATGTAATAACATAACAGCCTCTGACCTGGTTCGTTTTATTGACAGTTTTCCTTTAATTTCTATTAAACAAAAAAATTGTTCTTTGCTTTTTAATCCAATGAAGAGTTTGTTATGTTAAGGTGAAGATCAAGCTGTTCTTTACAATCAAGTTCGTAAAATTTGAGGTTACAGGTACTCAGCTATTATAGAAAATTTAATGCTAAATCCGAAAATGTGTTCAAAATTTGAAAAAATATTTAAACAAAATGGACAGTTTCTTTATAGAAAAAAACGTGGTTTCCTCAAAAAAGTTTTTGATTTATCGCATGTCTGCAACGGATTGGATTAGAAAGGTGAGGTCTGCGGCATTTTGCTACATTTTTGATCTAGTTTCACCCAATATTTTTTTTACACTAACATATACTCACCCTTTATAACTCGGTGTAAAATTTCTGTTCACCTTACTTGTTCTTCTTAGGTGGCATTACCTCAGACGTTTTTTTCTACTATATTCTATACAGTATAAAATTAAAAAATGTTTACAACAAAGGAAGTTGACTATTTAATACACTGAAGATAATGTTTTCTGGGCTCCATAGCACTAGTTATTTCAACCTTATCTAAATAATTTCGTGTATATAAATGTTAAATAAAATTTCTCCATAAGCTCCATTCATTCAGATTGTAGGGTATAGTTAGGGGGGAGTATTTGAGATCTTTATGCACTACTAATTTCAACTTGGAAACTTTGTTGGGTAATTCCTTTTTAATTGTGTTTGATGTCTTCTTAAAGTGGCCAAAAGTTTCAAAATGCTTCTTTAATATTCTTCCGCGGTATAAATCAACTTGACTCCTTCCGTTTCCCGTTCCTGTGTTTCATTTCCAATTAGAACACAGAATGAAAACTTCCTTGGAGGTTAGAGGATTAAGACTTGACATTACTTTTAGAATTGTTTCATTAATTTAAATCTTTATATGTTTAACAGTTAGAGAGGTATTTATGATAAATGAAAGAAAGATTTAATTATTATTTTAGTAGTAAAAAAAATAAAACGGTATTAATTATTTTATATTTCTAACTGAAAATAATAAAAAAAAATTAAATGACAAGCAGTAATTGAAGAAATATCCTTCAAGAAGGAAAAAATGCATCTATAGTAAAATATAACTATACCATTTATAATGGAACGAGATAAAAAAAGAAAAATACTTACTCTGAGAAATTGTCCCATAAGAATAATATAAAGGTGCAGTAACATGGTGCAATAATCTGACTGTAATAATTTCAGATAAAAATAATATTATATATTCTTTATTATTCTTTATGATTGTATTGTTTAAGTGTAATGTGAGAGGATTTGAATGTAAAAAATGTAAATTTTGTTAAATTGAGTGATGATAAGTAGAGTTTAAGCTGAAATAAAAGTGTATCTGAAAATAAATTAAATATTAAATATTCCTTTACTGTAGAATTAAAAAAAAAAAAAAATATATATATATATATATATATATATATATATATATATATATATATATATATATATATATATATATATATATATATACATACATACATATATACATATAAAGCAAAATGATAATAAAATAACTAAATAAAATAAAAATAAATTGAATAAAAGTAAAAATAAAAATATAGTTAAATTAAATTAAAAGTTAAAACTACATTCATACTTTATATACAATATACACTCATCCTAGGGATCTCCCAACTAATCCAGCCCCTCCACTCGTGGAAGGAAAGGCCCGGCACAGAGAGGTCCCAGCTCTTCTCTCTCAGCTGCGTCATTGGTGTTAAAGAAAACCCAGAGGGGGCTGAGTGAGAGCGTAATGTACAGTCCCTCAGGGAATGAGTTGAGAAGCCAGTATGGCCAGATGGCCAGTACCAGAACTCTAAAATAAATAAATTTTTACAAAAGGTTTCGGGGCCACTGCCGTTTTAATCTGCAAGGGGTTATCAGGATGTGTTGAACTGGATAGTTATTGAGCCAGAGGGTAAATAAAATAAAATAAATGAATAAAGTAATTATTTTAGTATACTGAAAAAAATGTTAAATATATATACAATTATTTAACCAATTTATTAGCATCACATTTACTGAATTTCGCTAAATTAATTGTTAATAATAACTCGTATAGGCAGGTTTCTGACTAGGACGCAATGAGATATTGGAGTAACAATACTTTGAATGAGAAGGAAGAAGCATGCCTGATTTCAGGAGGGAGAGAGTTCTGGAAGTTTGTGGATCGGGCTTAGATGGAATGCTAGTGTAATGCTATTCGATGGAAAGGATTATACAGGTCGGAGGAACGTGATCTTGTTTTGAGTTGGGAGTGGGTGGAAGACTTGAATTTCAATAGATTGTGAATTTAGGGTGTGAGATGGTTATTAATGAAATTGTAAAGGAATGTAGCTAGGAAATATTGTCTTTGGGTGGAAGGGGAGAGCCACTCTAAGGCAGTGTATTGGGTTCCAAAAATATATCTTATGAAGCTGTTCATAATTGGTTGTACCCTGTTATGGAAACCCACCGATAGGTCCCAATGTACCACTCAGTCCAACTTTAAAAATATGAAAGAAAAAACTAGGAGTTTTGCACTGATTGAGGAAGGAAATGACGTTTCGTTAAATAATAGATGATCGGGCTTTTTGGATGATTTGATGCGGATACTTAATAATACATGTTAGTAAATTGGAAAATATGTTATTAGTGTTTTTTAAATAATGTAATTTTCCCTTTAGTTAAACAAATATTTAAAAAGCTTATTTCTTTGAGATTTTTCTTTTTTTTTTCAATAATATTTAAACAAAAAGCTTAAATTTACCAAGCATCATGGTTTCACATATCATAAAAGCAATTAAAGAACATACTCAAGCATTTTAAAACAGTGAAGAACAAGCGTAAGATCTATTTGAAGAGTGTTATGGAAGTTCAATTGATGTTTTCACCGTTGGACGCCCCTCAATTGAAGCAGTCCATCAAGCGCTATCTCCCTTCCAGGCAATTAGTTGATTTATACCCCAGCCAAGGAACGTTAAAGAAGCCTCAAGAAAGTTATGGCCACTTTGCTAGAGCCATCAAAAACAATTCAAAATAAATTACCCGGCGAATGTTGATAGAGCTCGGGCAGCCGACATCGGAACGGATAATTTACTGTTCCATTGCGAAACGGCTCCAACGCTATTCGTTCGTATGTAATTAGGTCTAGTCTGATTCTGGATTCCATTAAGTTATATATACATTATATGTATAAAGGTAATATTTTTATATAAATTGTCGAACAACTTAAACTGCCAGCTGGTTTGTGGCTTTAAAATACAGCAAAAAAAAAAAAGTAACAATAAATGTTCTAAAATATTTTTTACTAATCAAAATACGTTCCTACACTCTCAAATCATTTCTGTTGACGAGTGAATAACTTTTCTATGTCCTGTCAATAGAAGTTAGAATCACTGGAATTAACAAATACTAAAAAAGCATCATCTATCAAATAATGATTTTATATTTTTTATCGTTTAAAAAGGAGTCATATGTAAGACGTTGGGGTTTTAATGAAACCGAGTTTCGATCTTTTTTTTTATCACTAAATAATATTGACTATCAGCAGCCAATACTTTGTTGGCATGGATATGTTTTTGGCTGGGGGTCTATAGTTTTTTTTGTGCATTGATATTTTCACACTCAAAAATGTTTAACGTTATTTTCACACTCAAAAATGTAACATTTTGGCACGCTCTAGCTCTGTTGCTCAAATAAAAAATTTCTCGGTAGTTCCTAATCAGAAATTTAATGGACAATGTTTTCTTTTTCATCATTTGTCGCAAAGACCTATTGTTTGAGAACTTCATAGGTTTAAATGAAAAAAAAAGTATCGTTCTGCTTAGGTTTTTTTTTGACACCCTCCAGTTCTGTTGGTGTTGCTCGGATGAAAAGTTTTCCGACAGTTTCCTTATCAGAAACAGTAGATATGAAAACAGTAGATTATAGATATTCATGATTTATTGTTTTTCCCAGTCGGAGAGAAATAGTTTTTTTTTTGGTACAAAGTTGATTTTGGCATGTGTTATGTCATTACAACATCCTCCCCCGAATGTCGTGGGTATATTTCTTGCAGCTTTGGGTGCAGAGTGTCCATCCATTTTAAGCACAAAAAAAAAAAAGAAGGGTGTTTTCATGGTCATATTTCTGTGGCTTCTGTGAATATTTTCCGAAGTCATTCTTGAAGCAATATTCATTTCTGTAGCCGCATAACCTAATCCTATTAGGCATAGATAATAAAAATGGGTATCTCGTGATTCCATATCAAAAATTGCACTTAATTATTCACTGGAATCACAGATTTGATGGCATACTGAACAACGTGTGATCAATTTTAGTAATAGTAAATATTATCAAGAAAGAGAGAGAGCCGTTATTAATGGCTCATTATGTTCTGTATACATAAATATAGAAAAGTGTACTGATTCCACTTCGAATTGCTAAAGGAATTGAAACGTACTTTCCATATAAAAGGATCTAATAATTTGAATTTATTATAATCCAAACTCCTTCGTAAAATCTCGATGCTTCAAATTATTTAATAAATAAAATCGCCCATAATGCACTTATACAACCCAAAATTGTCGACTCTGTTACGGATCCAGATATCTATTCTTTCATGATGAATTTTATTTATACTGAAATTCACGTTGGATAAAACCTTCCTTCCCAATAGATTCACAGCAATCTACCGAGACGTCTGAAAAGACATCAAGACCTGATATAGAACTTTTATTGAAGCGCTAGCGGAAGGTAGTTTCTTTTTACCATGCCGTTTGATCTACTGGAATTCAGGCAACAATATTGAGGCTTCTTCATATTTTCTGAAAATTTGTTTGCTCATAGCTTGTTATGGAGGCAACAAACAGAAATTTAGGCCGAGTGGAGGGAGCAAACAATGTTCCTTGTGAAACAATGTCTCCTGTCTTTAACTTTCTTTTCTTTGAAGTTTTTCTCTCTCGCCTCCTGATTTGGTCCTTTGATACACAAAACTGTTAGAAGTTTGTTAAAGGACAAAACATGATATTTATTCTATAATAAAAATAGAAGAATGAATTTCAACAAATATATGTTTATGGGCTCAGATGTGGACCTGTAGTGCAGTTGTCGTTTCTTGATAAATATAGATTTAAATAAGAATAACCATATAAGATGGATAATGTATTTTGACATAGATATGTATTTTGGCTGGGTGTCTAAACCTTTTTAGTGCAATATTTTTTTGACACCCTTTAGCTCTGTTGGTGTTGCTTAGATCGAAATTTTGGCGACAGTTTTCTGATCAGAAATTTAGTGGAAAATAATTTTTATTATAACATTTGTCGTTTGAATCTACCGTTTAGGAATTAGGTATATTGGTTTGAATGAAAAAATATCACGTTTGAAACCGCTATTTTCTCTCAACATTGTTTCGAATAATCATTCATAGTTAATTTAATTTATGTAATTTTGATCATTTAAATTCTGAAATGTAAATAAAGTAAAATCATTAGATTATAGATAGATATATCTATGTTTTATTGTTTTCCGGTCACGGAATAATTTAGCTTTTAATATTTCAATCTATTGACTTCAATGGAAATTTTTTTTTTGAAAAACCAATTTACGCGACTCCCTGCATAGAGCAACACAATTTATAAAGATTTTTAATTCTATATTCTAAAATTATCTTATCTAAGACTTATAATTATATATATTTAATTTAGAAAAAGTTATTAATATTTACTGTCTTTTAATTGCCTTTATCAATAAATCAAATCTTTAAGACAATTTGCACAATCTTGTCTGATATCAATCTTATTTCAGTTTAATAAAACTATAAATCCAAAGTATTATATGTGAAAAGCAGCTTATTTTGATTTTGATCTTTAGCAATTAGTTTAGGACAGAAGTACGTTATAGCGAATCTGAATTTACTCAGTAATTAACCTCATTACTGATCATTGACTGGAGAAATAACCCTTTCAAAGTGATTTCCAATGATACCCTGAAACTGTTTATCAACTCTCCTGGATATTACAGGCATTTCACGTCAGTCTCATACCTCTAATTTTTCAATCAGTATTAAATGGATTGTCACAAAACATATTTTATTATAATATCAAAGTTAATTAAATGGGAAACCTTAACAAATATATATTAGCCATGGAAAAACTATTTTAAGTTTATGATGAAAGTACCTTGCTCCTACTGGTTATAGTTGGGTTACAAGAAATGTCATGTAGAAACCACAATCGCATTGGGGCTGAAATTCGTATGTGATGGTAAAATGGCCCATTTATGATTTTCGAAAATGTTCAATTTTCAACCGACTTCAAAAAAGAGGAGGTTCTCAACTCGTCTGTATTTTTTGTTTTGTGTGTGTATGTTACGCGATTACTCGGTCAATTCTGAATCAATTTTGATGATTAATTTTTAAATCGGTAGGGCATCTTTTAGAGGTGGTCCCATAAAAAATATTTTGAAATCAATGCAGTACTTTTCAAGAAAAAAAACAAAAAAACAGTTCACAAAATTACTTATTAACTGTTTTTTTTGATTTTTCTTAAAAAGTGCTGAGTTGATTGCAAAATATTTTTTATGAGCCCACCTCTAAAGTACACCCCAGCGATCTAAAAAAGAATAATCAAAATTGATTCAGAATTGACGGAGTAATCGTGTAACATGAACAAAAACTAAATAAAAAAAATTAAGACGAGTTGAGAACTTCCGTCAATTCTGAATAAATTTTGATGATTCTTCTTTAGATCGGTAGGGCATACTTCAGAGGTAGTCCCATAAAAAATATTTTGAAATCAACGGAGCACTTTTTAAGAAAAATCAAAAAAACAGTTAATAAAAATCACCGTTGTATAACATTACATTTTAAACATATTTATGATTATGATTATCTAAAATCTCCATGGTAACTAAATATAAATTATTAATAAAAATAATTTACATATACAGTCAACTCTCGATGTTTTGTACTTCGATAAGCTGAATTCTTAAATAAGTCGAACAAAATCTGCGGTCGGAAGTACATTACACTTAAATTTCACCTCAATGAGACGATTTCTGACAAAGAACGTGAAAAATTGTGTCGAAAATAAGTAGAACTGAAAATAGGGTTCAAAAGATAGAACTTCTAGGACCACCTCAATGAAACGAACTATTAGAAGTCATCGCCTCTATAACTCGAACTCAAATTAAAAGAATTTCATGAGTAATTTGTTTTCCTGTTTTCTGTCATTGTTTGTCTTTTCAGTTCATAGTTACACCAGTCACTTATTATTAGTTATTCACTCGAGTGGTTTTACAGTGGCTATTGAAAATTCTTCCAATTAACGAAAAGTTAAAATTGATATGCAAAGTGCAGAAAGTAGAAAGAAGTGGGCGTTTGTTGCTAGTGAATTCCGAATTCCGCATAGTTCTCTTTCAACCGTCCTAAAAAATAAAGAAAAGATCGCCACTGCTGGAAGACGATAAGTCTACTTTTAGGCACCCTCAGAAAAAAGCGCAATTCAGTTGAAAGTTATAAGATAAATTGGTACCAGGTATTTAATTTTCTGTATCAATGATTTTATGTGTATGTACAAACAACATACACATACCCATTAATGAAAAATTCAACCCCGATTTTGTGTTCAATTTTTCCAATTACATGAAGGTAAGTGGAATGATAACTCGATAAGTCTTTGTTTAGTAAGTCAAACAATTTTTCAGGGAACCTTAAAAAATACCGACATACTGTCTCCCAAAAAAAATATTAATCCAAAAAGGGAATATTAATTAAGCCGATCGTTGTTTAGGCAACCCTGGGTCATTGTAGTTTTGGCAAAAATATTTGTATTCTAGCTCTCAATTAATTATTCCATTAACGACTAGATGAGAAAGAGTAGGTCGTTCTAGTACCATTCTTATCTAAGAATATAATCTGTTAGTTTGCATACAATGAATAATAATGGATAGTAGTAAAACTTTAATGGCTATTTCATGTTAGAATAATAATTTGCCGAAGATAATAAATAAGATTGCCGGTATAAAAATGATTTAAAACTGATGAGTTCGCGATTAAATAAAATTATGTTTGTTTTAGTATTTTGATTTATAGTTACTACCTTGTGATTCATATCGAGCTGTTGAATTTGATTTCCATGAAGATTGGATCGTAAAACTGTTGATACAACACAAAAATCTTGGTTAGCCTTCATGCAAGGGCAGCCATTGTTTACAAATCTCCCTTCCAATCTACCCTTGTTTTTACAACCCCCTTTAGTACGCTCCAATGCCTTCCTTTTCGCCATCTTCCTCAGGTGTAAAAATATTTATATTCACATCGTAAAAGTTATATGTCGGGACCGTTGTTTGTTTTTGTTTAAATTAAATTATTTTAATACGTATATTGATAGATGGAGCCCTATGTGGTCTGTGATTAAATAATATTATGTGTAATGGTTATAGTAGGTACAAACACCTTGGCATATCATACTCTTTAATAATAATAAAGACGTAGGTTGTTAGTGTGTGGAGTCATTGATACACAGCTATTATAAGTTTTTTTTTTTTTTTTTTTTTTTTTTTTTTTTTTTTTTTTTTTTTTTTTTTTTTTTTTTTCCCTATCCCCTATTGGATTATTTCTTGAGTTGGATGGTATTTAGGAATTTCTTGGGATGTTAGGCCTTTTTCTGTACTGGGTACACTGTAAGGAAGTTTGTGATGATATCTTGAGCTGTGGGTTTCAGAAAGAGTATATTTACGCTCACCTAAATCATGTATTAAGGAAAACTTAAAACTATTTACACTTTCGACTTAAAAGAGAAAATGTCTTTGTGGTCACATTTCTGACCAGTGGCCAGTGGGTTCTGATTTGCCCGTTGGTATGTCTTGGTTACGGTCCGGTTGTTAGTTGCCAGGACACTGTTTTACTGATCTGCCAGGATCTGACGATTTTTTGAGGCCGAAGGATATCCTTGGCCACTCTATCCATCCACAATTAGAATTAGCTTTTTCGTCCTTAAGGATGCTGTTTTAACGGTTTTTAAGTTATCTACCATTGTTGTCTTACAGGATAATGTTTTAGCTTTTTCCTCCTTAAGGATAATATATTTTTAACGGTTTTTTTTTAAGTTATTCGAAGGATAACGTCCGCCATTGTTGTCCTCCAGGATACTGTTTTAAAATATTTAACGGTTTTAAGATGGCGGCCTTCAATTATCAACAATATTATAAGTAAATTTTAATATAATTTGATTATTTTTTTGAAACATTGGAAATTAACTATCTTTTTTAGATTAGGAAAGATATATATATAAGATATATATTATTAGATTAGGAATATAATATATATAAAGATATTTATTGATAAATATATAAAGATAGTTAATATCTTTTAGAATCCACTGACATCTCAATTTAAACAAAAAAAAATGGAACGAACGAGTTTTGCAACTCATCTCCTCAAGTAAATAAATTTAAATTATTAAATTTAATAAATTGTATGTATAAATTGTATATATTGTGTATATATATTGTATATATATTGTATATATATTGTGTATATATAATATATTGTATATATTGTATATATTGTGTATAAATTGTACTATAAATTAAAATGTATTTTTTAATACATGCATTCTATGTGCATATAGGTATATGAATGTGTGGTAGATATGTAAATATTAGGGGGGAAATAACATAAAATGAAAGAATAAAGTGAAATAGGAAAAGAAGGGGGAAAAAAGAGAGGAAAAGATAATAGAAAAATGAAAAAAAATGAAGAGGAAGGGGAAAAAAAAAGTTATTAGTTTGTCTAGTATTATGTAGTATTAAGTATTATATTATAGAACTATAACTGAATTATAAATTATATTGTTGTCTTTAATTGGATAGATGAGTATGCTGTGTTTATAGCAACCCAATAAAGTTGGGCAGCACTATGCTTATTGTTTATTGTCTCAATAAAGCATGTATCTCTCTGCTGTGTATCTATGACTGCATACCCCAACAACCTACATCTTCATTAACTTCTCAGTCAACAAATACCCCATCAATCTAAAGAATATTGTTTCCATAAATTCATATTCGATGTGTCGGGGCCAAAAGTTTTAGATTATCGATTCTGACACCGGTGGTACCACAAAATCGATTCGCGATACTGAGGCCTCGAATTAAAAATTAAATGCTATTTTTACAAACTATTCCGTATGAGAGCTAAAATTGCTACTGAACCAGAATTCTTCAGTATTGTTTTTATAATGTATTAAGTCTCTGTATCGAAATCTTTATGAAAAAGAAACGAAATGAAAAATAAACTTTATGTAGTATCTAGTTATTTCGGGATTCCTCTCTTTAACGGAGTTGGGCTGATGATTTGATTTGAACTGTCCCTCTTCTTATATCATGCTTTAATGATTGGTATTTTCCAAGTAAATTATTATTAAGTAGCATCTACCATCGCGACTTCGCCTTCTCTCTTTAAATACTTTAGATAATTTTATCAGATGATTGAAGTTTTATCTTTTTATCGATCATGTATTGTAGAAAGCTTTCAATAAAGAAAAAAAATAAATGAATTAGACTTCTGATTAAATCTTATTTCGAGTTTTTTCTCCCCTCGTTATGTATTATTTGATTTTTAGGGTTACCATTTCTGAAATTTCTTACATATATTTGACCGTAATAGAAACAGTCAGTCCTAAGAGCTACTTCATTTTGTATGATTCTGTTTCAGAATGACGCTACATAGATTTTAAAACTGGGATCCACACACCACCACATATTTATCGCTTTTTTAATAACAATTTAGTTGAAAATTAGTATATTTTATTATCAATTTCAAGCTCTAGATAACACCATTTGTAACCTCTCTTGCAGAATGGCACTAACCACACAGGGGTCGATTTTCAAAATTCACTAGGATCAACAATTCACCGCTTTTTTAATAACGAATTACTTAAAAATCAGTAAATTGCATTATTGCAAAACCTTCCAAGCACTATAAAGATGATGTAGTTAAAATCTGGTACAGACTGATTCAGCAGTTTTCGTGTTTAGTGATCACAAATGAAAAATGGCTTGTCCTTTCACATAGTAGTACAGATTTGTACTACTATAAATATAGTTAGTAGTATACTATTAGTACGATACTATATTTAGTTTATGATTCTATTAACCCATGAAAACCTACTTGCAGGCCTTTATCACGGATACCTGTGACATTGTCAATGTTGAAAACATTTTCAGCAATACTGATATTGACAAATTTTTATTTTTTTTTTATTTATTCACTGAAATTTACAACTGTATACAATTTAATATATAATACATCAAGTAAATGTGATAACAATGATAAAAATGACACTTTAATTGTTTTTTAAGCAACTACCCATTGGTAGCACTTATAAATTTTCAATATAATGAAGTACTATATTAGAAGGTTCCGAGGCCATCTTCTTTTCAGGCGCCTAGGAGAGTTATCTGGATTAGAATAAGAAGCAAGTTGTGACACTAATAGATTTGAATTTTTGTGGAGCTTACTATGGAAGGATTGATATCTGGTTTGAGCTAAGTCAGAAACGTAAGGTATATTAAGATCTTTATGGCTAAGTTTATTAGTGACAAAGTAAGGAGCATTGAGGATTTTTCGAAGGATTTTGGATTGTAAAGATTGGATACGGGATGAATTGGATAGTTTAGTAGAGCCCAAAGCTCAACTCCCTACGTCCATACAGGTCAAAACAGTCATATAAATGAGTCTTTTGTAATTAATTGGGATCTTTAAACGTTTGTCAAGTAAATGTTGAAGTAGTCTGAAACGACGAGCAGTTTCTTGTCGTTTTAGTCTTGTGTGTGGATTCCAAGTAAGACGTCTGTCCAAGTGGAGTCTTAGGTAGCGGATCTGTTCAACAGGGATTAGTGGAATATCATTAAAGGATACTGTAGGACAGAAAGTCGTAGGTTTACGACGAAGGATAAAGGTTATTTGATGAGATTTACTTGGATTTATTTTGATTCTCCATCTTTGACACCATTCTTGAAGGTTTATTATATGGGATTGGAGTGTCTGGGGATATTGATAAAATAAACATAATTTATGATCATATCAATACAATATCGAAACATGTAAAAAACAGTATTTAAAATTTTTATATATATCTATACAAGTGTGTATAAACTTACTAGCTCATTTGTGGACTTAAATAGATAACCGAAAAAAATTCTTATATATATATTTTTTATATCATTTACTTTTATGTTAGTTCAGGTATTTGTATATAATAAGTCTATTTTTGTTTCATATATTTTTTCCCATTGTGTTAATAGATTTAAAATTGTCTCAGAATGTACCAGATTCACATTTTTTCAAGAATTTTCTTTTATAAATAAAATTATTATGTTTCTATATTTTGTTTGTAACTACTTAGGGCTAACTAAATATTAAAATTAAGTTTTTATGTTTTCTCAATTATTTTTACATTTTCTGATACACAAGCTAAAAAGAGTTTTCTTCGCATTCTTGAGAATAACATCTGTCCTAATTTAAAAAAAATATATTTTTTACTAAGTACTAAGGCGTAACCATATATTCTCTTATATCTAAAATTACAATGTTTCTAAATGTCTTAGTGCTCTAATTTGGACTCTATGACGGAGGAAGACGTACTAAATTATTGATTTAAATATTTTTTAGTTTTATTATTTTTGGTGTTAAAGTTCATCGATGAATGTGCGAATATGAACTTGGAAAATCCTGGTATTAAATTTGTTATTTATTTTTATATACTTCCAAACATTTCTTCTTTTTTTTCCCCCGGCAGCCTTTACGATACATTTCTATAGAACAAGTATTTGATGCCAATTCAAAAGGGAGTTAAGTTGCGAGCATTGAGCCAATAGGCAGTGAGTACATTGAGAAGAGGAGTGGGCAGTGGTCTGAAGGGAGTGAAATAATTGGGGTCGTAGCCATGTAGCCATGTAACCATATGGTACACGGACCACTAAGGACTATGGACTAGTAAGGACCGGTCCAAATTGCCATTCCGCTAATAAGGGCTTTGTGTAATTGGACTCCACTGAGTCTCTATCTCCCTGCTAATACTCAACTAACGAACACAAGCCGGCCTCTTTCTTATTTGTCTCTTTGGCTCATGACTTACAAATTTCACATTTTTAATGTTAAGGCAATTTTTATAAACATAATGTATTCTCCATGGACTCACGCAATCTCCCTCTAATCTCGTGCTATAAAATAAAAAAATCGGTTTCACTGAATCTCAAAAGACACTAAGAAAAAAAAATTAAATTAAAGGGACATCGAATCTCTTACTGTCGTGAAGAAATCGAGAAGTTAAAATCTGTGCTCTTAACAGTAGGGCTTTTTTGATCTTCTACCTGAATTATTTATTTTTTTTTATTGCCTAATGTCCTTACGACAGGAAGTAAGGGGTATCCTATAGGTTACAGCCTTTTATAGCTATGGTGAGATTCGAACCCAAGACCTTCTGCAGCGAGCACGGGAGACCCTCGTCCCAAGTCTCTCGACTATCGAAGTCCCTAATTCTGTAGGTAAAGCAAAATTCTCATAATCGCTAAAATAAATACTTTGACGCCTCACAAAGAAGTACAACTTAACCAATTTTCTACAACGCATATATGGTTTCAAGGTTAGTAGTTAACTCATTCCTAGGGTGATCTGACTTATCTACTTCTTCACGACAACCACCGAATTATAATCGTGTCAAATATGATAATTATTTAAGAATGTACAAAATATAAAAGATGGGTGCTAATCAGTGTTGAGCTCTGTAAAAAAAAAAAAAAAAAAAAAAAAAGGTCCTTTTTTTTATATTTTTTTTATGAAATGGTATGAACTTGGATGGGTGACCGCTTCGAAGCGGTTTCTCAATAAAATAGCCTCCCTTAGATAAAGGGGGCCTGTCAGAATACAAGAGGCAGCTCACATTGCCCTTGTATCTTATATCTTCGTGATGTGTTTCTTTTTTTAGAAATGGCCAACCGGTGGAAATAAATAATAATCGATGGTGGTCCTGTTTCCTAGTTCCCAGTTCGGCAGTTGACCCTGAACCGTTTGTAATACGGTAATTTAAATAATATAACCATGATTATAATCCGTGGGTCATATCCTATTTGTCACGAACCCGCCTATTTTAAGAAGAGCTCTCGCAAGTTGGTCCCAAAATGATTTGCATTCCAGCTATGAGAAGTCTGCCGTTGTAATATGAAAACCATGGTTTATTGCATCAGGGGTAGGCTTCCTGAGCTCGATTAAAGAATAAATCGAGCACACTATTTAATAAATAAATAAAGACACTATTTCGTGTTGCTAAAACTTTTCAGTCATTTTAATTTTCAAATTTTTAAGAAAGACTAAAACGACAAGAAACTGCCCTTCGTTACAGACAACTTCAACATTTACTACACAAACGTTCAAAGCTCCCAACTAATTACAAAAGACTCAGATACATGACTGTGATTAGACCAATTCATCTCGTATCCAATTCTTTCAATCCAAAATCCTTCGAAAAATCCTCAATGCTCCTTACTTTGTCACCAATAAACTTATCCATAAAGATGTTAATGTTACATATGTTGCTGATTTAGCCCCGCTGATTTACCTATCCTTTCATAGTAAGCTCCATAACCACTAAATACGCTAGTTTCTCAACTTACTTCCCTCTCCATTCCTGATATTCCTCCGAGGCGTCTGAAACGAAGATGGCCTAAAGACCTTCTAGTGTAGAATTTTTAATAAAGTGCTACTGATTAGTAGTTCTTTTCAGGTTTTAACATGTTATTTTTATCGTTGTGAATACATTTACTTGATGTACATATTTTGTACAGCTGTAAATTTCAATAAATGTGTATAAAATAAAAATAACAAATTTCAAGAGGCAAAAAAAAAAAAAAAAACACAAAAAACCAATTTTTCCCTGATAGGGAAAAACTATGGATCATGGATATGTCTAAATATTACCTACTGATCTTCATATTAAAATATAAGAGTTTAAAGGATCAGATGACTTAAATCAATCATATAAATTATCAATTAACCATTACTTGAAATAAACAAAGTTGAAAGAAAGTAGGGCTTCCAACGTGACTTTTTTTATTCAAATCAACATAGCTCCTAGCCTAGATTGTTCCTAGCGACAAATCTTTTATAACAAAAACTATTTTCCATTTTATTTATGATCAGAAATCAGTCGAGAAATTTTCGATCTGAGGAACACCAACAGAGCTGGAGCGTGTCAAAATGTTATATTTTTGACTGTGAAAAAACGTTACACCAAAAAAGTAATGAATCCCAGCCAAAAGACATATCTATGTCAAAACATACATATGAATAATAATATACGGGAACACAGGTATGAAACATTGAAGTAATATAGTTAAATGTTCATTTTGTTGGGCTAATCAATATCTATCTAGCACTATCTATTGAATTTTTTAAAAGAAATCATTAGTTTCTGACATCAGAGCTTATTATAAATAGAGATAGCTGGTATTACAAATCTTCGGACATTATTGATATTTTGCTAAAATTTTCCAAAGCTTCTAGTACTTGTATCACAAAAGTTACTTCAAGCCAATACTTTATATTAGTATTAATATAAATTTCGTTATTAGTTCGTTATTTAGCATCATTTTTATTTAATTTTTTATATATTTATTTTTGGTCGTATGTATTTATAAAGATGATGTTTATCCATATTAAGGGGAACTTTCTAATGCGATGTGGTTTTAACATTTGAAATAGCCCTAGAGATTTGTGACCATTAACAGTGACAACACTAGGCTAATGTAAAA
The DNA here is from genome assembly GCA_003667255.2 of Euschistus heros. Classification (NCBI taxonomy): domain Eukaryota; kingdom Metazoa; phylum Arthropoda; class Insecta; order Hemiptera; family Pentatomidae; genus Euschistus; species Euschistus heros. The sequence continues at coordinate 170,183 of RCWM02000702.1, read as the reverse complement.
TACACTGTTTGCTAGGAGCGGGCTTACTAAATAGAACATGTTTATTTACAGGGAGGGCTCCTCCCTCTGAAATGTAATCCCATTCACTTTCTGTTTCATTGTTTTCCTTCAAGTTGCTAAAGGCGGCTAAAATTACTTTTAAAAAATGATAAAGAAATAAAAAATGTTTTCAGGAGTTTTAAAGTCTGTGTAAGACATTATTGCAAGAATTCATTAACCACGAAATCTTCCTAAAAGGTATTAGGTGTTCCATTTTACCTTAAACAAGCGGTAGTATTGTACATTGTTTAAACCTGGAAAAAAAAAATTTAAATATGAAAACTCTCGAAAGAATAAAATTCACCCCGTATATGTTTAAGATGTATAAAATATGGAATAATATTTTACGTATCCGTATAAAATGAAATTTACCATATTCAAATAACATTTAATTATTAGTTTATTTAAGTAATTACATGTAACTGATCTGTTCCATACATACTGCAATAAGAAACAAGTTATATAATATTTTATTTAATAAATAAATGATGCGCAATTTTTTCATACTATAAAAATAATTTTGCTATCGGTATAGAAACAAGAAAAAAACAATTATAACTTATAAAATAGATTTGAAAAAATAAAAAACGATAAAGAACATTTTTTAAAAACCTCCAGACTACTAAACCGACGCCCTGTATGTCTACGAAAGAAAATTTAATATGTAAGTATCAGATAGACAAATATTACTTCTTTCCTACAAAGATTTAAGGTAACATCCAAGAAAATTTATGAAATATATACATATGAAAATCGAAACTTTTGACTACGTATTATCAAAATTTTTTTTTTTTTTTCATTTATTGATATTTACAACTGTACAAAATAATATACAACAAGTAAATGTGTTGACAGTGAATACAATGGCATGTAAATAACTTGTGAAGAACTACTCACTAGTAGAACCTCAATAAAATCTACACTAAAAGGTCTCTAGGCCATCTTCTTTTCAGACACCTCGGAGGATTATCAGGGATGGAGGAGGAAGCTAGTTGGGAGACTAGTGGATTGGAGTGGTTATGGAGCTTACTATGGAAGGATAGGTATCTGGTTTGGGCTAAATCAGAAACATATGGAACATTAAGATCTTTATGGATAAGTTTATTGGTCACATAGTAAGGAGCATTGAGGATTTTTCGAAAGATTTTGGATTGCAAAGATTGGATACGAGATGAATTGGATGGTTTAGCAGAGCCCCAAAGCTCAACTCCGTTCGTCCAAATAGGTCTAACCACTGTCATGTAAATGAGTCTTTTGTAATTAATTGGGAGCTTTGAACGTTTGTCTAGTAAATGTTGAAGTAGTCTGTAACGACGGGCAGTTTCTTGTCGTTTTAGTCTTGTATGTGGATTCCAAGTAAGACGTTTGTCCAAGTGGAGTCCTAGGTAGCGGATCTGTTCAACAGAGATTAGTGGAATATATCAAAAATTTAATTTAAAAATTTGACTAACTGCCACTTCGTTCCACAGTTTGTCCAAAGTAAATCTATTATGATGATTCTTGTCTTTTTGGTCCCACACCGGGGCCCTCACAAAAATTACACTTATTAATGAATCAGCATTCATACTCGATAAGAGCTACGAAAACGGGAGAGGTGATTGTCATATCGTTACTCGCCGCTCTACTCGCAGCTCTACTCGCAGCTCTAATATAAATATACAGTGACAATCATAGGAAGGTTTTCTCAGCTTCGCTAATATTGCCGCTCTCATTGCTTATCGCAGCTCCAATATAAACGGACCTAGATAACTTCTCTACACCTGACCTTAAATGTTTAAGGGATTAAATGAGATAATTTGATTTACTTTACGAAAAATGTTGCTGCAGTCAGTCTAATTTTTTTGTATTTACATTACTTTGGAATTTTTAGTTATTAGGCGAGTTCGCAAGAATAATACAGTATCGTATAGTATACAGTATTTTCAATAAAAACCACGCTTTATTATAAGATAATATATTAATTTTATACTTTCATATAAGACTCATTTTTCATGTAATGGCTCTTTGTGGCTGAGTCACGGGTTGCGTTGATGACATACGGACACAGGCTCAATAAATGGCCCGAATGCTGTAAAATAAAGACAATGGGTAATGATGGCGGGCAGTGGCTAGTACTAAAGAGGAATCCTCACCAAGGCACGTTTTTAATAAGGCAACCGATTCCATTGTCCCTATCTCCTTCCCTCTCCTCTCATCCCTTGCTTTCTTCGTTTTATGTCCACAACAGTGCTCATAGTCTCCTTGTAAGGATTATTACATTCTTACAATTGAATAAACATTTATACCTATCACTATTAGATAAGGGCTATCATTTAAATAATATATGTACATAAAGTCATAAGAGCTAGATACATAACTTGAATACAAATAATCCGAAAAAATCCTCTTCCAAGGCTTTCGAATAGTGAGGTTTATTATTAACTAATATTCCCAGGCTTCGCCCCCTCTGATTAGAAAAACCTAAATATGTTTTAATTAATAATTGAATATTCATTTTTTAACAAATAAAAATCTTATAAAAAAATAAAAATAAATGCTGTAGAAAGCATGGAAGGAAAGAGAAAATTCATAAATCATCCGAAAAAAACTACAATTCTAGTTTCGTCTCGCGATCTCAAATGAGAATGATTTGAGTTTACAGATCTCGAAAGCCATATTATTGACAGTGATTCACTACTACGTATTAGTAAGTCTGACCTTGAGATTAGTTAACTGCAAGGGTACAAGAAATTTTAATCTTTTGAATTAAGATTATAGATTAGTACGAATCATTTGGATTCTAGAAATAAATGCGAATTCTCTAGCAGCTATTCTAGTGCGAATAATAGCCACAATGATATTTCCACTGTAATTTTTAGTCCCGTATTATTGTGCAGATTAGATGGTGCAGATCACGTTATGACGTAAGTGAAAATTCAATTTCTAATTTTAAAGTAGGTGTTGTTAATCCAGATGAACAGGTATTTACTTTATATAAACTTTTATACTGAAGGAGATGTAATTATATTATATATTTCTTTGGCATAACTCCTAGTTATTTTAATTTTTAACTATATGTTTAGGAGACATCTTCAGGCTTATATATATATTTTTTTTTTTTTTACAATGAAAATAAATAGGAGTTATGCCAAAAAAATATATAAGACAATGATTACTATATTATCAGACATATATTAGTCGATTTTCAAACATCACTGAGATCCACATGTCATACCACATATTTACATATTTTTTTAATAACAATTTATTTGAAAATTTCGTTACCAATTTCAAACTCTAGATAACACAGTACCATTTTAACCTCTCTTGCAGAACGGCACAAGAGAGATTTTATAGATATGAAATTCTACGTAATATCGTTTTATTTTAATGATTCTAATAATCGAACAGCTGAACCCAAATTTTATTCAACGGTTCAGATCATAGTTAATTTTATTTTCTATGTTTGTACACATACAGCAAAACTGTTTTAATTTTACTAGTGTTTCCACATTTAATTATTTTTTATTGAATATTGATGTCTCTGCTCAAACTTGTAGCCAGGTGACAATTAGTCCCAGGCCTATAGAGAGCCAACCCGGGCCCCAGGGCAAACATACTTGCCTCTGACTCCCCTCCCCCCCCCCTACTCTCCTTCACAACATCATCCATAAAATACAATTTGTTTTTTTACTAACCTAAACTTTTAATAAACTACTATATTTGTATAATTTCCTAATAAGATTGCCATAGAATCGGTTATATAAAGTAACACTTGTGAGTGGTCAGTCACCTTAGCATAGGCACCTCAAGAGTCCGGGCCCTGGAGATTTTGCCCTCCTGCTCCCCTCTCCCCCCTCTCAGCGGCCCTGATTAGTCCTAAAATAAAGCTCATTTATTATTATTACTAAAATCTATAGGTTGTAAGTATGATTCGGAGATTAAGGTTTAGGGTCAAATGTATGCGGCACCTGTGAATAATCGGTTAAGTATATTTTGTGTATTACGTTTCTTTGTGAATTTCGGGATATGGGTATTACTATAAAGCTATTTTTTCCCTCTTGATTCGTGTCTAATGAACTCAGTTATAAGGGGATTATACAGATGAATATTATTTGTGAATTATTGTGGAAAAAATGAGTTTTTTCCTAAACTTTTAAGATCTTAAAATATTTTAATCAATTAAAAATCCTAAGATTTCATCCTCTAAATGTCTATTTCATAGCCACAGATATAATGTGAATGTTATATCGGTGGTTGTGAAGTGGATAAGTCAAATTTACTTGAAAACGAGTAAACTATTAATCTTCGAAGTAGGATTTTAAATATCTGCTTTATAAAAAGATAAATAAAATTGAATTTTTAAAAATGGATTTGAAGTTTTTATTTAGGTGAAAATAATATTTTTTGATTAATTACAGTATATATGAAAACGATTATAAATGCCCCACTAAAAAAAGCACTATTTAAACTTATTGAGATATTCACAAAAACTAGAGCTTTATTTAGAGGTATAGTTGTTATTACAAGAGATACCTTTTTGAACTCCTTGATATGCCCTGTGTTGGCTGTTCTGGAAGGGGCTTTTGTTCAGACATGGAATCGTTCATAAAATATTATTATACGAGCTTTTTCTGTAAGTCTGTTAAATTCCCGTCAAAATAAGGTAATTCTTCGATTGTAAGGCAAAATAATATAATTTAGTTTTTTTTTTTGGAGAATCACCAAGTTACTTGTGAGGAAATAAACTTAGTTTACTCACGTATTCATAATTTCTATTTGATTTCCTACATAGTGTTGGGATCTTGTTTCCTGGAAGTGGCTTGAAGATCTCTTATAATGAAGATTGTTTTTTTTTTTTCCTTAAAAAATTGGTTTTCTAAGAGACTGAAATTTATATCATTGGTTCCATATTTTTCTATTTTTTTTTCTAGGTCTTGGTTGTTACTATGCAGGTCATATATGTAATTGTCTTGTTAGCCATGTTAATATTATTATTTTCATTATGCACAGACGCTTTAAACCATGTTCAAACCCTCCTAATGTGAATTAAAACTTCCCCTAGATCGATAGAACTCTAAAATTATAGGCCAGCCAGGTTAGTGCTTAACTATAACAACTACAGTGTTGTTGGAACCGGTAATGAGACTCGACAATTGTTGACACTCAGCCTACACTGAGAGGCGGGAAGCCCAGAACGGATAGCAAACGATCGGTTGCTTCAATTAATGATCAATATTGATCCAATGTGCTGTCATTGAACAATGAAAGTAATCAGGAAGCGGATAGATTGTTCGATAACTATCAGCTTCCCTACTAATAGCAACCAGAGTGTGATCTACCACTACCTACAATGCCATCCCCAACTTGTATTAAGGTCCTTAGTAACCCAAGCATTGTCTATGTATCTCTACTAAACGTAACTACGCACATATATATCTTAGTCTGATCTCATAGATGAGCAGTTTATTTTATTGATGTATGCTTAAATACTCAATGTATTCTCTTAAAAAAAAAAAAAAAAATGTGAATATATTCTTGATAGGTCCTTATCCCAAGTTTCAACACGCAGCGAAGAAATTATGAACTCATGGCTGTAGAACTACTATTTGGGTTATATATATATATATATATATTTCTCCGGAAGCAAAGCTATATAAAAAATATAAGAAACATTTAGTGAAATTCGCTATATCAATTGGACCTCATTCATGAAGAAAGAAGACCACCCCTCATCAAAATCTAAGAAAAATACTTGAAGGCACATCAGAAAATCAACTTGTCTACTCGTTTTTTTTTTCTTTCTTTTATTTTCTCTTCTTTTCTCTTTTTTCTATTGTCTTAGACGTATTTATTTATTTATTTATTTTTATTTATGCCTATTAATAAATAGTTCTTTTTGTTCATGATTTTTTCTTTTTTTTTTTTTTTTTTTTTTTTTTTTTTTCTTATTTTCCCCGTTTGTTCTAATTTCTATATAGAACTTTTACAATTGTAATTCATCATAATTAAAAATAATATCACACATGTTAATTACAGGTAGTATGCAAATATGCATGGAACCTGTAAAAAATATGAAAATAAACGACCTTTCCATAGGGTTACTATGGAAGGGAAACAATAAAAAAAAAAAAAAAAAAAAAAAAAAATATATATATATATATTTTTTTTAAACTGAATTTACATTAAAATGTTTCAAAGCGCAAATAAACTATTTACAATGACCACTGAAATGATGTATCTGTTGAATATTATTTTGCCATATTAAAATAAAAAAAATAAATGATTATTAAAATTTACTTCATTCATCTCAATAAAAAAAAAACAAAAAAAAAACCCGACTTCGTGTCCGACTGAAGGCAGAAAATTTATATCCTGTCGTTTCAGTCGTAGATCGAATTCGAGGTCGGGACCATCCTGGGGCACCCCTAGTCTCTTAAAAAGTGGTTACCCTTAATTGGGGAAAAAACCTGGCGGTTGAGCGTGAATTTTGGCCAAACCACCTCCTTTCACAACCGTTGGCTCAGAAACAGTAGGGCCAACCTAAATATTGAAGACCCTTCATGGGTTGTAAGCGGTACAGGTTTTATTCATCTCAATCAAGACATATCTCACATGTATTTCAAAAGTCAAGCAACTCAAAAATCTGTTTTATTTTTTGTTTGTTTGATTTAGCTAATTTTTAAGTGTAGCCTTAAAATAGTCTTCTACGAAATGCCAAATATGTATAGAATCAGCTTCAAATCCCACCTGATACATCATTTGCGGTTGGGATTAAAATATGATTCAGACACACTTTTGATATTTCATACCAGACAGTGAGAATCTTAAATTTTTTTTAATTTTGAGTTGTATAACTTTATAAATACATGTGCGATATCTAAGTTATGTATCAAAGTACTAAATATAGCTCAGTCGTTTAATATTAATATTTTTTTATTTTTTATTCTGATAGGTTTTAATTTTATTTAAAAAAAAAAAAACTATTTATGTTAATATTATATATGTATAATTGGCCTGAATTTCAATGCACACCTGTTATTTTTTTCGGCGTTAGGTAGTTTTATATTTTTTTAAAAGTGCAATGATAAGATGATAATTTTTGCAACTTATTAGTTTATAATAATAATGAATGATTTCTCTTACTTTATTTTTTTTTTTTTTTATTCCGTTATTTTCTGGTTTTGTTTCTTTCTATTATTTAATATTTTGTTTGTTTATCCTTGGACTGTCCCTCCGTTGCATTTTAAGGAATTCAAATTTAGACGTTACTTTTTATTAAAAAAATAAAAAAATAATAAATTTAATGAATTCATTTTTATATGAAATTATTCATCTTTTAATAGTGTATGTCTTACCTAAGAGTCAAAAGAAAATTTGTTCCTTTACTTTTACGTATTATTACCAGTGTTTGGGCACTGAACTTAAATTAATTTTGTTTAAAAAAATTAGTCTCAGATGTAAGTGAATGGCTTCTTCTGTTGTCTGAAATTGGAACTCTTTATTTGTAATCTATATATTTTTCTAGTCAAGTGATGTTACTTTTCCTATTTTTCTAATGGTGAAGGGAATTTTAAACGTTTTTTTTCTGGTTTATTTGAAATATATTAGTTGTAACATATAAAGTTACATTAGTTGTAGCATATTATTACAAAACAATGTATTATCATAGATAATCGACCACTTATAAATTTATAAAAAACCAAAATCATGAGTGTATATACTCCCTATCATCTGGTAATTAATTTATTAAATTTTCAAATATAAACTACTACATTATCTTAATATGCAGCTGAGACACAGCACAAGAAAAAACAAAACAAAAGACATTGACAAGCAAACATTTTTAACTAACTGATTCTTTTCTTTTTCTCGAATAAAAGTTTTGTTCTTTTTCAATGTTTAAATTAAGAACTTAAATAATCTAAACCAATAATTGAAGTTTTGATTGGTTATCGATTAGATTTTTTAGTACGCAATTGAGCATTATTTTTTCAATTTTATAACCACGCATTGCAGTAATTTTTTACCTGGTATCATTGTACTAATTAGGTGGTTGAAGTATAATTGGACATGTAACATTTAATTTTAATATATAACTTGGTAATCCACATAGAAAGAGACTATTTATAAACTCTTGCGGCTAATGTACTGCATTATCAGTGCTTACAACTAAAAGCCCATGAATCATATTTTTACACAAAATGTCAAAGAGCAAAGGATTTAAAGTTGGATTTGGTAATTATTTTTAATCGGCAGAAATAAATTCATCGATTTCATCTATTTGGATTTTAGTTTCAAACTAAAAAGGTTTATGACGTTGTGGCAAACCTTTGTTTCTGCCAGTCAATATTGTACATTTAAATTTTTTTTATTGTAAATTTTACTATTGTTAAACTTTCCTAGAACTATGAAGATAATATTTGGTACAGATTGGTTCAGTAGTTTTACCATTGTATCCTCAACTGTGATAAACACGTATTGTTTATTTAATAATTTAATTAACCTATCGGTCAATTCTCAAACTTCACTTTTAACCACTTACTTTCGATTTTTGAATAAATTAGTGGAAAAGCAGATTTTATTATTGCTAAACCATCCTGGAACTATAAAGATGATGTAGTCAATATCAATAGTGAAAACAAACTTAAATGTTGGAAAATGCATCCTCTAAGAAAATAACTTTTAAACAAATGGAATACCCAACCCTAAAAAATTGCTAATTTTAATTATGAAAATAATAGAAGTCGTCAGCTTTTATTTATTATTAATTTTAATATGAATATAAACAAAATGATCAAACCAGAAATAAGATAAACATAATTTAGGTAAGGGATGAAGCCTGAAGAAGACAGGATGTTGCTAGGAGCAGGTGTACTGTGTGTTGTCGGCCCGGAAACTGCCTCCCTGGTCCAGATTTTAATATTAAACTGTCGGTTAGAATTTATATTCCCTCCGTGCTTTACTAACCGGCTCCCTGAACCCTGGTTTATAATTTCACTTACTTAATAATTTAAACTGTAATGTTTCATAAAATAGAGTTTATATTAAGATATACATTTTTATCAGACGCTTTTAATAATTAATAATAATAATTAAATTATGTTGGAACTTTTTTAATAGCTAATTCTTCTTATCGGTTTTTACAGTAAGAAAAAACAACATAAAAAAACCCCATAAAAGCGGGGCATTAAAATTAAAAAATAATCATTATTTTATATTTTTTAAAAATATATAGGGATATGTTTTTTTCATTTATCTGGTCCTGTAATTTTTCTTTTTAATTTTTTTTTTTAATTTTGATGAATAATAAAGAGAAAAAATAAGGAAATTCACTAATTTGACTTTTAATTATTTTATAAATATGATTAAAAAAAAAAAAAAAAAAATTTAATTGAATGTGAAGCACTTTTAAAATCAAACTTGAAATGAATAACGACACAATGGATGCAAAAAAAAAAAAAAAAAAAAAGGTTGTTATATTCTTCTTAGAATATGTAAAAGTATACAAATTATATTCGAATAAGAATTGAATTTAAATATTATCCTATAACTTTGATATCGCTTTCATAATATAACACATTTTAATTATTTACAAAAAAAACCAAAAAAAAAACCCTGGGAAATTCAACTTTGATTTTAATCTACCTACGATTAGGTACCATATACTGCAATGAAAAAAATATGTTTATTTTCTTATTTGGTTACAGTTATAGTTGCTGTGTACAGGTCAAGAGGCACCTTGGACTAACTATATAATACTGAATACTCAGCTAACCAACAAGTGTACGAATCAAACTACACTATACAACTATCTATAACTTCAGAGTACGATATACAATGTTAACTTACAAAGAGTTAAGATATAATTTGAAAACCTAATATAACTAAACATTATAATAACTAGTAGTTTCCTTAAAGTAGTGAAATAACAAATGAAACGATACAAATTTCATCAATCAATGATAATTTTCTTCTTGTAACATTAAATATCAAAATCAGATAATAATAAAATTAAAACCAAAAAATAAATGGCTCATGTATTTTAAAAGTGACGCAACTCAAAAATCTGTATTTTTGATTCATCATCATGTTTAATTTCAATAAATACTCTTCTATGAAATGTCAAAAATGTATCAAAAATCCAACCTGATACATCTTACTTGTGGTTGGGATTAAAAGATTGTTCAGGTACACTTTCCATATTTCATACTAGACTGAAAATTTTACATTTTTTAAATGTATTTAAAAAAATAGAGAATTTCTTCAATAATTTTTTTAAATACTAAAACAAATTAAATATAATAGTCACATAAAATCGATTTTATTCTACCTCGATCAACAGAGAACTAAATCTTTATTATATGGTAATGCAGCTGATACATTTTGCTAAATAGATAATCTCTACACATAGACATTCAATGATGTGAAATCCTATGAATAAACATGAAACCTATCCAAGTTTGGATGATTTGGATTATTAAAGCAATCATCTGTCTTATTGCTAATTGATTCCCTGTAATAATTTGAGGCTGATTGATTTATCGATATTGTAATTATTATAGTCTCGGGTCATATTCAATATTTAACATTGGAGGAAAACAAAAAGCTAAAGTTTCTCAGTGTGATAGTTTATTAACCTAATAAATCATGTAAAGCATATAGTAATACTCTGATATTAAAATTTTAAGAAATTAAAACTAAACGAAAATACATACCAATGTTTACGATTTTTTGTTTTGTTGAAGCGAAATATATCTTAATTGAATTGATTTGATAACACCAAAAAAAAGTTGGTAAGCTAAAAACTGGCTCAAAACAAAAATGGTCTAAAAAAAAAAGTGGTTTATTTTCTGTATTGACTATTATATATATATTTTTTAAAGCCCGTATATATATATATATATATATAATATTTTCCCTATTAATCGATGAGGAGCATTTCCGACAAAAAATGTGACAACTGCGGCCGGGGACAGTAAATTCCGTAAACACCCGTTTCCCAGCGCGTCGTTATCCACCGTAGCAGGAGTGTCGCACAACCACTACGGGACGATAAGGTATATGCCTTGGTCTCAAATAATAATCTGTAGCACATGTAAAGCATATAGTAATACTCTGATATTAAAATTTTAAGAAATTAAAACTAAACGAAAATACATACCAATGTTTACGATTTTTTGTTTTGTTGAAGCGAAATTTATGTTATATCTTAATTGAATTGATTTGATAACGCCAAAAAAAAGTTGGTAAGCTAAAAACTGGCTCAAAACAAAAATGGTCTAAAAAAAAGTGGTTTATTTTCTGTATTGACTATTATATATATATATATATATATATATATATATATATATATATTTTTATTAATCTCACTGATCAAGTATAAAATCACAAAATTATTTGTGAAAAACATAAAGGTCCAGTATTTTCGCCTCTTTTGATCTTGAGAAAAGGAAAAAAAAAAAAAAATATATATATAATATATATATAATATATATATATATATATATATATATAATATATATATATATATATATATATATATATATATATATTATATATATATATATATATATTTATATATATATTTTTTTTTTTTTTTCCTTTTCTCAAGATCAAAAGAGGCGTAAATACTGGACCTTTATGTTTTTCAGCAAATAATTTTAGTAATTTTATACTTGATCAGTGAGTCTAATAAAAATACTTTGATTAAAACTAAAAATTGATAAGACCAGTGGGTAATTGTTTTGATATTTAAATTTATTACAATGTATAATTTTAAAAATATCTTTTTTACAGAAGATGGAGTTCGGAATTGTACCATTTTGATTCTTAACTTGCGATACACTTTATCTGATAAATATATAATTAAAGGAATAAGCCTTCTGTCCTATTAGAAATCATAAAAGATATCCATTGTTTGACAAATTAAATGAACAAAAACTACTATTGATCAAATCTGGTCAAAAAAAATAAATATATATATATAAAAAAATTAAAAAAAAATTATTAATTTTATTCAACAACCCTTATACATTTCATATGCCCTCGTTAAAGAATATGGAGACATAAACACCTGACTAATAATGATACTTTAAGCCGAGATAATGAAGAAAAAAAAATAGAAGGGAATTTTTGCTGTCCATATAATTTCTATATTTGCGAAATTTTATGTATCTTAATTCAGTTTAATCAATAATTGTTACATTTAGTTACTAATCTAAATGTTGTATCAAAAATTTAAGGGTAATAAAAACATCTTTAATTTTTTTACATTTAGTTCAGAATGATACCAAGAATTAAGAAATCATATATTTAGCCATTATGAATAATTTTAAATTGTTAGTGTTGAAAGTGAAAAGGTGATGATTTATAATTTCTATTTTACTTTTTACCAAAGTTTCAAATTACGATTTTTTTAAATTGAAATATGAAAATCTTTAAAAACATGCGTGTATCGAGTGAGATCTAATTTTTTTTTTTTCAGTTAATTTTATCTTTATATATTAATCATATATCAATTTTTTTCATATTCTTCTCTTACTGTTTTCAAGCATTTTAAGGAGGCATAGGTTGTCTAACATAATTTTGTTTTCAATTAATATTAATTAATAATTAATTAGGTGATGGGTTTGTTTGTTTATTTCGTTTAACGTCACTTTATGCTGCTATGGCTAATCGGACGATGCTACGGTGGGAGTCCTAAATTTTGCCTATCCAGGTATAATTAGGATAGAGATCTTTAACGAGTACCTGACATCGCACAGGCTCGGGACCCCCATTTTACGTCCCTTCCGAAGGACGGCATAGCTAAGGATTTTTTACTCCCTTTAAAAAATCCTAAGGTCATCTGCCGGGCTGCGAACCCGCGATCTTGGGTTTAGTAGGTTGCTATGCTAACCACTATGCTCTTGGCATTTTAAGATTGGTTTCTCTGTAGGCACAAACACAAGTCCGGCTGCAGTACTGCACGGTACATCCATATTGCTGAGACTGTATTTTGCTTGTCCGTCGTCTTGTTTGAATCTGATTGGCGAGAAACAATCAATGCCAGAGCGGCCTATTGTACTTTGTGCAATACGGAGTACTAAATTTTTTCCATATAGAAAACAATTTCAATACTAAACAATTTTCCTACTGGTGTGGAAAATTACTTGTGGCATAGAATAGAAGAATATCCGAGGAATAGAAAAAAGCCAATAGAAAGAAGCTCACAGGAAGTGAGAGAGAGTAAACAAGACGGGTGTTGTACAAAATTCAACGGCGCGACCGGTGGAAGGATAAAAGAATGAAAATAGCTTTCTGGTGGAAACGCAGTTTACCTGCTTTTCCAAGTGCAACAGATATAATCGTTACCTATAGAATATATCCATTTTCTTAGCACGTTATTACGTAAGCATAGCAATTAAATTAACTGATGATAAATATATATATACTAAAGAATTTAAAAAACATTTAATTGACAACATGGTAACAGATAAAATAATAGAGGAGTAGATTGTTGGGGTATGCAGTCATAAAGATACATAGCAATTAAAAAGGTTTTAAAAAAATTTTTGTAATGCCAACGTTTCAACTTGCATTGCAAGCCTTCAACAAGGTTTCAAAGACAGATGTAAACAGACTTTGAAACCCTGAAGAAGGCTTGCAATGCAAGTTGATACGTTGGCATTACAAATTTTTTTTAAAAACTTTTTCAATTGCTGTGTATCTTTATAACTGCATACCCCAACAATCTACTTCTCTAAATATTTAACAGTCATCTATACCTCATCAATAAGATACAATAATAAATAAAATATGGTATAAAAACATTAATAAAACAAACATAACATCACATAAAACAAATGGTAATAATAATATCAAAGATAAAATAATAATAAAAAATAAAAATGATTGTAATAAAGATAATATCATAGCCAACAAAAAAGTTAAAGTAGAAGAACAAAGGAAAATCACAGACTTTCATCCTAGTTAAAAACAGAATAAATAAGGAAAATAACTATGAATGATGATACAATTGATAAAACTCAACAATTACCATATACACGTAGTAATAAAAGTAATTATAAATTAAAATACTTACCACAGTTAAGTAGAAAAATTTATAACAAAAATTTCAAAATTAATGTAGTATTATATAATAATAACAAGATTAAGAATACAATAAAACAAAATGAAGATATGACAGAGAAATGTAATAAACAATACCTTATTTATAAAATAAATTACAAAAATTGTGATAACATTATATAGGGCAAAACTTAATAAAAATAATAAATCAACATAAATAGGATTTTAATTGAATTAATAAAAAGAATTATTTAAACAACTGCACTATGTGAACACGTTCAAAAATTAGGAATCTTGATTAAAATCATATTGAATCTGGTTATCATAGTGACTAGCGATTTGTGAATTTGTTTAAATACTAAATTACTTGGCGAGATAGGCATGAAGGGGGGGGGGTGCAGAACCCTGTGGAACCACACCCTAACTTGATTTTTTTTTCTATCTAAGGGCTCTTTTTCAGCCTTATGGGGCGCCGCACAGTGCTTCGAACATAGTGTGAGGGCGGACAAAATTCGCAAACCCTCAAAATGTTATAGAAAATTACACGCTGAACAAAAAATTTCCTATAAACTGCATCCATAAAAAGTTATGGCAAGATAATTATAAAAAAAGAATGTTTTTTTTCTATTATCTATGGTTGCAAATGAAATTTTTGGTGCAATTTTTTAATACCAGCGTAAATTTTGTGTTTCGAGCAACATTAGGGTGTGTTTGAGGTAATGAAGAAGATAAATAGTATACATTTTTTTTTTTTTTTTTATATTCGTCTTCTTTGGGGTAGCCCCGCAAATGGAACACATAAACATAGCGTTTGTTCCAGAACAAATGTTGGTAACATTACCAACCAGCATTGTGAACATGAAACTAAACTTGTAAATTTGATCGCTTTCAAATTTAATTTCAAAGGTTTGGGGTTGGCAAATTTAATCTTTTATTGCCTTTTTCTCATCACACATTAGATCTGCAATTTCTTTTTTGAAAATTAATTTTATGAGTTTGTAATATAAGGTCGACGCTAAATTTACCTATATGTCTTTTCAATTTCTAACTTCTATCGATTTCTGTACCATAGCTATTAATAAAAGATATTCATTAGTACTATGCATGTTTAAACATTTGTTTACAATGGTTATGACCGAAACTGTTATCGAATCCCCATTTACATTCAAGTTTGATCTCATTACCTTTCTCCAAACTTGCAATTTTTATACACTCTGCTCTGCTAGTTGCAAAAGTTCTTTTAAATTTACTCAAGCGCTAACTTTACCAGCGATAATATTAATAAAAAATAGGGAATTTTTCGTCAAAGTTAAGGAATAGAGGCTGGGAAAGCATTCCTTGTGCAAACCATATACCGTATTTCCTATCAGAAAAATATAAATCCATGCATAAAGCTAGTGCTTGAAGAGTCTATCTATTTCGTTCTTCAACCAAAGATTGTCCAGACATCTCTGCAGCAAAACGTAATTGAACAGATGACGTGTTAAGAACAATATCCTTTTATCCACTTTTTTGTTTTTTAGTTTTATTGGAAAATTCTTAGAAAAGGATTTCCGGTCTTCCGCGTGTTCGGCTTCGTCCTGGATTGAATGCACTGATTTCGTGAATAGTTGGCATTAAGTTCCTGTAAAAGTCAAGAGGCATATCATTGACAAAATATATTGACTCCTGTCGACCTTATTCAATTTTTCATTGAATTTTCTTCCCAATTGGTAGTTAGACTCTTCCACGTCCTTAAACGAATGTAGTTTATCAGTGACTACAGCTATTCGATCTGAATTTTTGTGGAAAAAACATATTTTAGCAGACTGGGCATTGATCATGCTGTCGTTTTTTAAACAATAAAAAATAATAAAACAGTCCGGGCGCAGGCAGGCGCAGTTAAAGTTTACGGCAAATCAAAGTCAATATACCAAGCTACAAGAATATGCAAAAACTATAAAAGGATATTTGAGGATTTTTTTAAAAGCCTCTTCAAAGTTTGAATATTTTCAAACAGGTCATCGAAACTTTGCACGCATGCAATGAATATAATAAGTGCTCAGCTTACCAATTAAAGTATTATGTTTTAAAATAGATACCTTGACCTGTATTTTGAATCTTTAACAATGGTTATTGTTTATCCAATGAGATGTGAATGGAACAAAATATAATTTGCGGCTAATAAGATATAAATCGCAAAACGAAAATACTCCTGAAGTTTTTCGATTATGTTGACTTAAACGAATATGTATATTTAAGAATACCAAAAGGTAAACAGCTCGATAAAAAATACTTCGATTTTTGATTTTTCTCCATTGACAAAGCACTGCGCGCCGTAAGAAATGTGAGTTGTGCTCATGCCGTTAATGAGGGCTCTATTCGTGTATTAACAGTTGGCATGCGGAGGTCAGTATCTAGAGTTATGTAGTTTACACGTCTCTTAGGGTGCTTTCGAAACTCCTGAATATTTTTACCAGAAAAATTTAGATTTTATTTTCGTCTGTTTGATTGTTTTGAGAACTATGTGTAAGTTTAACCTCTGATTGACAATATTCCATTTTCTTGATGCCATGGGTCGTGGGTAGACTCCTATCAAATGTCGGACCAAGGTATTTCGACAAAATTTAAATGGAAAAACATATATTTCAGTATGTAATTGTGTATATAAGCAATTAAGGTGTTACAATAATTGTTATTAAAACGTGTTTGAGTTTGTAGTCATTAAGATATTAGATGGAAGTAATTATTTTCTTCTAATCTAAAACAAATCTATGGTCAGTTTATGTTAGTTTCCATTAAAGAAAAATGGGTGGCCTTGTATTAAACAGTTGGCGGAGAGGGGAGTGGTTGTGGAGCCAGTGGTGCGGAGATGAGACCCAACCGGTCGCTACTCGCTAGATTTAACTTGCCCGCTCCTGTGGCTGGCAACATCTGTAGGTTCTTCAATATCTGTATGTGGCCGTTTCCAACAAATATATAAAACCATTCTCAACTCTTCTGAGACTTATATTAATTTTGAAATTATCTGTTTTATGTTGTTTCGGTAGGGTCATTATCAGCTCAAATATAGTCCAACTTCTAATGTTAACTTGATATATTTAAATATTCACAAGAAACTGCTCGTCGCTACAGACTTCTTCAACATTTACTAGAAAAACGTTCAAAGCTCCCATTTAATTACAAAAGACTTATTTACATGACTGTAATTAGACCTATTTGGACGTACGGAGTAGAGATTTGGGGCTTTACTAAACCATCCAATTCATCTCGTATCCAATCCTTCGAAAAATCCTAAATGCCCCTTAGTTTGTCACCAATAAACTTATCTATAAATACCTTAATGTTCCATATGTAGCCCAAACCAGATACCTATCCTTTCATAGTAAGCTCCATAACCACTCCATACGTTTATTTCTCAACTTGCTTCCCACTCCATTCCTGATAATCCTCCGAGGCGTCTGAAAAGGAGATGGCCTAGAGATTTTCTAGTGTAGAATTTTTATTAATGTGCTACTGACTAGTAGTTCTTCTCAAGCTCTGACATGTTATTGTAATTGTTATCAGCTCATTTACTTAATGTATATAATTGTACAGTTGTAAATTTCAATAAATTTATATAAATAAAAAAAAACTCTTATATCACATAGATTTTTTTTTAAACGGATGTCTTTTGGATGGAGGGCTTTACTTTTTTGGTGTATCGTTTTTTTCACATCCAAAAATGTAACATTTTGACACGCTCTAGGTGTTGGTCTGATCGAAAATTTTACAATTCCTTAGTCAACAATGTAACGGAGAAACTTTCTTTTATTTATAATTTGCCTCTTTGACATACCGTTTAGGAGCCATATTGGTTCAGTCACGTTAGCTTACATTTTATGTTTCCTGGCTTTTTTACACGTTCTAGCTTTTTACTGTTGCTCTGATTGAAAATTTGACAACATTTCTCTTGTCGGAAGTGTAATGGAGAATATATATATATATATATATATATATATATATATATATATATATATATATATATATATTTTATTTTTTTTTAATTTGTCGCTACGACCTTGTTTATTAACAAGCTAAGAGAAGAGGGAAACCGGCAGGCTTATGTAAGTGGCCTTCAAGACCAACTTCAAGAGGTAAATGGGGACACAGATGTTGACACCATGTGGGCGCAAATCAAATGCAGTATTCTCAAAACAGCAGAGGAAGTATGTTGCTTGCAACAAATAATACCTACTACTAAGAAAACTAGGTGGTGGAGTGAGGAAGTGAAACAAGCCATATCTGCAAAGAAAGAGGCCTGGAAAAGGTACTGTAGAAGCAAGTCACTAGGAGACTGGGCAATGTACATAGAGTAAAGGAACGACTCTAAGAGAATAGTTAAGGAAGCTAAGAGAAAATCTTGGGAGGAATTCGGGCTAGAGCTGGATAAAAACTATAAAGAAAATTCTGGCACATCACAAGAGCACTAAGGAACAAGAAAGCAAAGCCTGTGAGAAGTGTAAAAGATGAGCATGGCATATTGGTGACAGAGGACAGGAACATACTGGAAGTTTGTAGGAAACACTTTCAAGAAAAATTCAGTATGGAAGAAAGACGGTGGAATTTTCGAGATTGCCGTAGAAGAATTACAACAACTGAACCAGAAGTCCTCGACATGGATGACGCCATAGAAGAGGAGGAAGTCGAAACAGCCATTACTAAAATAAAGATGGGAAAAGCGGCTGGGCCAGATGGGATTGCACCCGAATTTATAAAGTATGGGGGAAATGACCTTGTCAAGTGTCTCCAAACATTGTTCCAAAAGGTTTGGGATCTCAAAAGGATACCAATAGAAAGGGAAAACAACATCATTATCCCAATCCATAAGAAGGGAAGCCAGAGTGTATGTGATAATTACCGCCCCATTTGTTTGTCATCGGTGGTATACAAACTATACACTCGGATCTTGGAACAAAGATTAAGGAAATTGGTGGAAAAGGATTTGGAAGAGGAACAGGCAGGTTTTAGGCCCGGTAGGCAGACACAGGATCATATCTTCTCCTTGCGAATGATTGTAGAGAAGGCATGGAATAGAGGAAAAGTAGTATACCTCGCTTTCTTGGATTTACGGTCGGCTTTCGACCACGTTCCTAGACAGGAAATATGGGCTGCATTGGAAGATAGGAGAATCCCACAAAATCTTATAAGTTCCATCAAATCAGTTTACCAAGACCCAAAGGGAGAAATAAGGCTAGCCGGCACTGAGTCCAGGTCATTCCATTTCTATAAGGGAGTCAAACAGGGTGATAGCCTGATCCCCCTACTGTTCATAATTTTTATTCAATATGGAAATTCTGTAAAAGGAGGACACCCAAAGCAATAGTGAGATATTGGAATATGACTCCAGTGTTGATACAGGCATTGTTGTATGCAGATGATGTGGTATTGGTTGCGGATACTGCTGAATCTCTCCAGGTCGCTGTGGATGAGTGGCAAGAAGAACTGCAACTAAGAAGCATGCAGATCAATGCCTCCAAAAGCAAGGTGATGTGTGTTGGGCGAAGGAACAATGATCTAAGAATCACTTGCAATGGAGAGACCCTTGAGCAAACCGATACATACTGCTACCTGGGAACAATGATCTATAAGGATGGAAGAATAGACCAGGAGATTATGAATAGAGTCCAAAAGGCCAACGGATTATTCTACCAGATATCCATGACACTTATTGGAAAACAGGAGTTGAGCAGGAAAGCAAAGATTCTGCTTTTCAAATCAGTTTTTCTCCCAGTACTACTGTATGGATCGGAAAGCTGGACATTCTTGGACCGCCATGCTAGCAGAATAGTATCTGCGGAAATGAGATTCCTACGGAAAATATTAGGAAAAACCAGGCGAGACCGAATAAGGAATGAATGGGTCCGAGGTGAACTAGGAGTTAGATCCGTTCTGGATACGATCAAGGAAAGACAATTGAAGTGGTTTGGTCATGTTAACAGAATGGGAGATGACCGTAAGGCCAGATGGCTATCAGAAGCAAGACCGGGAGGAAGGCTTCCTCAAGGCAGACCAAGGCTCATGTATGCAGACTTGATTGAGAGAATTGGCGCAGCAAGAGGAAGCACCATGCCGGAGATGAGAAGGCTTACACAGGACAGGGACTGTTGGACAAGATGGTCAGAGGATGCTACTCCACGCTTAACAGCAGTCAGGAGATAGTGAGAGAAGAAGAAGAAGAAGCTACGACCTTCTGTTTAGGAGCTTTATTGATTTTAATTTAAAAATTCACGTTTAAAACCGCTATTTTCTCTCGACTTTATTTATTTCGAATAGTATTTGGTTGTTAATATAATTTAAATAATTTGATCCATTTAATTATAAAATGTAAATTGGGAAAATAGATTGACATATCCATGATCTATAGAACATATCCTAGTCATGAAGAAATAGAATTTTTACTTTATTTTGTAAATATTATGTTACATTAAAATACCAATTTGTTTTTTTAATTTTTTTTATAGTTGTCGACTAGATCTGACATCAATAGAGGGGGATATTGTACCAAGATTGTATTAATAGAAATAAAAAAAAAAATAAGTCACAAGCTGTGTGTAACAACATAGCAGTTCTTATGTACTCTAACTAGGACAGGAAGGAAAGTTTACTCTATAGGTTACTCACATATTTTAGCCAGACTGGAAAGGTTCATTCATTCCGTGGTTCCATCATGAAATCTATTTCAACCCACCCAAGTGGGAATCAAATTCATGGTATTTTGTAATATAAGACTCTCATTCTAACACTCTTATTATATGATAAAACTGCTGACAAGTATGTCTTTTACTTATGGACTAATAGGCCAAATAGTTGGATTGAAACAAGTAGGAGTCCCAAGTCACGGATAGGGTAGCCATGGCAGAATTAACATTGGCCGATTTTCAGGTGGCATACAATTTTTGCCTTTTTCTGAAACTCTTTATTTTAAATTTAAAAAAAAATTGCAATAATACTTAACTAGTAAATAACATAATTAATATTTTTATAATTTAGAAAAAAAAAAAATCCTCAATGCACCTTACTTTGTCACCAATAAACTTATCCATAAAGACCTTAATGTTCCATATGTTGCAGATTAAGCCCAAACTAGATATCAATCATAGTAAGCTCCATAACCACTCAAATCCTCTAATTTCTCAACTTGCTTCCCACACCATTCCTGATAATCCTCCGAGGCATCTGAAAAGAGGGCCATCTTCTAGACCTTCTAGTGTAGAATTTTTATTAAAGTGCTACTGATGAGTAGTCCTTTACAAGTTTTGTCACATTATTGTAATAGGTAACAGCACATTTACTTGATGTATAAATATTGTACAGTTGTAAATTTCAATAAATTGTTATTAAAAAAAAAAAAAAAATCGGAAAAGCCAATATTTCAGTATTTTAATTATAAATTTTTAAATACTTCAATAGTTTAAATTTTAAAATTTACTAGGATTAAGGGATTAGTAACCAATATAATAAGTTTTCATGCTGTATTAGAATCAGGAATTTATTGATCTTTATAACATTTCAAGTTAATTCACTATCATACCTTACTTTAAAATTTTAGTAAGAAACCAGTTTTTGCAAAAATAAATTTTTGTTGAACTTAATGTCACCGTAATAACTAACTTATTAATTAGTTTGATGAAAGTTTAATTTACCGAAGCTATTAATTTCTCAACCGTTTAAGGTTGTTTCTTTAGTAACCTTATTAGTCACCAGAACTTGCGAATTTATTCATTCACCTTAGCTAACTATGCCACCTTCCATTTTATAAACCATGGTTTGTATCGTGTTTAAGTTGTATCGTTTTCTTTGTATTTCTTCTTTTACAAATACTTTTGTATGTAGAACTAAGGGATATCTGGGTAGGTACTATATAATATACTTGTACTAGTTACAAGAAAATATGTTTATAAAATAAAAATAATTACTTTAAAATATAATTATTATTTAATAGAAAAGTAACGAAATAAGAAAAAAATGTTGTTTTTTTTGTCATTATGACAATGTTTTTTACGATTTTTTATTTATTTTTTTTAATTTTAACATTGGCTGAACGGACAAAATCGACTTTCTAAAGACATTGCTTCAATGTTTACAAAAATTCACTATGTACTACAATTACAGTATCTACTTATTCGTAAATACGACATTGACAATTGCAAACTTGACCACCGTCTTTTTATTTTATTTTTTACTTTTTTTAAACAAAGAGAAACTGATTTTTATTTTTAATTAGATTTTGTATTTCAGTATAATCCGGTTAGTGTAGAGGACAATATGAGTGATATTATGGTCCCGTAGAGCTTGTGTGTAAATATTTGAACAAAGCCGAGGACTGGAGCACCCTTATAATTGGATTTGTTCTATATTCCTCATATATTTATAATTTATTTTATTATTCTTTGTGAAAACAAATTTTTTTTTATAAACAATCCCACAACCATGTTAACACTTCATGGTCATTTGGTTACTGATAACATTCATATTATCAATTTTTTTTTCTTTTATTTTCATTGTTATTACGATTGTATTATTGTATATAATAACGAAAATTGTTATTATGTTTTGTACTATAGTGCTGTATTAATTTATTATTATATGAATAAACCCCTCAGAATGCTACCAAACATAAAATATGTGAAATTTCATAAATTATTAGCCGAAAAGTCACAGGATCTAATGATTTAGTAACAAATTATCAACTTATTAGTAAAACTGTTTAAGATTAAATCAACACAAAATAAAGTCAACTTATAAATTTTAATGCTACATTATAAAAATAAACAAAAGTCAGTTGAAGTGGTTGAGAGGTGGTTATTATTTTGTTTTAATTTTTTAGGTACAATTGTCTGGCTGAGATTAGTTACAAATCGGCACATCAGTATTAAAAATTAAATGAAGAAAAAAAATGAGAGAAAAGAAACAAAATTAAAATAAAAAAAATTAAAGTTAAGAAAAAAAAAACAGTAAATATTTTAACACACTTACGTACATTTACATATTATTTACATTTTTGTAGAAGATTGAAGATCGAGGAGATGGATAAATAAAAGAAGTTAAAGAAGAGGCTTTGCGAGTATGGATATTTCAGGAATTCCAAAAAGGGGTAGCACGGATGGCGAAGGATTTTTCAAAAGAGACAGTTCTATGTGAGGGGGTATATAGGTTGGAAGGTTGGGATCTTGTATTCAGGTGGTGAATGGAGGAACGCAGAGTAAGTTGGTTTATAATACAGGAAGGTTTATTGGTTTTTAATGACAGGAATAGGAAAGTGCCGAGGAAGTATTGTCGTCAAAAATCGGAGAAAAGCCACCCTAGCTCATTGTACCGGCAAGATACGTGAGACCAAAGATAAATCTTATGAAACAATTTATTAGTCTCCTCAGTCTTATCTCTAGCTCAACAGACAGATCCCTATACATATGTGTATGTATGTATGACATATGGGTTTTATGTGTATATATTTATATATTTCACTTATGTGATATATATATCATATATATATATATATATATATATATATATATATATATTATATATATATATATATATTGTATTTTTTCATTTTACATTTTTATTTATTTATTTTTTCTTCTCTTATTGTACATAATGTGTGAATGTAATCATGAAGTCATCTATATAACTTATTGCCCACATTTGTGGTAGATTGTAATAATTGCTCAATAAATGATTTTTAAAAGATATGAAATGAAATGAATGAAAAAGTTCCTACAGAATTTCGCTAAATTTTTTATTATTTTTCATAGAATAAAATATTAAAAAAAAAAAAAAAATTAAAGTTAAATTAAAAGTTGGAAAAAAAACAGTAGACGTCATCTGAACATAGTTAATAGAATATAACAGAATTACATAAACTATGGAAAAGATAAAAGGGGGATTATTTTTTTTTTAGTGCTACCAATCGGTAATTCATCACGTCATTGAAATTTTGAAATCGTTTTACCACACATTTAATTATTGTAAATGTAAATATTGTTATATACTTTAAAGTGCCAGGTCTTTATTATTATTTTTTTTTTTTTATATAAAGTAACCTCATTAACAAAGTAGACAAAGAAAAAAAATCTTATATTGGCGTTTACTCAAAACCATTTTTTTTGACTTAGTGAGTTTAACTCCACGATAGATTGTATACTGTTCTAAATAACCCATTAACTATAAAAATATTTTATTATATGAGAAATAATTAAGGTTTTCCTAGTTTCTTTTCAATACTGGAACCAGGACACACCTGATATATAGAGGATGCTGGCGGGCAAAGAGAGTGGGACAATAAGAGCATCTTTCAGGTCTAGTGCACGTCTTCGTGGACTTAGCCTCTTATGTATTGGTCCTGTCTTCTTTATCATGTCCCTCATTCATATTTCTTATGGTCTTTTCATCCTCCATCAAGATTATTCCCCCTGCCCTACGTTAGGATTTCTTTCCTCAGGATTGACATAAAAGGGAGTTGGAGTATTTTATTTGAATATGCTTGCAATCGTAATTTTAAACTTTGGTAAAAAGTAAAATAAAAATTATAAATCCTCGCCTTTTCGCTTTCAACACTAACAATTTAAAATTATTCATAATGGCTAAATATATGATTTCTTAATTCTTGGTATCATTCTGAACTAAATGTAAAAAAATTAAAGATGTTTTTATTACCCCTAAATTTCTGATACAACAATTACTAATCGAAATTTAACAATTATTGATTAAACTGAATTAAGATATATAAAATTTCGCAAATATAAAAATTATACGGACACGCAAAAATTCCCTTCTATTTTTTTTTTTTTTTCTCGGCTAAAAGTATCATTTTTAGTTAGGTGTTTATGTCCCCATATTCTTTAACGAGGGCATATGAAATGTATAAGGGTTATTAAATAAAAGTAATATTTTTTTTTTAATTGCTTAATTATTTTATATATATATTTTTTTGGCAGGATTTGATCTATAGTAGTTTTTGTTCATTTAATTTTTAAAGCAATGGGTCACTTTCATGATTTCTAATAGGACAGAAGGCTAATCCCTTTTACTATATTTTTATCGATTTTAGATAAAGTGTACCACGAGTTAAGAATCATAAAGGTGTAAACCGAACTCCATCTCCTTTAAAAAAAAAATATATTTTTTTAAATTATACACTGCAATAACTTATAAAGTATCAGAACAATTACTTGTCCTATCAATTTTTTTGTTTTAATCAAATTATTTTCTATTAGTCTCACATATCAATTATAAAAATTACTAAACTTATTTGCTGAAAAACATAAAGGTATCTTCTAGTATTTTCACCGCTTTTGCTCATGGGAAAAAGGTGAATTTACTTGCCTTTTAGTGGTTAAAAAAAAAAAAAAAAAAAAAAAAAAATCAATTTTAAGCAGTTTCCGCTTTATCATTCTGGACCGGTAAAATAGCTATGGATTTCATTTTTTTTTTTTTTTCCTCTATTCTTCAGAGTCATTGGCAGCAAAAAGAAAATTAAAATTACGAAATTTTAAATTAATTTGAAGTATTACAGTTTTAAAATAGATGAGTCCTATCTCTCAATTTATTTAAATCACATCAGACCTATACTGAACGCAAAATGTAATGACGGAAGGGGCGGATATAAACTTTCATAAATTTAGAATTACTTGGTATTTTTTTTAAAATACTGGTTGCTTTTATTTAATTAATTTTTAAATAATCCTTATACGCTTGATAAGCATCGGTTAAAGCGTATGGGGACGTAAACCTCTAAAAAATAATGAAACTTTTTGTCAAGAAAATGAAAAAAAAAACAATTGGGTAGAATTTTGAACCTGTCAGTGTCTACTATAAAATAAACGACATACATATATAACTGACAATTTATTGTATCCATTTATCTAATTTAGAAATTGAATTTATTCATGATTTCTCGTATTGTCAATATCATCAGGTAGAACTATTGACTATATATCTTTGACACATTTGAATAGTTGATTAAGTGCAAAAATTTTATTTTAGGAAAAACGCAATTTTTTTACAATGATTTACGAATTAGTATTAATATCTATAATAGCTTCATGAATAAGTCCATTTCAATTGTCAAGACACAAATAAAGAGAGGAAAAATGATAATGAACTCCTTTATAAGATTCATTTTTGGGATTCCCAGGCGTTCTCACATCACTTGCTGGTATTCCGAGTTGAGGTGGCTTTATCCAAGTTTTCGGCGACAATACTTCCTTGGTTCCTTTCTATTCCAATCCTTAAAGTCCAAAAATCCATCGTACATTTACGACATCCTTGCTCTTCGTTCTTCCATTTATTTTTTGAACACCAGATCTCAGCATATAGATTTGTATATCCCTTCTCATCGAACTGCTTCCTTTGTAAAATCTTTTATCAATCGTGCAGCTTTATTTTGGAATTCCATACCCATTTCGATCCGCAATGCTCCTTCTCTCACTTCCTTTAAACATAATTTATTCATCTACCTCCTCAATTATCAATCTTCCGAAATTATGTAATAATATATTAGTGTTAGAATATTTCTTTTTATTTTATTTTAATTATGTTATTTACTTATTTTGTTATTCTTATATAAACCCAAAGACTTGTTTTTAAATTTAAAATTTCACCTTATATATTTATATGTATATAATTTACATTCTATATACGTTTCTGCCTGATATGTACGCAGCCAGACAATAATACCTTTTTATTGTACTTTTATATTATTCTTAGGGGACAAGTTGTAATAAAGACCTGGTACTTTCAAGTCTATACAAATAAAGATTATTTTTCATTTCATTTTCATTTTCATTTCATTTCAAAAATTAGTTTTCTGGTGATATCTATGACCCAAAATTTACAAACACACTTAAGACACGACATGTACTTAACCAACAATTCACAAGACCACAGATATATTTCTTGTCAAAACGAATACGCATATAATATTATTATTACAATTTTCAGCAAACAAGAAACCAAATAAGTACAGTATATATGTTGTCGAAAATCAAAATTCCAACGTAATTTACTAAAGGCGTAACAAAACCTAAACTTGAAATGAGGTCTCCAAAGCCTAGCGGCTTGAAAGGATAACTTATTGTTTCTGTTAGGAACTCACCTGACGGACCAATAAGTCAGCCAGTCTTCCCCTAACAAGAACAAACAACAGACTTCTTGGAGTCTTCCTCAGGCAACTTTGTTCTCCCTTATCGTTACTTCTTCCTCTCGTTTAGATTGCCTAAAGGGAAGCTTGGAGGAATGATAATGATGGCTAACTTCCCTTTTACTTCTTTAACTTTATTAAGAAAAGTCATTTTAAACAAAGTCAGTTTTTGTTTACGAAGCAATACTTAGAAATGGTATTTTATCAATGTCAAGGTTTCCCAGATTAAATTGACTTCTTATGCTATGCTATATTAATTAAAAACATACTTTTGATATGTTCAAAAATGGAAATAACAAAAAAAAAAAAACACAAAAGTTTGAATATTTATTATTAATTTCTTGGTCATTCACAGTTATTAGAAATACAAAAGAGAACAACATCGGACTCTTAGTTTTTTTTATCATCAATTGAAAATTAAATAAGACGTCAATTTACAACTTAAAACACATACCTAATTAAAAAAGGGCTTTAAAACAATAGACTACACCCTCAAAGGCAGCATATAACTTGTCTATTGGTGTTTTCAATTCCCCTTGTCTAAATGTTGTTTAGAGCTTCCAAATTAGCATAAGGTTGATATTAAAAAAAATTACTATGGGTTATGTACTATTAATCAATTAATAAAAAGAATTTCAATAGATATGGTCGGTGGTAAGAAATAATAATGATTTTACCGCGGAAATCAAGAGAAAAATAGCAGAAGGCAACAAATGCTAGTTTGCAGTAAAAGAAGTTCTGATTTTCCCAAAAGGCTAAAATAACAAGACCATTGTTAGACCCGTAGTCACGTACGCCAGTGAGACTTGGACTTACTAAAAGAAATGAAAAACTGGTCGGGGTTCAGGAGAGAAAATAATATATTTATCACAAAGAGGGTGAATGGAGACAGGAAGATAACAAAACAATGAAGAGTTGATGACATTACTTGAGATATGCAAGATGGTACAGAAAAATCAATCCAAATTGTGTTGATGACATCGTTTGAAGAGATACTAAATAAAGACAGCAAAGTTAAGATGCCTTGAACATAATAACAAGTAAACAAGTAAAGAATGAATATGAAGAATGTATTGTTATTTATTGTAACTCAGTAATATTGTTCTATTTTCTTCCAAGAATAATAGGAATGACGAAAAATTTCTATTACTACGACAATGGTGGAAACCTTTTCAATCTCTTCCAAGCAGACCGGAAAAGAAATAAATGTGGGAATCCATAGAAATATAGCTGAACTGAAAACGATCCTTTGAAGGGTATTTTTCGGTAGACTTGTTAATCGAAGTCTTGGACCGTGAAAATCCCAGGTGGGGGATTTAGTGGAGATACCTGGCGAAGTGGAGGTACTAAAGGAGCAATCAGGATTTGGTACCTTCGTTCCCTCCTGAACCTCACACGCTCCCGCTCCGGGAGACTAATTGCAGATTAGAGGAGTGTTACGGTAGCTGGAGTTAATTCGTTTAGCCCCATTCGGCACTTTAGAAGATCCGACACATCTGTGCTCTTTTTTATTCTTTTAAACTTATTTTATCAACTCAACTCTTTTCATTTACTTTACTTTAATTTTATCGCACTCAACTTTTTTTGCTTTCCTTTGCAAACTTAATAAAATCGCCATCTATTCGTGTTAAAAAGTTTCGTTCTGCAACTTACAAGTTCAACTTTCCTTTTATTTAGAGTTGTCTTTCTCGGGGTTTTATTTTCTTTTTTTTTATTTGTTTCAATCCAGAGCCTTTTTTCTTTCTTTAATTTTTTTTTTTAAGAACAGCATAACTTGAAGTTCTTGCTCCCCCTCCCCCGTTCTTCTTTATTTCCTTCTTAAAATATGAGAAATAGTTGTTCATCTAAAATATTGTTTTAAAATGTTATTAGCTAAAACTGGTTGTAGCTTAATATTATTTATTATTTTTACCCAGAGTATTTTTTGAAGGATTAGGATTGATAAACCATCTTCTCTTCTATTGGATATTTTGTTATTCAAAGACTTGTTTCGAACGCTGAAAAATATCACAACTTTTAGGCAGTGAACAGTTATTTTTATAGATTCAAAATAAGAGACTCATTCTTATGTCCTTGTGATTTCACTCAAGAACAAAATATACACCACCTCAGATATGAACGCAGACTACACACTGACTACAGAACTATACTACAGACAAAAACAGTACAGAAACTAGGACAGTGGCCGGTGGATGGTCTATGTTTGAAGATTTCAAAATATTTTTTAAGAATTCCTTACCAAAAAAATTTTCTCTATTATTTTTATTTTTTTTTTTTATTATGAAATAATTTTGTTGCTTGTGTGTATTGAATTTTAATATTGTATAGCTTCTTGTTCTTTATTTCATTTTTTTTATATATTATTTTATTTATTTATTTTGTTTGTCTTGTTCTTTATGTATACTTTCGACACATGTACTATGTATATGTATATGTAAAATAATAACCAAAACAAAAATTAAAAATTACCTGTACATTGTATACTTTAAAGTATGTTGTATACAGTAATAAATAAAATCCCTTCCAACAGGGTTACTGCTGGATACAGAACACTAAAAAAATATCACTACTTCTATTAACATATGGTACAATAGATTCAAAACATCAGCATTATACTACACAGATTATATATTTAAAATTTTAAAAAATGTAAGAAATCAAACTGTTAATAATCTCCTAAGGGGGTGGGGGATGGAAGGGATTCTAAAAGGCTCCAGGTTGTGTGTTTTAATGAATGTCTACTTAATTAACCATTTTGGATCCATACTAATCATGTGACCATGGAAACTTAGTCATCATTTCCTAGTACCTGTATCTAAGTCCTTTGCTCTTCCGTATATTTCATTATTTAGTCTCAGTCTGTAGCTTCCTTGTGATGTTTAATTTAATGTAAAGGTATTTTTTTTTTAATTATTAAAAGGTTCTTAAAACAAGATATTACTCTAACCTTCCGCCGGGGCTACGACTTTTGGGACACCACCGGGCGCTAGAATTAACTTTTCACTTGAGGTACGCATGATGGTATAGAAGGATCAATACAATTAGGATTGATGATTTAATTGCTACTTCTATTGGAATTATTTTATTAGAATCCTAGTTTCGAATGCTAAACATTCATCTTCAGTTCTAAAACAAACAAAATTTTAAACTCATCAGTACTATGTTACATGGATTGTATGCACTAAAGTTTTCAAAAATGTAAGACAAGAAATCAAACATTAGTACTCACCTCAGGAGATCTAAAACCGATCCAGGTTTCTGTTTAAATGACCAGATAAACATTTTCAATAGCCCCATTTTAAATTTTTTCCCATTAGGAACGGAAAAATCCAATGAGTCATAAGGGATATCCCATAGTAAAGCCCAAAAAATTAACCTACCCTTCTCCTTCTCACGATGGATATATTTCAGTTATCTATTAGGTCTCCTGAGGTGGGTACTAATGTTTGATTTCTGGTCTTACATTTTTGATAACTTTAGTATACATAATCCATGTAACTGATGAGTTGAGAATTTTGTATGTTTAAGAAATGAAGATGAATGTTTATCGTTCGGAACTAGTATTGTAATAAAATAATCCCAATAGAAGTGGCAATTAATTCATCAATCCTAATAGTAGAAAAACTGTACCAAACTGGTTAACAGAAATTTCCATTTTATAAATTAAAAATCCGACTGCCACACAGTGGGACAAAACTGTGTTTCGCATTTTAAGCCTCTAAAAATTATTGCATCGACTTCAAATTTTATATGGGTATGTTTTCAAAGGTGTAGAATTCGAATCTAAAATCTGTTTTTCTCTATCATTTCAGTACTTTGCTGTGTTAACCAATAGTGTGCCCAAAAAAAAAATCCAATTTTCATTTTTTCGTGTTTTAATTCAAGGGATATTATTTTGTATGATTTTTTATGTACTCTATCGAATTTAAAAAATCTGCAAATCAATCACTTTACCGTTATGTGAGTTATACGTGTTTTATGCCTTTTTCGTCGATCGGATTTCATAAAGAATTAAACAATTGCGGTTGCGCAGAAACCTGATAGGTAATAATTATTTTAAATACTGTCCCTAACCGAAAACGGAACTATTTCGTTATTTAATAGAAGTGACCAATTAGAGCCCATAGGCTCCTACACTGCGGTTATCGAAATTTTATCGTTGGATCCATTCGTTCAAATTCGTCGTGTCAGTGTCAGCATTCAGACCCATTCCGATATCAATTTTAAGCATTTTTATTAGTGAATACCTGTGGATAACATTTGTGAAGTCCTTTTTTTTTTTGTAATTTTTATTTTTTACAGGAAAACGTTTTATTGCCAATTGTTTTATCATGCTAAAAACTTTGAACAGCAAAAAATTTATATCGGATGTGTAAACAATTTCTAATGCAATTAAACAAAACGGGAAATTTGCGAGAACCTTTCAAACAAACCTAGTTTATCGATCTTTTGTACTTTTAGTGCTTAATAAAATTATGTTTAACGTACTGCTGTTTATGGAAAATGACCATAGCAAGCATTTTATAAATGATTCAAGCTATAAATATAAATTTTTGTTTTCAACCAATGTCCAACAAATTACGTTGGCTCGTACCACTGTGTGCCACCCAACGTGTGGCATTGCGCCCGGTAAAGGTTTAAGTATCAGAACAGCTACCACAACGGTAAAAGCAACGTGAGTTGCTTGAAGGGTGTGTTGCTGTTTCATTGCCTGGTTGCAAGGAAGTTTTCCTATCCCTTTCCTAAACCATGGTTGAACCACAGCTTGACTCGAGTGAACCCGTGACTAATACTGAGGACGTTAGTATAGCAGAGTAATAACTGATACGAGTATACAATAACTTATCCCGGACTGGGAACCCACTTGCGGACACCTTCCGCACCCTTTAATTAGCGACGAACCCTCGGTTAATCCGCTCATTATCCCCTGTCACTGAGTGCCACTCCCGCTCTACCGGTAATTACTCTGAATATCACTCTCCCGTTTCTTGCCCTGGCAGCTATTACGGGCTCAGTGTTAGCACCTAATTCCGAGGTCCTTTAATTAAACCTGCTTTCTCTCTTTATTGTTGACTTCATAGGCAGGGTGGATCTTTTACTTTATGATAATTGGGGTGGTTTAGGGATAACAGTAGTGGAACTTTGTAATCATTCGCATTCGATTCAGAATAGTTGAATTTCATAAATATATTATTTATTCCCAAACATATTAGCCTTTACAACGAAAGAACAGCTTCATTGAAAAAAATTATTCCATTTATTTAAAAATAAACAATAAAGGAATCTAGGGTCATCGTAAAATAAGATCTTCCGGGACTATATAATTTTTTATGAGGATAATATAGTTAAATGTAACAAAAATATAAGAAGAAGATAGTTTTGGAACGTTATACTTACTCCAAATAATTTTTTTTTTCAAATATATTTATTTACATACAAGTATGTATTTTTTCTTTCTCCTGACTGCATCCAAGTGAAAAAAAAAAAATCCACTTTCATTTTACTTTTTTTTTTTTTTTTTTTTTTTTTTTTTTTTTTTCTTTTAAAAGAAAGTTTTCACTAAAACTCCAAAACTAATTGTCAGATCTGAAATTTATTTT
This sequence comes from Euschistus heros, assembly GCA_003667255.2. Taxonomy (NCBI): domain Eukaryota; kingdom Metazoa; phylum Arthropoda; class Insecta; order Hemiptera; family Pentatomidae; genus Euschistus; species Euschistus heros. The sequence continues at coordinate 137,330 of RCWM02000702.1, read as the reverse complement.
TTTAAACTAAAATCTGGTTAAATTTACTATCAGGCCCTATAAATGAAATTTTGATTATGTCGTTATATTATGGAGTTATAGCGAAAACTATGCCAAAAAAAAACTTGGATTTCGAAATAGTAAGCGTTTTTAAAAGTCTGGTATGGGTATTTAATAGGACTTGATCAAAATTTAATATATAGGTTCTTATAGTAAATTAAAAATAGAAGTTTCGGATCGAACAATTAGTTTCGGAACTGCAGCCAAATGAGTACCAACGTGTTTCCACAGAGAATTGCGACCCCAGTTAAAGAGTGCTGAAATAAGTGGTGTAGAGTGGATGAAATATCCGATAATTTTTGACTTCACAGCTTCGTTAGGAGTAGTTAGAAGGTAAACATACTAAAAGTCCCCACCCGTAGGGGGTGAGCTAAGGGTGGGGGAGGGGATAAGTTCAATTTTTTTGGTATTTCGATTATATCTCGAAAACTATGGACTCTAGAAAAATATGCTACTAGTCAAAATTAAAGCTAATTAAATTTCCCATAAAATTAATTATATTCATATTCGTCGAAATTCTAACGGTTTTAGAGATATACGTTATTAATAGTAGATAATTTTAGAAATAAAAAACATGTTTACCTCACTTTTTGCTTCAAATACCAAAACCGTAAATATTAAGTAATTAAGTAATTAAAGTAAATTGAATGCTCTACAATTTTAATTCTGACGTTTTTTCCGAGAAACGATTGTGGAAGGTACTAGAAGCCAAAGTTTGACAAAAAGTGAGGTAACATTTGTCACCGATTTTTAATAACGAATATCTCGTAAACGGTTAAAATTACGACAAATTTAAATAGAATCAATTTTATAGGTACTTTAATTAGCTTTTATGTTTATTTGATACCTATTTTTGTAGAGTCAAGCGTTTTGAAGATATAGTCGAAGTACCAAAAAAATTGAACTTCTCCCCACCTTTACCTCACCCTCCAGGGGCAGGGACTTTTATTTTGTTTACCTTCAATATATTTTGGATAGACAGAATATATTGAAGCACTGTCGGAGTCAGTCGCAGTGCAGATGTTTTTCAAAGGAGAAAAGTTAAAACTCGGATTCACCACCTCCCGAAAACATATAAATCAATATAAAAAACGATTTCTGTATAATTTTCCCAGATTTTTCCACGTCTTACTATTACTTATTGCGAGACTATTAAAACGTGCTGAAGTGCTAAAATATTTGTTTTGAATACAACAATTTATAATAAATAATTTGAAAGAAATTTAATGTAGTTTATTATATGTATATATATTATTCCGAAATCGCTAAACATTTTTAAGGATGCTAAGTTAAAATTCGGATTTAAACCTTCAGATCACATATGAAGTCAACAGATAAATAAATAACTATGTTTTTCTCTTACATTAGTTTCTGGAATACGTTAGGAATTTTATACTTTCTCGTGTAAATGTATTTAATTCAAAATTGTTAATTGAATATTACTATTAGGATTGATGAATTAAGTGCCTCTTCTATCGAGATTATTTTATTTGAAAACTAGTTTCAGTGTTTTAGTTACCTTCAGTGTTTTAGTTACCTCGAATAACTGAAGATGAATGTTTAGCATTCGAAACTAATGATATAGAAGTATATCATCAGGCGTACCTCAAGTTACCTAAAAATTTCAAATTGTTTTGAATTCAAAAAATGGAGCTATTACAGCTTTTATGACAAAAAAAGTGGTTTCCTCAAAAAAGTCAGAATTATTGTATATCTCCAACGGATTGGAGTAGAAAGGTAAAGTCTGCGGCATTTTTCTTCATTTTTTATCTAGTTTCACCCATTTTTTTATTTTTTTTTTTTTACAGTAAGAGGTACTCACCCTGTATATTTGTTTTCTTGTATATAATTATTCTTACATAAAGTGATGATGTTTTAAATTTCTTCGAACGTTTCAAGAACTAATGATGAATATTCAACTTTCTAAACTAGTTTTCAAATAAAATAATCTCAATAGAAGTGGCACTTAATTCATCAATCCTAATTGCATTGATCCTTCTATATCATCATGCATACCTCAAGTGAATATTACTAGTTCATCTTGAGTGAAACATGAGTGAAATTCAATTAGTTAGTGATACTGAACTTCTTCTATTTTTTTTTTTTTTTTTTTTTTATTTATTTATTTATTTTTTTTTTGGGGGGGGGGGGAATTTCTGTTCCAAATATTGATTCACTGATTCCTTCTGTTAGTTCCTTTTTAACACATTACTTTTAGTTTAAATACTCCACAGTAGGAGGAGACATCGTAAAGAAGTTTAATTATTTCCCTGCATTATATTTTACCAAGGCAGAGTTACAGAAAGTACTATGGAGGCTACATAATAAATATGCAAATGCGGTAATGGTTAAAGACACCTTTTGGAAAGTCCGCATAGCGCAACCGCATGCCGGCGATTATTTAGTAAACTTTTTCGGCTTAGCCTGATTCAATAGTTGCCCTCGGCGCCCCCTCTCGGCACAGTTTGGAACTGCTCATGAAGCTCGTGAAACAGAGAGCTTCCGGTACTCTAGGGAAGTTTTGTCATTAAAAGTTACATGCCACTTCTGCCATCCGGAGTTCCTCCAAGTAGGACTCTTCATATCTGCAGAAGGGCTTACTAAGGTGTTTGTCTTTCCTGTCCACTTCATGGCAGAAAAATTGTATAATTGTATCTCAGTTTGAAATGCAATTGGTTTAGGCAATAGTCAATGTGGCGCTGTTCTTATAATGCCTATAACTCAACTACTGAGCGTCATAAAGATTTGAATTTGGTATGAAATCGTTCATAGTTTTATTATTATATTGAGAAATTTTTATTCTATCATATTTTTTATATCAAGTGAGCGGGTTAAGGAAATCGGGCGACATGTTCTGCCGGGTATCCCTCTAAATTTTAATCCCCATTTATTTTTCTTATTTTAAATAATAGAGAAAATTTTTTTCATGTCAACCCCCTTTAATTTTTTACGTTGATTTTAATTTTGTAAATATAGCGCAAGTGTGCATCGCGCAAGAGTGCGTAAATTTGCGCAATCGTAATGTCTAGCATGTGCATTTTAAGAAATTTCTCAAAAACAACATGTGACACGTAATTGTTAGGTATTTTTGCACGCTAGATCAAGTGGAAAACATCTATGTTGCAAAATAATGAATATTTAAATAGGAAAAACTTTTATTTTATTTTATTTTTTAAATTTTATTTTCCTACTCATTAACTGTTTCCACGTATCTTGTTTCGGCCTCAAGATGGTTAAACCAATTTTTATTATTGGTAATGCCTTATCGTTCTTTGTTAATTATGAAAACGGTGTTAAGTATTAATACATTTGTCGCTTCGAAAATAGTTATTTAAATCATAACGTTGAGTTGTGTTGGACTTGATTCATGACTTTATAAAAAAAAAAAAAAAAAAAAAAAAAAAATCGAGCTTGACCCTCCAAGCACGTCCGTGATTTAAAAAAAAAAAAAAATAATTTCCGTTGTTGTTCAGTCCGTTGTTGCTAAATAGGTTTAGATTTAGAGAATCAGTGAAAAAAACAGGTTACAATGAAATTATATAATAATGTTAATTAGTTATTTCAAAACGTGAAGTTAGCTACAATATAAATATATAAAAACATCGTGAAGTTACGACAATACACACAAATATATAGGGGATATTTCCCTTCGTTAAAATCCAATAAAACAATTATGCTAAAACAATACTCAAGCAAATATTTAAAACAATTTAAAACTTAAAAATCTATTTTAAACTTTTAATATAACAATTAATATAACCTAAAAAAACATTTTTACAATTTTATATCCATCATTTTACAAACAATAAAATAGCTACTCCAATAACCTAAAAACAACAACAGTATTTTGACTCTTTTTATATTTTAAACAATTATTTTTAACTAAAAATTTTTGATAATTCAAATAACAAATAGTTTTTTTTTCCCCTCAATTTTGGCAATAAATAAATAAAAATTTTAAATTTTGACACTTAAAAAAGTTTACAATTTTGGCAATTAGATAAAAGTAGACCAAACATGAATATTTTAGAAAAGCCCCCTCTATCCTAATTGTTAGCTTATAGCCTTTAGAATATTGTGGTAAGCCTGATTTAATTTGGAACAATCATTTCTCGTGTTGATGGTGTTAATATCTTTTTTTATGTGCATCATTTCGAGGATGAGCCTTTTTTGTTGATTCTTTTCCACATCTAGTATCCTCACCCTCTCAAAATCAAACACGTGATTATTTTTGATTGCGTGTATCGCTAGAGCTGTGTCCTCTTTGCCACTTTCTATGCTATATTTGTGGCTATACATCCGTCTGTGGAGGTATTGGGAGGTCTGACCCACGTACTTTCCCTCACAATCCTTACAATTTATTTTATAGATTACGTTTGACAGTTTCTCTTTGCTGGTTTTGTCTTTTAATTTAGAAAATATTAGTTTATTTAAATTATCATTGTATTTATGTGATAAAGTAATGTTGTAATCCTGAAAAATCTTTTTTGTAGTCAGTGCCAAAGGTTTGATGTATTCTATTGAAAAAAAAAATGATTTGTTTGTTTACAACTATTACGTTTATGGGACAAACTGTCAAACGCATCCTGTAGACAATATTCTATAATTCGTTTGGGGTGGTTATTATTTATTAAAATATCTTTAACTCTTTTTATATTGTCATTTTTGTAAGAATTACTGCTGAGGGATATAGCCCGGTAAAAAAGGTTTTTTGCTGTATTTATTTTGGTCTTTAAACTATGGTTAGACTTAAAATTCCAAATTCTTGTACCATTTTTATTTTTTTCCACCCAGGATACCTCTATACCTTCCCTCACTCAGACTAGTTTGGTATCTAAAATCGGACTAGTTCTTGGTCTATTATTGAAGTTCATCATAAGTCTAGCCTCTATTTAATAGTTGCTATAGTTGCTAATTATATTCTTCAACCAGTCCTATTTTCTTACTAAACTTAAGGTTGGATTATTTTGAAAATGGTTCAGTATTCTTTTTTCTTTTGCCTTAATCTTTACTTTTTTAGCTCTTCTTTTGTTTATCTTCATATGCCGAAAAAAAATACGAAAATTCCTAAAATGTTTTTGTAGTTTCCTTGCGGCTAACGTACATTTCAATTCGTGTAATTTCTCTTCTCTCTTTTCTAACATCATACTCTTATAAATTTTTTCTTGGTACTCTGAAGTTTCAAACAATTGCTTGAATTTTTCCTTTTGCATTTCAAAATCTCTTTTCAAACTATCCAGTTCAGTTTGTTTCTTTATCATATCCTTGTCGTATTTTTTTACTAGTGTATGGAGTAGTCTCTGAGTTTTACTTCTCTGAGTTCTCAATTCCTTCTCCTCTTTCAAATATTTTTTCCTAAGGAGCTCTAAATCAACATTATCTTTCATTTTCTGCTCATTTTTTTTTTGATTTTGTAAGCTATTGTTCCAGTCGTCTATAATTTTATCATTCGTTTTAGAAGCTGAATGTTTTACAAAAAATTTACATTCATCTAGAAGTTCATAAATATTTTTTTTTATATCTAGCAGATCGTTCATTTTTTTTTCTAAAATATTTTTGGTATTATCAAATTCTCTAGGGATTTCTTCCTTTAAAATATTAACTTCATGGGCCACGACACGATGATGATTGGACATTTCTCTCAAATACGCCTCTTTTATTTCGGCCTGTTTTGGTGTCATTTTCATTTTGTCTATTAAAGAGTATAAAAATAATTTCATATCCTGTATAAAATTAAAACCAGCTTCAGAAATTGTTATTCTGTTTGTTTCTGATATATTCCTTATTTGCTCGTTATCGTACAATAAGTGCAAAGCGTTATTGAATTCATATTCGTCTCGTTGTGGATAATCTTCAATCTTTCTTCTTGAATTATAGTTATTGAAATATTTTTGAATCTTTTCTACTGAATAAGAGGTCAGTTTCGAATAGTGGTTAGTTTTTTTCCTTAACCACAATTTTTCTTTAGGTAAATAGTTTTTGAACACTTTCTGAAGTTTTTCCATTTGGCCGTCTTCTAGGTGAATTTTTATTGATTCGTAATCGTTATCCACAAGCTGAGGTACTTTCATTGCGAAAGAAAGTTTATCTATGGTTTCTGTAACCAGTTTTTCGATTCTTTTATAGTTAATCTCGTGCTCAAAGAACTTCGTTTGGAACATTCCTTTCGAGATATCTTTCGTTTCAAGCTTTGTATTTCTGTAAGCCATGCTTTCAATTACTCAGACCCAGCTTCAGTGTCTTCTAACAAATATATAGAGCTGTAAACCTTTTTTAGCCTATTTCTTAAGACTAATTTCTGAGAAATAAAATAAAAACATATGCTATTTTTGTTTTTTGTTCATAGCCTTCTTATATTGTTATCTTTAAATATGGAATATATGTATAGGCACTTCGATGCCAGCGCTCTCGGTGTCATGTTGACGGGCAAACGCAAGAAAATAATATTTTTATACTTTAACAAAATAAATTAATGTAGCGGTTCTCTCTTACAATTACAAATTACAAATTATAAATCAAAATTAAGATAATTTCTCAGACTAGTGATAAAATGTCTTTGACCTCAATAAATATAAACTATTTTTAAAGAAAATTTCATTATATTCGATGTATATGTATTATTTGTTATGTATATAAATTCGTTTTTTGTCTATTACAATGAACTAACTCCCACAAATGTGGATTAATTTCTGCGCCTGCGCCAGATAGCTATAGTTGTGTCTACATCGTCTCTTTCCTATATCATTATTTTATTGTGAATTAATTGCAGTTTACGGTGTAAATTGTTATTAATTAGCAGTAAATAGGAATCACGAAGAATTGGACTAATTATCATCGTGAGTACTTTCTTATTTACTAGCCAGTGAATATAATAACGTGAAACATTACGAGCAATATGTCGGATTAACGGCTGCCGTTAGTCGTTATCAGTTCCCCCCACTCTACCAGTACCCAGTGCTTCAGTACCCATTGGACAACCGTGGGGGTTGTTGCGTCGCTCTGCAGACGTCAGGGTCAAGTTCACATAGACGTGGAACTTATTATTATTATTTATTTTTTTATTTTTTTATTTTTTATTTTTTTTCCTTTTCCCCTAAAATGCCAGTATGAGATATTATCACATGGTAATGTCAAGCAAAAATAAAAGAAGTCGGTCTCTGGAGTCTAAACCAAGTCCGACAAAACCCAAGTCGAGAAAAGCCAAGAGAGGAACCCCGCCTTCTACAGCCAGCTCTGAAAACACTACTACAGTAAATGCTCAAGATTCGCAACCTGGGACTTCTTCACAAGGAGTTCAAGATGAATCGCCATTTTTTTCTCCAAATCGTTTTGATCTGCTTAAAAACACAGAACCAGAAGAAATGGAAACTATTGTTAATAATAAGATACCACGCCCCCCACCTATCTTCATTAGAAACATAAGGAGCTTTAAACTCCTCTGTGAACAAATAAATAAAATTACTAGCCCAGAAAGTTATTCATGTACAAGCAGGGCTAATGATACCAAGTTAATCCCTAATACACTGACACCTACCGCACGATTATCAAATATTTGAGCGAAACAAAAGCTGATTTTCATACATATCAGCTCAAAAATGAAAAATCAGTAAGAATCGTAATTCGGCATCTCCACCACACAACACCTGCTGATATTATAGAAGAAGAACTCACTTCCATGGGGTTCAAAGTACGGCAAATTATAAATGTTGTCAAAGATAACAAAAACAATCATGGAACAGGTAACAAAACACCATTACCATTATTTTTTGTTGACCTTGAGCCGACTCCTGGAGTGGAAAAAATCTTCGAGGTTAAGAGGCTCTACTACACAAATGTTGTAGTAGAGAAACCTTATCCAAAAAGAGACATTGTTCAATGCCACAATTGCCAATCCTACGGACACACTAAGCGCTACTGCCATCATATCCCAAGATGTGTGAGGTGTGGCGATTCACACAAAACCGAAGACTGTAACAAGTCGCGTGATAGTCCAGCCGTATGCGCTCTATGCCACAAGGGCCATCCGGCAAACTATAAAGGTTGCGAAACTTACAAAAAGCTGAAGGCACGATTTCAACCAGCCCAAACTAGCAACGAAGAAACAAGGCCAAGAAGACAGCCCTCTAGACTGGTAAATGAAACCATCTCCTATGCTAATATGATGGGTGGCAGGGAACTAGCTACTGAAACAGGGGCCATGCCACAACCCCAGCCTCATAAAATATATCTTGAATCCCAATATCCTTCCCTTAACCAAATCCCTCAGTCTCAAACCCAGCCCCCACAAAATCCCATAATCCAACCCAATAAAAATAACATTCCTACAATTCCTCATATTCCGCCTCCTCCTAATGCCACTGATATCTCTTCTATCCTTAACTCTTTCCTCTTGGAATTTCGATCCATGATTACACCTCTTATATCACTCCTTACAAATGCATTATCCCACATTATCATCCCAGCCCAAAGAAATCCCTAAATGAAACCTTCCCTATCCATTCTCCTCTGGAATGCGAATGGTATTCGGAATCATATTGACGAGTTGACAGCACTACTACACGACAGTAACATTGATATAGCCCTGATTACTGAAACTCGACTAACTAGTAACAGAACACTGAATATAGCACAATACGAAACCCATCGGACGGATCACCCGGACGGGAAAGCTCATGGTGGCACTGCCGTCATCATCCATCATTCCCTCTCTCATTACTTACTACCTTTACCGAATCATAGCTTCCTACAAACAACTGCAGTTGTTATCAAAACCTTCCCTTTCCCTCTTACAATAGCTGCAGCTTATTGTCCTCCTGGAAAAAAAGTTTCCCTCACCCAATTCAGTTCCCTCCTTGATTCACTTGGAAACCACTTCCTTCTAGGTGCAGACCTTAATGCCAAACACCAACAGTGGGGTGCCAGAATCACCAACTCCCGTGGCCGAACTCTACTGTCGGCACTTAATTCCAACCATTGCCACTACATTTCTCCCTGCTCTCCTACCTACTGGCCGACAGATCCCACTCGTAATCCTGACCTCCTTGATTTCTTCATCCACACAGGCCTAGGCACAATTAATCATTCCATTAAACGCCTAGACAACCTCTCCTCTGATCACAGTCCTCTAATCCTAACCCTATCCTTAGCACCGATCCCCAAACTTCCTCCCCCATCATTTATTAGAGGCCCAATTAACTGGAACCTCTTCCGTCAAAAACTAGATGATTCGATTGACCTCAGAGTATCCCTGAAAACACCTCAAGAACTTGATGAAGCAGCCAACTCCTTTACTAATTCAATTCAACAAGCAGCTTGGAATGCATCTTTTCCTCAACCTTCCTATATCAACCGTATAAAAAATCCTTTACCACAAGAACTAATAGACCTTATCCAAACTAAACGTCATTATAGATCCCTATGGCAAAGATCCAGGCATCCTGACGATCGGAGATTATATAATCACTATACCAAAATAGTTAAAAAGAAATTGTCCTCCTTTAGATCCCAATCTTACAACTCCTATCTTTCCTCTCTCTCTACCTCTGACAACTCTCTCTGGAACTTAACCAAAAAAATCCTTAAATACCAGCATATATCCCAACCTCTCCGACGCGAAGATGGATCCTGGGCTGCCTCAGATGAGAACAGAGCAGAAGAATTTGCCAAGCACCTTTCCAGCACATTTATTCCCCATCCCGAACAAATCCCCTCCCACACTGCAAAAGTTTACCAATTCCTTGATTCACCGATACCCCTCTCCTTAACTCCTAAAGCAGTTAACCCCTCTGAGGTCAAATTCCTCCTAAAAAAGTTGAAGAACCGCAAATCACCTGGATATGACCTGCTCACCACCCAGATCCTCCGACAACTCCCACAAAAAGCCATCATCTTCCTAACTTACATCTACAATTGTATCCTTCGCACGACCCACTTTCCTCTGATATGGAAACACTCCATCATCATTCTTTTTCTAAAACCTGGCAAACCTCCCAACAAAACCTCATCTTATAGACCTATAAGTCTCCTTCCCATCCTTTCAAAAATCTTTGAAAAAATCCTTCTAAAACGTATCCTACCTATACTTGAATCCCAAAGCATCCCTTCCCACCAATTTGGATTCCGGACTGGTCACTCCACTGTTCAACAAGGCCTTCGTGTTGTTGATCACATATCATCTGCCCTTGAAAACAAGCAGTATAGCTCTGGTGCATTTCTGGATGTAGCGCAAGCTTTCGACCGGGTGTGGCACCAGGGCTTGCTCTTCAAGCTCAAGACCCACTTACCCCAATCCCTATACCTAGTCCTACGATCCTATCTCTCAAATCGTTCCTTTCGAGTCCGCTGTGGCTCAGAGTTCTCCAACTGTTATCCTATCGATGCCGGAGTACCACAAGGTAGCGTCCTAGGTCCCGTCCTCTATAATCTCTTCACTGCTGATATACCAACTAATCCTAATACCTTTTTAGCTACATTTGCAGATGATACTGCCATCCTATCATCCCATTCAGATCCCAAACTTGCTTCCCTCAACCTCCAAAGACATCTTCTACAGATCGAAGCTTGGTGCAATCAGTGGAGAATAAAAGTTAATGAAGCCAAATGCAGTCATATAACATTTACACTTCGCCGCAAATCCTGTCCTCCCATCCACTTCAATAATATCCCTATTCCTATATCCGACACTGTACGTTACCTTGGCTTTCATCTTGACAAAAGACTGACCTGGAACCCTCATACTAGACTCAAAAGACAAGAACTAAACAGGAGATTCAGCCAACTCTACAGACTACTAGGCAGGAATTCTCATCTTTCAATTGATAACAAACTCCTCATATACAAAACAATCTTAAAACCAATGTGGACCTACGGACTTGAACTGTGGGGGACAGCAAGACAATCCAATATCAAACGCATTCAATCCTTCCAATCCAAAGTCCTCCGAACAATTGTCAATGCACCATATTATGTCACCAATAAAACCCTACATAACGACCTAAAAATCCCATTTGTCCTTGACCTCATTCCTTCAAAATTCTTTAAATTTCATCAAAATATATCCAATCATCCTAATCCTCTGGCTCAATCCTTGTCCCTCTAACCATCCCTATAACCCCCCCCCCCCAGAAGATTGAAACGGCAATGGCCCCGAGACCTTTTGTAATATAATGTTATATTGGAGTCCTGGTAATGACCAGCTTCTCCACTCAAGTTCTGAACATATGTGGCTATAGCGCTCCCACTCAGCCTCCACTGGATATTAATGGTGATGCAGCTGAGAGGGCAGCGCTGGGATCCCTACGGGTCTGGCCTTGACTCCCAATAAGTGGGGGAATAGGCTCGATTCGGGGTCCCCTAGGCTGAGTGTGTCTATATTGTACATAGAGTATGAATGTATCAAAAAAAAAAAAAAAAAAAATTTTTATTTTTTTTTTTTTATTTTTTATTTTTTATTTTTTATTTATTTTATTTCTTTGTATAATGACTATTTGATTTATTTTTTGTATTATGACTGTTGTATTTTATCTCTTATTATTATTAATTGTGTATGGATGAGAACTTGTATATATGGTACGAATGAACTACATCATTAGCACTGTTACTTATTGCCCTTAAATGAGGCAGATTGTACATATATTTCAATAAAATAATAATAATAAAAAAAAAAAATTTTTTTTAGCACGCCACACAAAAAGTAAAGTTAACTATAAAGCTAGTAAATTTTTAAAACATCAGCACATTGTTACATAGACTATATAGGTATATTTAAGTTTCTAAAATCAAATATTTATGGTTCATAAGACACAATAAAATCGTTCAGAACCTATCCAGATATTTGTTTAAACGGTCAGATAAATATTTCAAATAGTCCTACTTTGAATTTGTTTTCAACAGGAACGTAAAAAAAAACAACCAATCATTGGGAAAAACCAAAGGTTGAACCTTTCATATGATCTTTCAGAAGTCCGTTTGCCTCCTTAAGTAAGTACCAATATATTTGATTCCTTGTCTTAAACTTTTAAATAATAAAAATATAACATATGTAACAAACTACTGGAATTGCTTTTATCTTATTCCAATTGAAGTAGTAAGTAATTCATCCATACTAATTGTATTGAATAGGATCTTATATACCATTATACGTACCTCAAGTTAAAATGAATAGTGTTCCGATATTTGCCTGCATTACTCTTTTGTCTTCTTTGTAGACATAAATAGTTAAAAATGTGACAAACGAGGAAAATGTTTATCTGTTTATAATTGTTTAAAAATGAATTATATTTTTTTCGATTAGATAATAAAAATTCTTTCTTTTTTTTGACTAGCGAAAGTTGTTGTTGGAGACGCAGAACCTACAACGATTTGTAGCACTGAGATAATAAAGCTCTTAAAAACCTCTTATACATTCGAAAAACCTTTTTTGCCATTATAACGGTAGGAAAAAGAGGATAAACAGGAAATAATATATGTGTATAGCGGACAATGTAAATAATTGCTGTAGGTTACTTACAATAACTGTTTTCAACTTGAGGTATGCAAGATAGTACAGAAGATAAATGCAGTTAGGATTGAAGAATTAATTGCCACTTACATGCAAATTATTTTATTTGAAAACTAGTTTAGAAAGTTGAATATTCATCATTAGTTCTTGAAACGTTCGATGAAATTTAAAACATTATCACTTTATGTAAGAATCATTATATACAAGAAAACGAATATACAGGGTGAGTACCTCTTACTGTAAAAAAAAAAAAAAAAAAAAATGGGTGAAACTAGATAAAAAATGAAGAAAAATGCCGCAGACTTTACCTTTCTACTCCAATCCGTTGGAGATATACAATAATTCTGACTTTTTTGAGGAAACCACTTTTTTTTGTCATAAAAGTTCTAATACTGTTTTTTGAAAAAAAAAACTATCAAGAAATCTGCAAATCTCACAAAATTTGAACAATATTAAAACAGAGCTGAGATTTTCAGCTTTTTAAATAAAAAACGTGGTTTCCTCAAAAAAAGTCTTTGAACTATCGTATATCTGCATTGGGTTGGAATAGAAAGGTAAGATCTAGTTTCACCCATTTTTTTTCTTTTTTGTTTAGACTAAGAGGTACTCAACCTGTATAGGCACTTACCTCAGAAGGCAAAACGGAGAGGACTTCTGAAAGAGATTAGGACTTGAAGTGGTCAGGTAGGTAGGTGGGTTAAACATTTCGGTTTGCCCTATGACTGGTTGGTTTTTCTTTCCCACTGAAAACAAGTTTAAAATGGTACTATTGGAAATGATCTGGTCATTCAAACAAATATCTGGATTGGTTTATATCATTTCTCTAATAATTTATAAATATTTAATTTTTGACTATTTCCTAATGTATGCATTTTCTTTTTTGTTGTTGTTACTTATATAAATGTATATATATATATATATATAAGTTACACTATATATTTTTTCCTTAGATATTTTTAATTTTAAGCTTTGACTCCTAACCATTGTAATCTATTTCTTAGAAACCCCTCGTGGGAACTTGCTCTCCTGTGAACTGTAATGTTAGCATAAAGCTTCCTAGAAGAAGCCATTGTAACCCTTTATAAACCTCAAGAAATTTTGTAATTCTCTCTCAGTACATCCAGAGCCGTCTCCACGCCACTCTTCTTTCTGATATTGTAACTTTTATTGAATAAACTTCTTTTTTAAAAAAGTCTTTACTTTTAAATTGAAGATAACTGGCGCAGTCGGTAGGACATCGTCAAACTTGAGGGCATATCAAGGATCAGTATCAACTGTTTGCTGACGAGTCCATTCAGAGGAAGACGAGACGTTAAACTGGCATGGATCTGACTATCGAAGTCATCTTAGTGTAAGTGATTTTTTTTTTATTTAAGAGATATTATCTCAATATTAAACTTTTTTTTTTTTATTTTTCAATTTAATAATTTTGAATAAAATCTATTCTATTTTTAAAGAAAAGGTTATGATTTCATTACTATAACTATAAAGAAATATTTTGTTATTTAAAATATAATTTTTTATTTAATATTAAGTTAAATATTAAGTTACTGTATATTAAGGATAAATTTAATTTTCATTTCATATTATTTTAATTTCATTGCATACTATCTCATTTTATTTTTTTTTTGTTATATTAAATATTTTATAAAAATGGCACCTCCCACATTAAAGAAAGAGTATCTAGAGATGATACCTGATTTCCATGGTGACCCTATGTCACTAACGCGATTTCTAGAAATTTCTGATAAATTAATAAACAAATTTTATAATCACGAAAATACTGCCGATTTCCAAAACGATTATTTAATAGGATCAATTCGTGCTAAAATTAAAGGAGCTGCCGCCGACATGGTTAATAGTAGTAAATATATCAATACCTGGGACGATATTAAAAATGCGTTTAAAACAAGGGTACGCCGACAAACGCGACGCGTACACTCTAAATATTGAAATGGCGGGAATGAAACAAGGCAACGAAACCCCTTTCGAATTTTATAATAAAATACAAAAAACATTACAGTTGCAAATTAGTTATTTAAGGAGCGAAATGCCGATGGAGGCGTTAGTCCTCACGAAATATATCGAAAAATTAGCACTAAGAGTTTTGTTAAAAGGACTGAAAGAACCGCTTGGCTCTTTCATGAGAACCAAAAATCCGATAGACCTAAATCAGGCAATAAACATGCTAACGAACGATTTTCAATTTGTCATCGACACTTATCGCCCACACCAAAACCATAACAAACCAATACACAAAAATCGCCAACAATTTATAAACTATTTCCCAGTAAACCAGTACAAAGCAATTCAACCTGCTAAAAATGTAATCTCAAATCAGTATAGACCCCCAACAACCTAATCAGTATAGACCCCAACAACCTAATCAATATAGACCCCAACAACCTAATCAATATATACCACACCAATATCATCAATATAGACCCCAACAACCTAATCAGTCAACCCCTATGAGTGTCAATAGTAATTATAGAAGTAATTCCCAATATCAGAGACAACCTGATCAAAGTGTAAAATTTAAATCTTTTCTCAATACCCCAGTTCGGAAAAACCCAAACCTAGAAATTGAAGAACTTCATAATCTAAACTCGGAACAGTCCGTAAGTGAATCCCAAATTACTGAATTACCAAATGCTCAACCACCCGACTATCCCACTGTATCATTTCCAGACGATCATCAAGAAAATCAACAATACACTGATCAAAATAATCTGGATAGTGATCAAAGTAATTTTTTAGATCCCAGCCTAGCACAGGAACCATGGACGTAATAGACCTATTTAATTTAACCCGTTTTAGTGCTCTTCCATATATAATTCCACCAAAGTCAAACTTAAAAATTCTAATAGACACTGCGTGCACAAAATCGCTTGTATCCGTCCTTGTAGCAAATAAATATTTTTTTAATAACATTACTCACGAACCATTTAAACTTACTAGCGCGCACGGTTCTTCTATACAAAATTTTAACGCTAATGTAGATTCATCTAAATTATTTCCCAACACCAAAACTCCCCTGAAATTTGGCATTTTTGACTTCCATCCTAAATTCGATTTATTGTTTGGAACAGACAGTCTTAAATTATTAGGTGCGAAAATTGATTTAGTAAATGATATACTAATCACACCTTTTGGCAATTTAACAATTCATTATGACAACAGACCCCCTCAATCTGAATATACTTACATCTTAAACAACGATTCTGAAACCGTAATCAAAATTCCAATCAAAAATATCTCAAATGGAGAAGGAATCATTCCTCATACCGATTTCAATAATTGTCTTAAAATTCATGAAGGTTTAATTTCAATTAAAAATAACGAAGCTATATGTACGGTAAAAAATAATTCGGATCGGTCATTTAGATTAACTATTAAAACCCCAATCCTTGTGAAACCAATCAGAATTTTTAAAAATAACGAATCTCATAATATAAATTTAATTAAAACAAAAGAATCAGATTTCAATGAAGTCAAAAATCTTATTCGCACGGACCATTTAAACGAAGAAGAAAAAAAAAGAAATTCAAAATTTAATAAAACAATATTCTGATCTATTTTATTTAAAAGGTACTCCACTAACTGCAAATACGCAAATCAAACATAAAATCCTAACTAAAGACGAGATCCCAGTCTATACTAAAAATTACCGATATCCTCAAATATTTCAAAACGAAGTGAAAAGACAAATTGACGAAATGCTAGAGCAACAAATCATTCGCCCTTCTTTTTCACCTTACAATAGTCCAATTTGGGTAGTTCCAAAAAAATAGACCAATCGGGAATACAAAAGTGGAGAATAGTAATTGATTATAGGAAATTAAATGAGAAAACGGTCGATGATAAGTATCCTATTCCGCATATAACCGAACTGCTGGATAAATTAGGCAAAAGCAGTTACTTTTCAACAATCGACCTAACAAGTTCGTTTCATCAAATTTTATTGGATGAAGAGAGTATCCCTAAAACAGCATTCTCAACCGTAAACGGTCATTACGAGTTCCTAAGGTTACCTTTTGGATTAAAAAATAGTCCACCAACATTTATGAGAGTGATTAACAACATACTCATGGGCGTTCCAAATTGTGTTGCCTATTTAGATGATATAATAATTTACAGTACGTCCCTTCAGGAGCATTTATCAATTTTAAAGCAAGTTTTTAAAAAACTAAGAGAATCTAACTTAAAAATTCAGCCCGATAAAACCGAATTTCTAAAAAAGGAAATAGAATATTTAGGACATCTCGTCACATCAAACGGAGTAAAACCAAACCCTAATAAAATCCTTGCTATAAAAAATTATCCCATACCGAAGACTACTAAACAAATTAAAGCTTTCCTTGGACTACTAGGATATTATCGCCGTTTTATTCCAAATTTTGCACACCTCACAAAACCTTTGACCCAATGTTTAAAAAAAGGATCGAAAATTAACATCGCGGATAAAAATTATTTAGATAGTTTTGAAACCAGTAAAAATATTTTGATTAATAATCCCATCCTGCAATATCCGGACTTCAACAAAACATTTTGTTTAACGACAGATGCATCAAACGTAGCCTTGGGCGCTGTATTGTCACAGACGCACGGAGGACGAGATCTTCCGATAGCTTACGCGAGCCGTACTTTAAACGAAAGTGAATCAAAACTGTCCACTATTGAACGCGAACTTCTAGCTATTGTTTGGGCTACCAAATATTTCCGACCATATCTTTATGGCAGAAAATTTATCATTCAAACGGATCACAAACCACTTCAGTGGTTACAATCATTAAAAGATCCAAACTCAAAATTATATCGTTGGAAACTAAAACTCGAAGAATTTAATTTTGAAATAAAATATAAGAAAGGTCATGAAAACAAAGTCGCTGACGCACTATCGCGAGTAGAAATTAATTTAACAGAATCTGAAGACCCTGATACTATTATTAATGATTTAATAGAACAATTTTACCGCGAAAATGAAACATCGGAAAATGCATCTCTTATCGTAAATTTTGATGAAAATGAAAATTTAGATAATATAACAGAAGAATCTGAAACAAATTCCGTTCACTCTAATACTTTAGGAAATACAATAATCGAAATACCAATAGCAGACTCTCCAGTAAATTTAGGAAAAAATCAGATTATTTTAAATTTAGTTGATATTAATCCCGCGAAACCCAAAATCGAAAAACTGTTTAATAATACTAAAAACAGAATTATCGCTCAGATATCAAAGGAAAATTCGAACAAGATATAATAAAATTAATTAAAGAATTCGTTGAACCAAAAGTTAAATATTATTTATTCTTTGAAACTGATTTTTATACCCAATTTTATGAAACCATGGTAAAATATTTTAAACATTCGGAATTAAATTTTGTAAAAACTACAAGTAGATTAATCGATATTCAAGATCCTGATGAACAAAATAGTTTAATAAATGATTACCACATTGGCAAAACAAACCACCGCGGTTCGGAGGAAACATTTAATCGAATAAAAAGATTGTATTATTGGCCTAATATGAAAAACTTAATTCGAATTCAAATTAATAATTGCGAAATTTGTACGGTATCAAAATATGATCGGAATCCTTTAAAACTCCAATATAACGTTACTCAAACACCATCTAAACCATTTGAAATAGTTCACATGGATACAATCACACTAGAAAACAAAAAATATTTAACTCTAATCGACTCCTTTTCAAAATTTGCGCAAGTTTATAAATTAAAAAATGGTCAAGCAACTGAAGTCGTTAATAAATTAATTTCTCATTTTTCTCATCACGGGTTACCAAAACAAATAATAACAGATAACGGTTTAGAATTTAGAAACTCATTATTATCCGATTTATTAAAATTACACAGAATCCAACTACATTATACAGCTACTCAATCACCTCAATCAAACGGACCCATTGAAAGATTTCATAGCACATTAATAGAACATTTACGGTTATTAAATAATAGAGACGAATTCAAAAAAGACGCAATGGAAAAAAAAAAAATTAAATATGCCGTACTCGCGTATAACAACACTATTCATTCCATCACACAACTAAAGCCAATCGAAATAATATCTGGACATTTAGATATAGACTCGCCCGTTGCAATAGATCTCAATAATCAAATCATAAATGATTATGTTGCAAAACATAAAGAAAGAGTAAAAATTTTGCATGAACAAATAAATCATAGGAATCAGGTAGCAAAAGAAAAAAATATATAACCAGGATGAATAAAAATCGCGAAGAATTGCCAAACGAAATCCCGGAAACAGTATTTGTAGCTAATAGGCAAAAACAATCAAAATTAAAAAATAAATTTAAAAAGGAAAAGATTAAAAAAATAATTAAACATAGTAAAACCGCTGTAATTGATAAAAAACATTATAACACGCGAGAAAAAATTCATTTAAAAAATATAAAACGACCGCAAAAGAAAGGACAAACGTACGATGTTGGTAGACCCCCAGATGAAAGAGCTGGACCGAGTCAGCATTCTTAGAACTGAGATAAAGCACTCGCACCGGACACATTCTTTCGCTTAAGACAAGCTATAATTACAAGCTATAATAATTATGTTTATTTAAAACTAATTTTTTTTAATATTAGTAAATAATTTTTTTTTGCTTTAAAATAATTTTATTTTTCTTTAAAATAAAAAGCATAAGAAATAATTTAATATAAATAACAATTTAATATACACAATAAGGTCGCTGGATACGACTTATATTGATGTGAAAAGATGGCAGATAAAATGCCCAAACTATATAACAATAATAAAAAAAAAAAAAAAAATAAAGAATATAAAAAGAATAATTATTGTTGATAAACAACATAACGAGTTCAGGGAATATGAACTCTTACTAGTTTAAGAGATGGCATTATAAGCCAAATTATGGAAAATATTTTATACAATAAAATAGTATAATTAAATGATTAGACTTTAATTTTTATAATTTAATTTTTAGGTTAGTATCAACTCTCACTGCAGGGATGATAGAAATAAAAAATGTTACTTCTAACCTCGGCGTCATACCTATCAACCTAGGACACGCTAAATTGCAAACATCCCAACACACAATAATACACTTCTTAGACTTAGGACCACTATTTACGGAATATCTTTTCGTAAATTGGCAATTTGAAAATTACCTAAATGAATCACATTATAACAATTCAGTATTAAAAGAATTAAAAGTTCACATTAATATAATTAACAGTACAAGATTTATAATTAACGAAAAAATAAATAATATTAAACTACATGATACCAGGAATAACCGAGTTAAAAGAGGATTAATAAACGCTTTAGGCACTATTATAAAAAGGTATAACCGGTAACTTAGATGCGTATGATAAAAAAGAATTTTCTGAATTAATGAAAACTCTTAAAGAAAATCAGGACCAGATTGTTGACCAAATACATAACCAATATTCCATAAACAGTGATTTAATTACTCAATTTAATAATACTATTAAAACCATACAAGAGAATACGCTGCATATTGCACGAAAAATTAATGATATAGGAACCGTAGTTAACTTGTTAACAATTAAAGAATTATTAGATCACATCCAACTTATTTTCTCTTTAATTTCTACTACTATTTCTGATATAGAAACTTCTTTAACATTTTGTAAATTAAATATTCTACATCCAGCTATAATTAATACAAAAACATTGTTTCAAGAATTAGAAAAGATAGCTCCACATTACAATAACAAATTTCTTTATCCATTTCAATTTAAATTTATCCTAGATATAGAACGCACAATATCTGTACAATGTGCTTTGCATGAAAATGAGATTATTTATACTTTAGCACTTCCAATTTTTGAAGAACTGTTTATAGTTTGTATAATTTATACCCCATTCCATCTATTGTAAAGGATGAAATCATAACAATAATTCCAAAGTTCAAATATCTCTTAAATATTAATAACAACTTTAAATTTCTTAATCATCAATGTATCAAAAGAAACAGCATTCACCACTGTCATACAGCTGACTTATCTCACCACGATGACTTATGTATTCAAGATATTTTACAAAAATCATCCAGTGTAAATTGTCTTTACACACGTCTACATCAAGAAGAAAACCACATCGAAGAAATCCCAGGAACACGCTACATTCTCATAGCATTTTACAACCCGGATGATCTTCAAGTTCAACAAGAAAAAGAAACAGTAAACTATCATATGACAGGAATTTATTTAGTTAAAACAAACTTTAATTCAATTTTGTATCATAATAAAACTGTATTTTCATCCAGTCAAACTCATGGTTCTCTAACATTGTTTGATAAACAAACTTTAAATATTCAAGCCTCACAGCTTTTAAACACTACATTAGAAATTAAAAATTTAAAATTTCATGAATTACAAACCTCACATCTTTCACATCTTGTATCAACAAAACATACCTATAACTCTAACACTCTACACATAATTATTTTGTGGATAATTTTTATTTGTATTATCATCTTTATATTAACCTTTGTAACTTTTATTTATTATTTTTACAAAACTAGAATTGTAACTCATTTCACCCAAAGCAGTGAAATTCGTATCTAGGTGGGGAGGAGTTACACTATATATTTTTCCTTAGATATTTTTAATTTTAAGCTTTGACTCCTAACCATTGTAATCTATTTCTTAGAAACCCCTCGTGGGAACTTGCTCTTCTGTGAACTGTAATGTTAGCATAAAGCTTCCTAGAAGAAGCCATTGTAACCCTTTATAAACCTCAAGAAATTTTTGTAATTCTCTCTCAGTACATCCAGAGCCGTCTCCACGCCACTCTTCTTTCTGATATTGTAACTTTTATTGAATAAACTTCTTTTTTAAAAAAGTCTTTACTTTTAAATTGAAGATAACTTATATATATATATATATATATATATATATAATTTATTATAAATAATTCCCAGCCTTCAGCATGGAGAAGTGAGGAGCCAATGGCGATTGACCTAGCCGCAGTCCCATTTATCATGTTCTGCCTCGGTCACCTGTACCAGTTCTCTGACGTATAGCCTCATAGCTCTCCCAGTTTAGCCCTAGAATGTTTGTCGTTCAAAGTTAATATTATAATAAAAATGCGTTTCTGATCAAATACTTTTACTACTACTTAGTAGGATCATTATCTGACAAGGGGACGTTTGCAGTTGTAACTCACAAATTTGAATGCCATTTTTGTATGGGAAGTAAGGACCTATAATTGTGCAAAACTAGAGTTATAGCCGCCAATGAGCATTAAGACCCGAGAAAAAAAATAAAATATGAAAATCACGTTTTATTTTTTTCTCAGCTCTCAATCAAGATAGAGAAACGATTCATTCACGTTTAATTGCAGTTTTGTATGTTATTGGGTATAAAAATACTTGCGCTATGCTCAAGGCACCACCCGGCTTTAGGTTGCTCAAAAACCATAAAAAAATGACAAAAATCCAAGGAAATCCGCTGTAAATCAGTGGAATTTTTTTTTCATGAACAACTGACCTCAAATTTCGATTTAACGCACCATGAAACCCTTATATGTGAAATTTTATCAAAATAAAAAAATATTGATTTTTTACCCCTTTCGAGGAGGGTTGTTGAGAAATTGAGATTTCATCATCAATTTTTAACGGCCATAACAGCTGTTGTGTTCAATCGATTACAATTGTAATAGTATCACTAGAATCAGCATACCTTCTGCTTTATATCCATGCATATAACATTGGCATTACTCCAGATTTTAGTGGACAAAAACTAATGTGAATAAAAAAATCCGAGGTCAGCTATAACTTGAAATATCACAATAAGCTTCTAGATGACCTTAAAATTTGGTTTAATCGGTGGCGAAATGTGTGAGATAGCGCAAATTGTTTACATTTTTTCAGAAATTGACAACATCTTGCCTTCTAAAATCATACACAATTTCAAAGGTAAAAAAAAAAATTTACGATTTACAAATCAAATCCTTCAATAAATGTTTTTTACTATTTTCTTTTTGGAAGTTAATTTTTTTTTTTTTATTCATTTATTGAAATTTACAACTGCACAAAATATATACATCTAGTAAATGGGTTGATTATGATTACAATAACATGTCAAAACTTAAAAAAAAAAAAAACTACTCATCAGTAGCACTTCCAAAAAAAAGTCCTTCACTAAAAGGTCTTTAGGCTATCTTCTTTTCAGACACCACGGAGGGTTATCGGAAATAAAATTGGAAGCAAGTTGAGAGACTAATGAATTTGTCTGGTTACGGATTTCAATATAAAAGGATAGGTATCTCGTTTGGGCTGAATAAGCAACATATGAAACATTAAGATCTTTATGGATAAGTTTATTTGTTACAAAGTAAGAACCATTAAGGATTTTTTGGAGGATTTTGAATTGTAAGGATTGGATACCAGAAAAATTAAAATGTTTAGTTGAGCCCCAAAGCTTAACTCCATATGTCTCAATCCATATGAAGTCTCAATCCAACTCATCTGGTTTAGACGGCATTCCTGTTAAATTATTGAAATTATGCCTTCCTGAAATCCTACCGGTTCTCCTCTTCATATATAATTTTTCCCTCCAAAACTCTGTATTTCCCACTTCCTGGAAAAAGGCCGTAATCCATCCCATCAACAAGAACCCAAACCCTATATCCCCAAAGGACTACCGCCCTATATCCATACTTTCTAACCTTTCAAAGCCCCTAGAAAGATTGGTGCAATCCCAAATTTCCAATTTCCTAGAAAATTCCAAGTTACTCGATCCCTTCCAGTCTGGTTTCCGTCCCGGCTTCTCAACACAATCCGCCCTCATCAAAATTATCACTGACATCCAAGCAGCGATGGATAAAAAAGAACTGACCATCCTGATCCTCCTTGATTTCTCTAAAGCATTCGATTCCTTAGACCATAATATCCTTTTTTCCAAATTGAAATCACTTAAATTTTCCTACAGCGCTCTGCTTTGGCTTCAATCTTTCCTTTCCACCGCACCCAAGCAGTCGCCACCCCTAACCAAGGCCTATCCTCTTTCCTCACTCTACAATCAGGAGTAGCTCAAGGCTCGAGCATTTCCCCTCTACTGTTCAATTCCTACATCAATGATCTTCCCCATTCAATTCACCATTGTTCCCACCATCTTTACGCCGATGACTTCCAAATTTACTTCTCCTTTCCTCCATCTGAAATGTTAGCTGCGTTTTCCAAAATTCAGGAAGACCTAGACGAAATCTGTGCCTGGGCAAATCTGAACAAATTAACGTTAAACGCAGCTAAAACTCAAGCAATTGCCATAGGATCACATTCCCTTCTTCATTCAAATGCCAACATTCCCACATTATTCCTTAATGGTCATCCAATAACTTTCCATTCCTCTGTTAAAAATTTAGGCTTAACCATTGATCAAACCCTCTCCTGGAAATCCCATATTGCACAAATCTCCCGAAGGTCGATAGGTATCCTAAAACTATTTCACCGCTCCCGTCACCTCCTTCCCCTACCCACACGCAGACTCCTAGTATCCTCCCTTATCTTCCCCCAATTTGACTTCGGTTGTGTGATATATGGCGGGCTCTCGACGGTTCTTGAGGACAGATTAAAACGCATCATGAATTACTTCATTAGGTTTGTCTTCGGAACCTCGAGACGTTCCCATGTTTCGCATCTCTACACTGAGTTAAATTGGCTGTTCCCCTCCTTCCGCAGAAAAGACTTCCTAGGCACCTATCTATACCAAGTTATCAACACCCGTCACCCTCCCTTTATTTACAGTAACCTGAAATTCAAGTCCGCTATCAAATCACTGCATACAAGATCTCGTCTTTCCGATCTCTATACTCCATCCCACAGAAGTACTGCATTCCATCGTTCCTTCCTTGTCCGATCCTCTACTCTTTGGAATTCCCTCCCCCCCAGTATCCGCAATGCTTCTTCCCTTGGAACATTCAAATCACTATTCTTTCACCATCTTCTTTCCCTCCAACTCGACGCTCTCTAATTATAAGGATGTATGTACTATATATGTAATTGTCTAATTTAGTTACTAAGACTGTCAGACATAAAACATAAGCATAAATTATATTTTGATTATGATGTTTTAATTGTTTGTAATGATAATTTTTGATTTTCTATCTTTTATTTTTCTTCTGTTTTTTTCTCTTTTGCAATTTTATTTACAATATTAACCTCTATTTTGTATACTCATTTTTTTCACCCTCTTTTTATTTAAAGTTTTTTCTTTTTCTAGTTTTTCTCTGTTTCTTTTTTTTTCATACATATTTGTATTCAGTTTATCTATGTTATTTTACTTTTAACAGCCTCTCGGCCAGTTATGATCTTACTTTATGTTATTTTATGTTATTCTTAAGGGACTTTGTCCCAGAATAAAGTTTTCTTTCTATTCTATTCTATTCTATTCTAAATCGGAAGGTTTGAACGTTTGTAGAAATCGAAAACGACGAGCAGTTTCCTGTCGTTTTAGTCTTGTATGTTGATTCCAAGTTAGACGTTTGTACAGTTGGAGTCTTAAATAGCGATTATTTAATGGGATTTGCTTGGATTTTTTTTAATTCTCCAATTTCGGTACCATTAGTTTGAAGTTAAATGATTGTTAAGTGAAAATGGCCTAACTCTAATCTATAGCCGAACTCCATGGTCTTCATTAATGATTTTTTTTTTTTTTTTTTTAAAAAAAAAGTTACTGTTAGATTTAATGATTTGCATGCCCGGAACATTTTATATACTCCAAATCGGTACTTTGTATTCAGAATAGTTCTTGGTACGTTCCGGCTTAACACAGAGTATTGCTCGGGTAATACATAAATTAGCACTAGAATTCGGGAGGTAATGTGTACAGAAAATTGTCTAAAAATGGGTGATAAAATAAAAAGTTCATGGTTATGCAGATGATTTGGTACTGCTGGCAGAGGAAATAAGGAAACTATTAGAAAAAAAACATAACACCGGTAATAAAAGCCAGTGAAAAAATTATTCCAGTAATTAGTACCTTCAAAAAGATAAAAAAACCTTTATTTTTGACATGGATATCTCTTTCGTTTTTTTTCACCCTGATTTTGAAACGATTTAGCTTGGTTGGTGTTGCTCGGATCGAAAATTTGCTGACAGCTTTCTAATCAGAAATGTAATGGAGAAGTTTTTTCTTTTATACCATTTGTCTCTAGCACCTACCGTTAAGGAGCAATATTTGTCTCGACTTTGTTTATTTCGAATAATTATTGATTGTCAATATAAAATAATTTGATCCTTTAATTCTAAAATGTTAACTGGGAAAAACAGTCAATTATAGTGTGGCATATGAATGATCTATTGTTTTTCCCCTTCAGGGAGAAATTGAGTTTTTAAACTATTTGCTTAACATTTTTATTAATACGAAGTCTTCTTCAATCATTCCAATCTAAAGTCCTACGAACTATAGTGAATGCTGCTTATTATGTATCCAACAAAACCCTATACAATGATATGAATATACCATACTTCCTCGACCTTATACCTCTTAAATGTTTCAAATTCCATCGCAACCTTTTTTTTCATCCTTACCCTCTGGCTCAATCACTATCCAGTTCAACACGCCCTGATAACCCCCTTCGCAGATTAAAACGGCAGTCGCCCCGAGACCTCTTATAAAAATGTATATATGTTTGAGTTCTGCAGTGGCCAGCTTCTCTACTCTACTCTAGTAACTTATTTTTTTCTGAACTAAGGTTGAACAACGTTTTTTGGCTGCTAAATCACGGATTTTCAGAAAATAATTTTTATTTTTCCCAAAACGTCGTTCGGATTACAAAGGTTCGGATTATCGAGGTTCTTCTATGATAGTAATAGTAACAATAAACTTTTACTATTATTTAATTTTATTATTATTATTTTGTTTTATGTGTGTGTGTGTGTGTGTGTGTGTGTGTATATAAATATATAAAACAAAAATTTGACAATATCTCATCTGAAATTTTATGGATAATATCTTTAAAATTAGTCTCTAGGACCTACTATTTAGGAGCTGTATTGGTTTAAATGAAAAAAGTCACCAAGTTTTTCCTACAGTTTTTAAGTCTTAGGACTTTTTTACATGAATTTTCGATCCATCAACATTAACAGAGCTGGCAGCAAATTTTATCGAAAATTTTTCTATAGTTAGAAGTTTAATGGCGAATAGATTTTGCTTAAAACCGTTGTCTCTAGGACCTAACGTTAAAAAGCTATATTGGTTTGAATGAAAAAAGACATGATCGAAACCCCTATTTTCTCTTAACTATTTCAAATAATCATTGATTGTTCATTTAATTTAATTACTAATATTAGTAATTTAATCCTATTAATACCAAAACGTTAATTGGAAAAATCAGTTGATTATAGTTTGTCGAGGCCGACACTTTAGTATTTAGTATAGGTTTAGTTTAGACTTAAGTACTTAAATTATTTTATTGATGTACTAATCACATGGCCTCATTAAAATTTACCCTGAGACTATACGCGGCTCCTTATCTTGCAACTTCGTTGATCTTCGGGAAATTACGTGCTACGAGGCCAGGAAACATCAGTGTGCGACAAGACATTGAAGGAAAGAGTCATGTTTCCCCTGGAATAAGGTTATGGTGGACTAGAGAGCTCTCTCTAGTAGAATTAATAACAATTAATATTAATTGAATTAATATTAATAATATTAGGGGAAAAAATAAAAAAAGAGAAAAACATATATAATCCTATTATAAATACAATATTTATAAGTACCTCGGTGAACCACTAATGGAAGGCTAAGCCAGACACAAATAGATCCCAGCGCTGCTTTCAAAGCTGTGTCAGACATGTCACAATCCAGCGGTTTATGTTTGTGCTATACCACCCCATAACACAAACATTCAGTTCTTGCATAATTAAGATTCCATTTAATACAAATTTCACTTTCTATGAATATAAAAATGGGTACTTCGATTGTACATCCAAATCTAATCGTTGTACCAAATGATTTTTTTTATTTTTTTTATTTCTTATTTTATTTTATTTTCTCTAATTTGTAGAATTTTACCTTATTTTCTTTTCTGTAACTGTCATCAATGTAGATAGTGTCATTGTGTTATTGTTTTTCTTTATTTTTTTTTATCTCATTATGTCTCTGACAGATTTAATTTATTTATTTCTGTACTTATCTGTTATTTTTAAGGTACTTTGTCCCAGAATAAAATTATTTTTCTATTCTATTCTATATGGATTATTTTTAAGATAGCAATTTATTTTTATACCGAGGGATCGCTCAACAGTGGAGAACCGAATATTTGTTGTTACTACCGGTATCGAGAATTTGGAAAAAATAGCAGCGACATATCTCTCGTTTCAATGTGTATTTCATAAATGAGGTAGATATTTTAAAACATATCGCTCATGGTCTGCAACGGTGGCACAACTTAATTTTTTTTTTTTTGAGATGTGTGGGTTTAAAGTTTTCATTGCTAAGGACTATGCATAGGTTGTTAAAAAAAATTACCTTCAAGTCATACCTTCTCTAGTTTAAGAAAACTAAAGTATTTTCCTTAGCAATTTAACTTTAAACCCACTTATCTCAAAAAATGATTTTTTGAGTTGTGCCAGTATTGCAGCCCATAGGTTATTAAAAAAAAAGTAGGCGAAGTTGAATAATAATTCTATTACCATCAAGAAATATTATTAACGTAATATGTTGTTATGAATCAGTGCAAAATATTGTGTAACAAGTGGAAATTTTGAAAAAGTAACCCCGCTAAAGACTATCTTCGGCCAAGAAGGCAATGCTAAAGGTGCCTCATACTTGACCTTTAATAGAATTAGGTCAGAGGAATGATTTCTCAGTAAGCGAATGAATCTTATTGAAGGCGGATAACCGGGAGGGGGTAGCTAAGCCCCGGTGGTTTTAAAAAGTTAAATAAAGACGGCTTTGGAGCGCTTAAGGTTCTGGTGGGATCTTAGCCTCATAAGACCATCATCTCATTTCTCCCGCTATAAATGAATTAGCTCTTCCCCCTTCATCTCCTCTAATCTAATCTGCAACATTTACCCGGAATCCTTCTTATATCCTCTAGGAAATATTATTAAATGGTTAATATCTAAAATATAATTTAATATTCGTCCTCTCAAAAGCGGTTAATGAGCAGATGTATATGTATGGTTAAAAGAACATGCGAGTAAAAAAAAAAAAAAAAAAAAAAAAAAAAAAAAAAAAAAATGAAAATCCTTATACTGAATAAATTTATTATATAAATGAAAATTTTGAGCGATAATGCACCAGAAGTTGTTTTATGTTTATTAATATCCTGATTTTCGACGTCAATAGTTCTTGGGTCAATTCTTATTTCGATCTTTAAAACATAAAAAAACTCACCTGTATCTATGGCTTCTTACATGTCTTTTTTACTTTGCCGCTACCTCTTTAATACAAGAATTAAATTAACAATAAACAATTAAAATAAGATAAGATTAAAATTCATAGGGTAATGTGAATTTTTATGTTATCTTATGTTAATCTTTGCGGAAAATTTGTCCTATAATAAAGTTTATTTTATTCTTCATCATTTCATTTAATTTTTCGTCAAATCAATTAATCCTGCCACGGCCAGGATTGCAACTCGTGTTCAGTACATCCAAAAACGTTTCGAAGTTTTTTTACCTAGTCATCTACCACTGGTGTGCATACCGCCCCATTAGTCCAGTCAAATGGTTTTAAAATAAGGCTTGAAGTGGAAAGTTTATGGGTATTTTTTTTTATGGTTTTTATGCTACTTTATATTTTTTAGGGTGCTGAACACGAATCTGAAGTTTTCCAACAAAATTTCCATCGGCAAATATAAGAAAGTTTTAATTTTTTTTTCATTATTTTGCTTGTAAATTGCAAAGTAATCATTTTAAACAAAATACCTTTCTAAATTAAAATAAAGAGGAGAAAATGACCTACAATTTATGTCCTTATGTTTTTTCTTGTCAGATATCCAAAAAGGAATTTAGTCAACTGGGGGTCAGTACCACTTCTCCGCAAAAATATGTTTTTCATACTTTTTTGTCAATAACTCCGAAACTATCCGTCCTATTAAAAATTACGTTTTTTTATCTTAAAGATGGTGAAATGTGCTATTCGACTCTTTATATGAAGTTTTAGTCGAGTCTCTTGAATAAACATGTCAAAACGCTAAAAAAAAATCCGTACGGTTGTAAAATCCGCGGTTTTTTTTTGCATATTTATCACTATAACTCTGAAACTATTAGTCCAACTCAAAATTTCTTTTTTTAATCTATTTACTTGGATTATAACATTTTCCTTTCTTCAAACAATTCGTGGATAACATTTATTGTTGAACCGAAATTTAAATAAAGTTTGTTTTGTTGTTTTTTTAAATCTAAATAGTGGTCAAATTTACTATTGGAATCTATAAATTATATTATAAAGTTTCAATCGGGTCCCTGGAAATACACATACCTGAACGCTAAAGATCCCGTACTTTTATGAAATCCACGTTTTCTTGGCACATTTTTCGCAGTAACTGCAAAACTAATTGTTCGATTCAAAATTTCTTTTTTATATCTAAAAGGTGGCCAAATTTACTATTGGACTCTATATATAAAGCTTCAATCGGGTTCCTTGAAATACACATGCCAGATCGCTAAAGGTCTCGTACTTTTATGAAATCCACGTTTTCTTTGGCACATTTTTCGCTATAACTCCGAAACTATCAGTTCGATTCAAAATTTCATTTTTTCATCTCAAAGCTAGTTAAATTTAATACTAGATCGTGTATATGTATTTTTTTTTTAATGCCGTAAAACACCAATGCCAGCCCACTGAACATGTCATAATTGTCATATTTCGCCAAAATATACATATTTAGCATGCTAGCGTGGGTGTTTCACGGGATTTAATATAAATTACATATATATTATATAAAAGAAAGTTTAGCCAGCTTTTAGATATAAAAAAGAAATTTTGAATCGAACAAATACTTTTGGAGTTACTGCGAAAAATGTGCCAAAAAAACGTGGATTTCATAAAAGTACGGGATCTTTAGCGTCCTGGCATGTATATGTTAAGAAACTCTAATACAACTTCATATACAGTCCAATAGCAAATTTGACCACCTTTTAGATAAAAAAAAGAAATTTTGAGTCGGACATATAGTTACGGAGTTATAGTGACTAATGTGCAAACAAAAGTGGATTTTACAACAATACGAGCTTTTTAGCGTGATTTTAAGGGATATTATTAGAACTTCATATTTAATAGTCTAATAGTAAATTTAACCATCTTTAAGATGAAAAAAAAGTAAGTTTTAATCGGACAAATAGATTCGGAGTTATTGACAAAAAAGTACGACAAACATATTTTTGCGGAGAAGTGGGACTGGCACCAGTTGACCAAATTCCTTGTGGATACCTTCCGTCTGACAAAAAAAATTTAAGGACATAAATTGTAGGTCTATTTCTTCTCTTTATTTTATAATAAAAGAGTATTTTGCTTTAAATGATTACTTTGCAAGTTACTGATTACTAAGCAAAATAATGAAAAAAATTAAAGCTTTGTTAATT
The DNA here is from genome assembly GCA_003667255.2 of Euschistus heros. Taxonomy (NCBI): domain Eukaryota; kingdom Metazoa; phylum Arthropoda; class Insecta; order Hemiptera; family Pentatomidae; genus Euschistus; species Euschistus heros. The sequence goes on along the minus strand of RCWM02000702.1, from coordinate 106,228 downwards.
TTTTCTAATTTTTCTCATATTTGCCGATGGAAATTTTTTTGGAAAACTTCAGATTCGTGTTCAGCACCCCCAAAAATATAAAGTAAGACATAAAAAACAATTACCCATAAACTTTCTAGTTCGTTAGTTGTCATATTTATTTTTTTTTTACCTTAAGTTCTTTTTTATAATATCTTTTGTTAATTGTAAAGAAATTCTAAAGAGATATAATAATGATAAACAATTTTGCAATGACATTAACGATTGCTTTTAGATGTGTAGAATTACCAACGTTAAACGTTTTTTCTGAGTAATAATCCTGAATGCAATAGTTCATTTGAGAGTTCCTCTGACTGTAAAACCTCAACTACAGAGCCCCAATTTCGAAGACTCTCATCAGCGCCATTGAGTCGAACGATATTAAAGAGTCTGTGGCGAATTTTTGATATTAAAGTTGGAAAAGCTGTGACGTTTGGCAGTTTGTCAGGGGAAGAGCCGGTGATTGGAAAAGTTGGGGAGTGGCTAAGTGTTCATTGAGTTGGGCCGGGGACCTCAAGTTGTACCAAGCACGGCCCTCCCTGACCCAGTTAATAGTTCCTTCTCTTTATCCTCCAGTTCTCGTTATATATTACTCCCTTCCATTCCCCGATTTTTTTTTCGGCCTAATCTGGGACTATTTGTTACCAAAAAGGGAGCAGCTGCGTCTCATACTTTTGCTACGTGTATCGATATTTTTTAGATTATTTTGGCGAAATTTTATTTTTGTTTTATTAGAAACATTTTGCAAAAATATTACTATCAATTTGCTGCCTTGTTGTTGCTGTTAATTGGGGCTTAACGTTCTTAAGTACTCCAACTAAAGCCGAAAGGTCAGGTCATCCCACAGGTTACCAACCTACTCTAAGGGTCATTCTCAAAAAAATTTCCGCTTTCGTAAAAAAAATTGCCACTCGTACTTAACTTAGTGACAAATGGTCAGTTTATCTTGCCTTTTTTTTTTTTTTTATTACTTCACTACATCTTTTATCATTTTTATAGGAAATTTCTTCTCCAGAGTATATTACTGAAGTAGAAAAATAGAAAAATGTTTTAAAAACTACTAAAAATGTCACGAGTAATAGCCGCGCATTTTTTTTTCAATAAAAATAGAATATACAGACAGCCAAAAAAAAAAAAAAAAAAAAAAAAAAAAAAAAAATCCCCACGGTCTTACTAGAATTTTGGTCTGAAGTGTTACTATTCTTTCTAACCTTAAGATCCCAGACACTGACTCCAAACAGGCAGGGGAACCTCCTCCAAAAGTATTGCATCGTCTTCTGACTTTTTAACCAGTTACTTCCGGTTCCTTGAGGAGAGAGGTGAATTAGCTTCGAAAATAATGGTACGAATTTTTATTAAATGTCGTGAGTGTTACCGCTATAATATGTCGTTGGCTCAATTTTTATTACATCTACAAATAACAATTATATTATCAAAGAGCCTACTTTTGTATGTTTAGTTTTTTATTGGTAAAAAAGTATCTAAAAGTTCATCAGCATGGAAAAATGAGGTGAATGTCAGGAGTGTTACTGGCCAGGATTGTTACCTCACGTCATTCTATAGTGAGGTGAAGATTTTTATGTTAAATACAGAAACTTATTCCTTATGAGTGAAATAAACCCACATTTTTGAAAATTGAAACCAAATTACAGAAATGTTGGTAACATTCCTGACTAAAAGTTATATTTTATCGACCTTGGAAATAATTTCGTTATTAACTTAATAACCAATTCTAAGAAAAATTAGACGTCCCATGATGTAATTTTATTGCAGTCCATAGAAAATTTAAACAAAATTATAGTCTTTAAGAAATTATACAATTTAGGTAACACACATAACATATTAAGCACTTCTGTTGGCATAAAGAAATTTAAAAAAACAAAAAACTCATGATTGCAAAGTATTTATCAAAAATTTAACATACTTAAGAAATGATACAATTATACTCGATCAAGAAAAATGAAGTTTATTTTTCGACTTTTTTAGTCTATCTCTAAACCCAAAACGGCAATTTTTTTTTTGAGAATGACCCCTAACCAAAGTAGGAAAGTCTAGATTCATTTCGTGGGTCTGCCATGAAATTAATTTCAATTTGCCCATGCAGGATTCGAGCCCACGACCCTCTGTACCGAGTGTACTAAGTAAGACCTAGCTAGATGACTGAGCGAATTGAGGCGCTCAGTCATCGAGTCCAATAAGCCACCATGCACACAAGGGAAAACAGGAAAACATGACCAAGTCAATATATTGCAAACACGCCATCAAATTACCAAATCTAGTCGCAGAGGAGTATTCGATAATTCGTTCTAAATTACCCTTAAGTCAAAAAAGTAACTTGTATACATATTTACTTAAGCCCATGTGGACCTGCCATGACATACCAAATTTTGGTTTTTAAAAAATTCAGTCTGATTGGATAGAAATATTAAGTTTTTAAGACTAATAACAGACTCCTCTGTTCACATATCTAACGACAGTGTTGGTAAAAATTTAATCATAGCCAATTGACAACTAATTTCCTGGAATCAATCACCAAATTTTATTTTGTTTCTATATTTTATTTTATAAATTTTCAGCACCCAAATTTTATACAAATATCTATTTCTATTATTATTTTAATTTCTACACATTAAAAATCAAATAAGACCATTTTTAAAAAATATAGGTAAAAAGAGTTTTATTTTAACCAAAGCCTGATTATTTTTAGATTATTAATCAATCTAAGAATTTCAATGCTATTTGAAAAAAAAATAATATAGGTGAGGAAAATTTTTAAAAGAACGACGGATATCATTTTCGGATTCCTCATCTAAAACAAAAAAACGTGTGAAAGCCTAATTTTGTTGAAATCAAAAATTAAATTTTTTTACCACAAAAATTTTGTAGGATTTTTTAGGAAGGCAAAAGGGGCTGTCGATTTGTGAAAAAAATAATCTGTGCTATCTTACATATTTCGCCACCGATTGAAACAAAATATTAACGTTTATAAGGTATTAGTTGACTGTGAACTATTTAGAGTTGTAGATTGTTGGGTAGGCAGTAATAGATACACATAAATTGGCATTTTAAAATAAAATATTATTTTGAATTGCTGTGTATCTATGGCTGCCTACCACAACAATCTACAACTCAAAGTTTTAAGGGCATCTAGAAGCTGTAAAACTGCACATTTTAGTCCAAATCCGGAGGTCGCAGGATGTCTCCTCATTAATATATCTCAAGTTATAGTTGAATCTGGAGTAAACCCAGTGTATATGTATGCATGGATAAAAAGCAGAATGTACGCTGATTCTTATGATACGATTACTACTGTATTCAGTTGAACACAGCAGTTGTTATGGCCTTTAAACTTTTAACTTCTTTGATAGTATTAAAAAATAAATATTTTCTGATTTTGATACAATTTCACGTATAAGGATTTTTTAATGCGTTAAAGCGAGATTTGAGGTAAATATTTCATGGAAAAAAAATTCCACTGATTTACAGCGGATTTCATTGGAATTTTGTCATTTTTGAGGAAAACGAAAGTATTTTTATTCAAACAGCATACAAAATTACAATTTAACGTGAAATTGTATGATCATTTGTGTATCTTGACTGGGAGCTTAGAAAAAAAAAAACAACTTAATTTTCATATTTTATATTTTTTCCGGCTCGCAATGCCATTGGCGGCTATAACTCTAGTTTTGTACTGTCATAGGTCCCTACTACCCACACACAAATCGGCATTCAAATCTGTGAGTTACAAATCAAAACGTCCCCTTTTAGATAAATAATAAAATAACGATTCACATAAAAACTGACTCTATCGCGTAATTAACCACATCGCGAAAGATTGGTTTAATTTTGAAAATATAGCCCAAGATTCTTATTTACTATTATTTTTTAAGTAAACCTAGACTTAGATTATCTTGCTATCTTATATTCTTTTAGTTAGAAATAAAATTCTACTGGAGCAATCCTAAGGCTGTTGTTTCTCAGAAGAGTATTTTTCTCCCCAAAAGTCGGCTTGAAAACCCAGGCATTGGCCGACCCCGAAGTTGGCTCCGGTCCAGGCAGGCTTTTTGCCCGGCGATAAGACGAGGGGCGATAAAGCCCACACAAAGGCTAAGGGAAATTCTAAAAATGTAGGCAAGTCTTATCACCTGCCTTTTGTTTGAATTTCACAACTCGCTGTAAATCCTTATCAGGCTGCAAGTCACTGGTCTGTAGAACTAACCGTTTATTTACGACCTTTTGCTCTTGTTTTAGCTCTAGCTTTTAGAAAGTGGGAGAGAAGTGTTTTTGGCTACTGTCCTGTTTGGAAGCGTACACACGGTTATGCTTGTTGTATTGTTATTAATGCAGTCGTTTTTCTGCGTCCTCGGTGAGTAATTGGGTAAGGCAAAACTAACTTTTTAAAGATGCAATTTTGAAAATTAAATATCTATAAAAAATACTTATGTGTAACAAGTAAATAAAATTATCATGCGATTTCTTCTCATCATTTTTCCTTTCTAGCAACTAATTTTTTCACTATGTAAAAGTGAATTTCACTACTAATTTGTGAACATAAATTGTTTTCCAGAAGCTGAGCTTACAGCTCAATATAGGGTTATACTACACATACCTACACATACTATGTTCATACTCATCCCCCGTCGCTTTAATTAGTTTTAATTTTTATCGATAAAATTCTTGATTTGAAGTATGGAATTGAGCATAATTTCTTCAATGACATTTTCTCGCTTAGCAGTAATTTTTGAGGTGGTAAAAATTATACTATTTGAAGATTACTACTAAGCATAATAGGACATCCAATTATTAATTTAAAAAAAATATTAACGTTGGTAATCAAGATGGACAGAGACTATCAAGAATCTCTTGTGGATAATGGACTGCATTATCAGTTCTTGCAACTAAAGGTCCATTGATCATATTTTTACTCACAATAAATAGCAAAGGATTGACGCATTGATTTGGTAATAATTTGTATTTGGCAAAAATAATTTTATCGATTTCCTCTTGTTGGATTTTAATGTCTAACCTGAAAAGTTTATAGCAGTGTGACCTCGTTTTTGTCACTTAATATTGTATATTTAAATATAGTAAACTTTACTATTGAAAACCTTCCTAGAACAATGACAAGAAAACTCTGTTGCAGAATAGCGCTAGCCACATTTCGGTCGATTTTTAAATTTTACTGGTATCCATACGGCACACGACATATCAATAGCTTTTTTATACAATATAGTTGAACCAAGAAAATTTTATCATCAATTTCTAGCTCTATATAACACCGTATATTAGTAACCTTTCTAGAATGGAGCTCGCCACTTATCGGCCTATTTTCTAACTCCATTGAGCACTACATGTTTATTCTATTTTAACAACAATTTAATAGAAAATATGCAAATTGTATTATTGCTAAACCTTCCTTGAACTATAAAGATGATGTAGTTACAATTTGGTGCAGATTGGTTATAGTAGTTTTCGCGGTTAGTTATCACAAACGAAAAATCGCTTGTCCTTTTATATTTATAATAGTATAGATTACTTACCATATGCTGAGGTTTACTTAATATTTTTCGTATATTAATATAAGTCTTGCCTCTAGCTACGCTATGCGGTGTTTACCACCACTTATTAACCCTTTGCACTCATTAGCAGCTTGTTGTTTTTACATTGAAGTCCACCTCCTTAAAACGAAAAAATTCTAATACTGTTCTATAAACATATTCCCTTTACACCTAATACAATGGTTTCATTATTTTTTATTAAAACTTTATTCCTCCTAGATTGTCCTTTCTTCCCACTGTGCGACCCTATTGTAAATAGATCAATCAGTTTCAGCTATACCAATCTAGAAACTTTGTATCTTGAATTGAATTACAATTGGCCCTTTGCTGTAGAGGAATATTTTCCAATTCTATTTAGTGCTGCTTCGTTGAAACAGGGATATTCTATTAATAATGTGCTTTTTGTCTCTCGCTTTGTACTAATGGAATCGCAGTAATGGAAATAATTGAATGCATATATTATCTGATTATTGTTGACCAATAATCATTATATGATTATCATACATTATATTATAATTATATGATTATCATACATTATATGATATTGTTCAGTAATGCAATTGTGCGTTACAAATAAAGTCTTCTTTTTTATTTTTCCCCGTAACGTTCTTAGGACGTAGTTATTTTCTTTTTTTTTTTTTTGCGTAGGATCTCTAATTTTATTTTTATTTTGGAGCCCCAAGTCATCAAATATGAATGAGAGACAATTATTAATTCAATACCTGAATTTATTTATTCCCTATTTTTATCGATTTGAGAAGTACTTTGGACAGAACTCTGGAATAACTCGTCAATAGAGTAATCAAAACAGGACAACCGTGTTTTTAACTCAGGTAAAACATTGTAAGGGTTTTTCTACTTATTTAAAAAATAAAATATTGCTTTGTATTATAATAAACCCTGATTTTTCGCATACGCATTTTGGTCAACTTATCCTTAAGTAGACGGTTAATTTGGAGGTTTGATTACGTTACTGATCTTAATATCCCTTGTGTACCTTTGTATCCAATACTTTTCGAAAATCAGACATTCAGACATTATTTTTACGCTGGTGTTTAAAGCCTGTTGAACCGCTGATTTATTTTAACTATTAATTCTTCTAAAAAAATCATATAAGTCTATGATTTATCCAAGCATTGGTGAACAAGTCGAAATTTGAAAATTAAAAAAAAAACAAAGAAACATATAAATGGAAGACATGTTTATAAAATCACATTTAAAGTCTATTTACCATTTTTCATTTCCCTCTGGCAACTATTTTTTTATACAAAATTTGAAATTCAATACAAAACTGATAGTTCGATACTAGAAGATAGTGCCTCTGTCGATGATGTAGTACACGGTACCTAAAAATTTAACAAATGAAATAAACAAAATTTAATTCAATAACTAATGAAGTAATGGTCTCTAGCATTACTTTTCATATCATATCTTTTGTTTTTATTTACTTGTTATTGTTTGTTTGAATCAACAGCTCATTGTAATTTTTACTTAAATACATACCATACAAAAGTATATAATCTCCAATTAAATCGCGCTTTGCAGGATATAACTCTAATTCCTCTTTGTTAGCATTTATGTAAAGACATGTATTAAATTACGATTGGCTCGCCTCTGCAGAAAAAAGGTATGTAATGAGACCAAAGTAAAATTTACATTTTTTTTTTTTTTTGGTCATCCTGTTTTTGAAAGCAGTAATTTGAAAACATACAGAAATTTTGAAATCATGTATTAACACAGATGCACATATTCACGCATGCATAATCTTTGCAGCTATAATGGTCTTTATATAAAGACTGGTCTAAAATTCCACCCATTCGATATTTTTTTTATTTTCTCGGGTAAAAATTCCATTATTTCCTAGCTTATCGAATTATCAGAAGTATTATATCGAGCTGAGGGGGGGGGGGGGGGGGGGGGTCGTGTGGTGTAGTGGTTAGCATAGCAACCTACTAAACCCAAGATCGGGGGTTCGCAGCCCGGCAGATGACCTAAGGATTTTTTAAAGGGAGTAAAAAATCCTTAGCTATGCCCTCCTTCGGAAAATGGGGGTCCCGAGCCTGTGCGATGTCAGGTACTCTTTAAAGATCCCTATCCTAATTATACCTGGATAGGCAAAATTTAGGACTTCCACCGTAGCATTTTCCGATTAGCCATAGCAGCATAAAGTGACGGTAAACGAAATAAACAAACAAAACAAAAATCGAGTTGAGGGGAAAAAATACGTCACCAAGGGGACTAAAATGCATTGTTTTATATAAATTAACGGGATTTTTCCAAGGGACACTTTTTTACGTTTAATAAGGATATACAATATATCAGAATACGAAATATCGGGACTCCACTGTATATATAAATACTTAAAATAATTCCTCCTTTTTTAACAATTTTTTATTAAATAATTTTTCTAAAAGTCAAGTTAACCACTTATTCACCAGGAAAACATTAGCTCTGCCCTATCACCAATAATTCCACTGTACTTATATATTAGTTTTTCTAATTATTTGTTATACATATATATGATTGTGCTTTAAGGCGACTGTGTTTTAAATTTGTGACAAACTTTGTGTATGTCCAGGAGAGCAATAGAATGATCAAGGGGTAGATAGAAACTTTTAACTGCAGCCGTTCTATGAAGTCTTTGTTTGTCTCTTCTCCTCTAGTTGAGAGCTTTCTTTAATCTTGGCCATATAGTTTTGTATGGAATTGTCCAGCTCTCAAATATCTCTTTTAATTAGAATGTTGCGAGGGTTTCCTCCATTGGCTGATTCAGCAATACAATTTAAAGAAAATAGTTTCGTTTATAATCTAAATTTGAATTAATATAAATTTAATTTAATTTAAAGGAATTATCAGTTTAGTAAAAATTTATGTTAAATGTTTGTCTTACAGTAATATATTCTTAAAATAGGGTAAACCAGAGAGCTATTGACATTCCAACTTTGTTTCTTTTCTTTTTTTTAACTTAATAACTTTATTCACTACTGTACACTATTGACAACCAGTGAATGTGAAGTTACATTGAAACAACAGACATGATCCGGCATGAGGGAGTCAGCACCCAGTGGTACAATCTCCAGGCGTGAAACTAAATTATTAGGGATTAGACTTGGTGATCCCTCATCCACATCCTTTTCAGCCTCCGTTGAGTTATGTCAGGAATTTGGGTCTTATCTGTCGGAATACGTAAGTCTGTATGTAGGGTATCGTTTGACACATAAGGAGGGGAGTCTGTTATCAGTCTTAGGAATTACGATTGAAATGTTTCTATTTTCTGAATATGTGTTTTTTTGGCCGTTCTATAAATTTGCGATGCATACGTCCAGATGGGTTTTAGCAAGTAACTCCAAAAGATGAGTTTCTATTTTAAAGGTAGTTTCTATTTTCGAGCGTCTGTGAAGTACTGCGTATAGAAGTCGCAGTCTTAACTGTAACGTCTGTTTTTTTGTCTTGACGTGTTGGCCCCATGTCAGTCTTCTATCAAGCGTAAGTCCTAACTAAGTATGTCACTTTTTCAGTTTGATGTAAATGTTGGCTGTCAATATAAACAGGCGCACAGTGGGGCGAGTGATAGGGTTTGCCGGACATTCTTTAATATCTCCGTTTCTACTGGTCCTAGAGTACTGCTTCTGGTGTCACTTTAAAGCATATCGAATGCTCTATTGAACTACATGATCATCGATTTAATCAATTTTGCCAATTGCGGTATAACGGGTAGGATGGCTTTTAAATGTGTACAAACATATTATTTATCTCTTGCTAAATAGAGCATTGTGGTTTGTAATGATTTGTAAACATAATATCAACGTATGTTTTGTAAATTTTTATTTTTTAATAAATTGAAGTTCACAAACGCAAAAAACAAAACAAAAAAAAAACTTAAACTATAAACAAAAATATATCTAAAAGTAAAAATTAAAAAAAAGAAAGATATATTTAATTTAATAATGAGAATTTTTAGCTGGAAGAATATAAATTTAAACAATTTCAAGTGTTTTTTATTTTTCAATTAGGTATAAGTTCTTTTACTTCTGAAGAGGTTGTTTTTAAACAATGCGTTGTTTAACACTGTACAATTAGTTGTTAAGTGTTGGCCTTATATGTGATATCGAAGGGTCTAAATTAATAATATTTATGGTTAGCCTCCTGAGCATCTTCTGACAGCATACAAATTGGTACAATAGCATGTTTGACTATTTCCCGGCCATGTATTAACAGTCTGTTAAAGGACGAAATTAAATACTTCATTAGAACAATTTCTGAAATCTTGGGCTCTTCTCCGTTTTTCTCTTGCTGAAAAATGCACGAATGATCTTGTTCTAGTAGGAATACCTGGAGGGGATGAAGATGGAAGTTCTCGAAAACATACCCCTTGAAATATTTGATCCCTTCTAAACTCTCCGTGATTTTTCTCAAAAATGGTTCTAAAGATTTATTTGTAGCATTCCATTTAAGTTGAAAATTATTGCACCATTCGTTAATTTTTTCCGCTAACCGTTTTTCGCACTATTCGTAATCGTAAAACCAAGTCAGTCCATTTTTCAAAGCCGTGTTAAAATCCTTAAAATTAATATTTTTTTATTTAAAAAATTGAAATAAATCTTCATTTGTTTTAATTTTAATTGTGTCGAAGTGTGAGACATCAGATTCATTCCTAGTTCAATTTTAAAGAAAATAATCAAATAATAAATAGAAGCAATGACTAATGGAATTGAAATGTTAATAAAGGCGCTTGGGTATTAAAATACTAAAAATAAAAAATCTAATGAATAGGCAAGTTAATGAAGATCTGACGACGCCATAAATAAGACAATACACTCCTGAATGCGTTCCAAATGGTATTTTTTAAAGCAAATATAAGCGATTTGCGAAATCAATTAAATAGTATTATTTTTTGCTCCATTTAAAAAAAAAGAAAAAGGAAAATTTTTGAAAACATTTTATGCCAGTTTTTGATTTATTATAATACCCTTATTGTGTACAGGAAGTAACAATAATTTATAAAATGAAAGAAAAGTTCAGGTTCAATTTAATAAGCCAATAGTGTTTTTGACATAGCAATTATAGCAAGGCTTTATGTAAAACCCAATGCAATAATATGGGTAAAAACCAATCTGCTCAATTGAAAAGGGTCTATTTGTTACTTACAATATAAAAAAAATCCCAAATTAAAAGTTTTATTTTTTTCCTAATGCCCAACATTACTGTAGTATCGCCCCACTGTGAGGCGGGCAGGTCTTGCGTCGTAGTGTAAATGTAATATGAAGGAATTGGTCATAATTAAGTTTTATTTTCATTTCTTACACCAAGTTTGAATATCGTTGAGGATGTGTTGAAGTGTTAAGGTGGCTTGTGTAGGGTCCGCGTCTCTAGTCATGATTGCAGTGTCAACTTAAATTAACAAAAAAATAAAAAATTAACCAAAACAAATTTAATATAATTCCTTTTTAAATCATACAGCTCAACTGTTTTAAAATACTTTCAATTCTGCCTATATTTTAAAAGATATACTTAGGGTGTCAATAACTGATTTCACATTAGCAACTACCTTGGTACGAACTTTCTTGTTCAGCTTATTGAAGCTGCTGAACAAGCTTAGCTTGTTGAAGTATAGTAATTAAGGAAAAATAACTGTAAATTTAAACTTTATTGAACTATTCTTTCTTTAATTATAGTATGGATTAAGGGTGTTAATAGCTGTCTTGTTTTCATAAAAGAAAACAATTAAAAAATTCAAAACAATTTCTCCTTGACTAGGAAAAACAATGGATATGTCTATCTATAATCTACCGCTGATCCCAATTTACATGTTTAGATGAAAAGGTTCAAATTACATCAATTAATAATAATAATTTAATTAAATGGCCAATTGATCATAATTTGATATAAACAAATATGAGAGAAATTAACAGTTTCAAACGTGATGTTTTCAATTCAAACTAATATACTTCTTAAGCGATAGGTCCTAGAGAAGAATGCTACCTTGCAAAAAGTATTCTACATTGAATTTCTAATCAGAAAATTATGGTCAAACTTTTGATCCGACCAACTTTAACATAGCTATAGCGTGTCAAAAATGCTCCAACACTTGAAAAATGTTGGCAAACGTGACTTTTTTTATTCAAACCAATATAGCTTCTATCCGGTAGGTCCTAGTGACAAAGGTTATGTGAAATATTAAGAAAATACGATTGAAATTCTTTGGACATCTCACGAGATTACCAGAAAATCGACTGTAAAAAAGGAAATTAGATAATGTTAGCTCACTTAAGAGTTCAACACCTTGGCTTGACGAACTTCGAAAGGACCTCAAAACCGCAAGAATATGTGCAATTGACATTTTGGAAAGAGACACCTTCAGACTCAATGTCAACAAGTGGAAATTTACATCAGAGCAACCGAAGCAGAAGCAGTACAGACCGAAGTGGTCAGAAGGACTTAAACGAGCTTTCTCAGAAAGAATGAAAGACTATTGGAACAACAAGAAGAACCCAAAGAAAACTTGATTTAGTTGTTTACTAAACGTCTTCCATTATGTGGAGAATATGCTAAAAAAAAGAAAAGAGAAACTTTGAAAAATAAAAAAAAGTGCATCCATTTTGTTGGTTCATCACAAGTCAATATAGCAAGTTGTAGCATGTGGAAAAAAATTCCATTTGTGGAAAGTAGACAAAACTGGAGTTAGCAGTGTTGCCTTTTGTTTGGTCTGACTAATTTTGGCCAAATAGTTACTTATAGCATGCTGTTGCTTATTTATACACAGCCCCAAATCAATGTTAAATTATGGGAACATCATGCCTATACATTTTTCAGTTTTTCCAAAAAAAAAAAAAAATAATAATAATATACAGGAATGTACGTACATTCAGCATTAAAATATTTTTAAAAATTTGTTTTGATGCATGGAATAAAGGATGTATACTTAAATAAACCTTCAGAGCTTTACAATTACTTAAAAAAATAATAGTAAGCACTTTAAAATAAAATACGTAAGTGGAAAATGTATGAGAAAATCAAATAATGGAATGTAACGTCAGTATGTCTTTTGAAAATATGTAACATTAAATATAGGCAAAAAACTGAATTTAATGAAACTAATTATTACGGAGCTATTAAATAAACTATTGCAGTAATACATAGACAGTTTATGAAATATTTTACAATCACATTATTATATTTATCCGCATTTGTGAGTGTAACAATATTAAATACTTACATATATTTATTAAGCTAGATATTGACAACTATCTTGGTACACGTTGGATAGGAGATGTTTGAATCGGAGTTAGAAAGTGGGAAGAACATTTAATTCACGAATAGAAGGAGGGGTGGTTGCTGTTCAATTTGAACGAGAATCGGATTAGGAATGATTTGATGAAAGTAGTGGTATGGAGAGCATTACTGAAAAAATCTGATGGGCGAGAGCGAGTATGGCTGAAAGAACAAAATATTAGAACCGAAGATATTAGAAAATAAATTTAAATTTATTTTCTATTAATTTACTGCAGTAAAGATTAATTTTAAATCTGATTAAACTCGAGGGGTTTTATGAATTGTTACAAATTTGTAAACGATTATCTTTCCCTCATTTTCAGTTTTAGTTTGATAAGTTTTATCTATAATTAAATTTAAGAATTAGAGTAGTATTTAAATTTGATAATAATATTTAATATAAAGTTTTATTATTACATGTATTTTAATTCGTAATTACTTTATTTTGTATATTATAAATATGTTTAATTTTATAAAATGTAATGTTGTAGTGGATATTGGGTGGAAATTTTTCCTTTACGAGATACAACAGTTTATAATTATATCTGTGACACTAAGCGTGGTAGGAGGATGGTTGTCCGACACAATTTAATTAATTACCCTTTTAATGCCATTACCCTTATCAAGGAAGCTTACATGACATATATACATAGCCTATAAATAAATTAATTCAAATACAAATACTTCATATTACTATATTTATAGATATTAATATTGAATTGTTAACGAAAAAAACGAATCAAAATTAATCTCACAACAATTTTAACAACAACTGTAATTAAATACTGTAACAAAAATTTTAATTAAATTTTGTTTTTAAAAAAATTTACAAATTTTATTTTGTTTCGGAATGAACATTAATAAGATATTTTATAATTATTTTTTTAAGGACATCCTATATTCAAAATCTTTTTAGTCTTCGGTTTGTGTTGTCAAGGATAATTGTTTTAGTCATGTATATTATATATATGTTGATATGGCCATTTAATTAGTGGTAATAATGTTTTTTTTTATATATAGATAATTTTTGATTTTCAATTTTTTTTTTCGATATCATATTTTTGTACCTATTCTGCGAACATTATTTATTTTTTTCCTTTATTATGAGCTATATCAGAAATTATTCATGTTTTAAATTTTTTTAACAATTTTTATTTCTACAATGACTACTTACATTATTATCTTTCCCTCTATTCTGTTTCTATTATTCTTTCCGTTACCGTATTGTGTAAATTTTTTATCTTATATAAGAGACAATTATATATGTACTAGATCAACACTTGGTAAACAATTTAAAAAAATAAAGAAATGCTTCAAATCAAAATTAAATCTAATTATATTTATTTATATCCTGTGAAACTTTTTATTCTAGTACCTTTCACAATCGTTTCTCAGAAAAAATATCAGAATCAAAATTGTAGAGCATTAAATTTATTTCGATTTCATATATACACTTCTGGCATTTAAAGCAAAGGTTTGACAAAAAGTGAGGTAACATCTTTTATTGTCGAAAATTACCGATTTTAAATAACGCATATCCCGAAAACTGTTGGGATTTCGACAAATTTATATAGGACCAATTTTATAGGTAGGAAATTTAATTATCTTCAATTTTGATGCATAAAATATTTTTCTATAGACAACTGTTTTCGAGGTATAATCGAGGTATAAGCTTTGCGAATATGGATAGGTAAGGAATTCCAAAAAGATAAGGATTCTTTATTTTACCTCTTAAGTAAGAGCTTGTAAAATGGATTCTTTTTTCATATTTCAGCAGTATTATTATTAGTGTACATAATTATATACTATATAATGAAGTATATTGAAGATAATAAATGCTGCTTGCTGTTAACTAATTTTCTATATGTTAATGCCAGATATGATACCACTTTCTGTTATCTAATGTTATTCTTAAGGGACATTGTCCCAGAAAATAGTTCTCTTTCTGTATAGTATATATTATTAAACATTTTACACAATAAATATTTCTGAAAAGAATACTCTAACTAGTTGGATATAAAGTACCAAATAAATAAAGTAATGGGAGCTAAAATATCTTCCTCGTTTAGAGGGTCGACTCGAAGCTGGCCTAGGGCAGAGCCCAGTAAGCCCCCGGAATGGCAGTAAGACCATCTACTCCTATTATTATATATCGTTCTCTTGCAATAGTCTCTTTTTCCTCCTTTTCTTTATTTTCACCATAATATATACTCACTGCAATAAACACCTCAATGTTCTTGTTTTTAAACATTTCAAATCAGTGACCAATAAAATGGAGCTACTAGGATTCTGAGGAGGAAGGAATATAAAATATACATTATTTAGCGTGATGGGAAGCGGTTTCGATTTAAGTGTGATTATCGATTAATTTGTAGAACGACTCCTGCCTCAATTTAAGGAGTATGGCTATTTGATTGATAACTTCATTTTGGGTAAATTCAAGTTTGGTTTGGATTGATGATTTAATTTTCACTTCAATTGGAATTATTTTATCAAAAAACTACTTACAAAATTTTCAAAACATCAGCACTTTTTTACGTGGAATATATACAATTGGGAAGATCGTTGGCCAAAGAGGTATCTCGGATAGGGAGGTTCATTTTGAACCTATTTAAGGCCACTTACCTATATACAAAGTATTACTGTTTTTTTATTATGAATTTTTTTTTTACATGGCCAAAACCAAACTTGTATGCCTTATAACTTAGTTGTTTACTGATATATCAACGCCATTATTTTGTTGTAATTACTAATACATTGTCCATGTAAATTAAAAAAATATTTGATGCAAAAAAAAAACAAATTAAAAAAAAACAAAAAAAACGGGAGATCGTTAAATCTTGTTGAAGGAAATAAAAAACAAAACAAAAAAACTTTAAGGTTAGGTTAAAAAACAAACAGCCAAATCCAAATTATTTTAAAAACATGTTATTTTTTTTGCCTTTAACAAGATTTAACGATCAACCAGTTTTCTATTTGTTTTTTGCATCAAATAATTTTGATTTAACATGGAAAATATATTAGTAATTACTGAAAAAAATAAATAAAATAAAATAAAAAGAAATGGTGTTGATATATCAGTAAAAACGAAGTTATAAAAAATAAATGTTTGGTTTTGGCTATTTTTTTTTTCAAAAAAAGTTTATTTAAAAATAACTGTAAGACTTTATATATAGGCAAGTGACCTTAAATAGGTTCAAAATGAACCTCCCTACCCGAGATATCTTTTTGGCCAACGATCTTCCGAACACCCTGTATACTAAAGTTTTCAAGAATGTAAGACAAGAAATCATATATATTCTCACCTGCGGAGATCCAGCAGAAATCTAAAGTATGTCCATAATGAAAGGGGAAGGACCGGTAGGTTAATTTTTTGGGGGGTTCACCATGGAATTTTCTTATTGACTAATTGGATTTTTCGTTCCTATTTGAAAAAAAATTAAAATGGAGCTACTGGAAATGTTTATCTGGTCATTTAAACAAAAATCAAAACTAAACCAAATAAACATTTCTAATTGCCCAATTTTCAATTTGTTTCTAATAATAATGGGAAAATCCAATTAGTCATTGGGGAAATCTCATGGTAAAATCCCCAAATAAATTAACCTACCCCTTCCACTATGGACATACTGCAGATATCTGTTAGATCTCCTCAGGTGAGTGCCAATATATTTTTTTTTATTTTGTTACACTTTTGATTCGTTAGTAACAATGTAACAAAGTGCTGATGTTATGAAAGTTTTGTATGTTTTAGTACTGAAGATGAATGTTTAGCATTCGAAACTAGTTTTCTGATAAAATGATTCCAATAGAAGTGGCAATTAATTCATCAATCCTAATTGTATTGACCCTTCTATGCGTACCTCAAGTGATTTCTGTTTCAATATAGTTTATTGCATCCACTAGAATGCGTTAGATTATTATTTAATATACCTATATACTACAAAATAGCCCCATTGATCTATTTGAATTTTATCTAGTGGTTTTTGATTAATTATATTTTATTTTGTTGCAATTAGGAAACAATTAATAATAATGGTAAACATATTTTATTTATTAGTACTATTATTTATCTATAAAGTTATCGAATGATATTTAGAAATATGAATCTATGGACGACATTATTACTCTACTCATGGGTCAGCACAAAATTTACTTTATACAATTATTACAGGCTATTGACATTGACGGTACTTACCATTAGTGCTGATGATTCTTGAGGGACAAGTTGTCCTAGAATAAAGTTTATTTTAATCTTTTTCTTTTCTTTTTAATGTTTAGGTCGACATTAAGTTCTTAAAGTAAAGTAAGTTCCCCTTTCACCTGGTCCTCGATTTTTTATCAAGGTGCGTTTCATATAGGGCTCTTCGTGCCTTCGGCATCTTCTTTCATCATAAACCTTCCAATAGACTTTTTCTGAGACCGCTACGAGTGTTGTTGAACAAGATCATACGTGTACGTACATGGCATTTGTAAAAATCTATGGAAAAATACCTGTTAGATAGATATAGAATAAAAAGTGCCCTTTGAATAGTGTTCTTTGAAATGCATCAATTATAATGTCTCGATCTATGAAAATGCTAAAAGTTTTGTTAGAGCCAGTAATTTTTTTTTTTTTTTTTTTTTTTTTTAATTCGTCAAGGTAAAAAAATAATTATTTATGAAATAATTCGTCAAGGTAAAAAAAATGGATGATAATTTTTGTTCAGAGAAAAAAAGCTTGAAGATCGAGAAATGACTAAACCTACTTCAAGATTAAACCTACATACACAAACTTAACTAAAAAATAAAAAATAATATTTTAATTGCTTCAAAACAAAAACCATTAAATGAAAATCAATTAAATTATCAATACTTATATACCTATTCACAATTTATGATCAGTTATTTTCGGAGTCGGTTCCAGCCAAGAAGGGCAGTTTAATCCTGCCTTTACAAGAAACTTTCGAATGGCCGGAGACAGCGTTGTGGCGGTGATGAAACAGTGGGAGGATCTTACGATTACAATTTCTTTTCAAATTCTGTTTGTTTTGGTTGGCACCGACTCCAAAAATAACTGGTCATAAATTGTGAATAGGTATATAAGTATCGATAATTTCATTGATTTTCATTTAATGGTTTTTGTTTTGAAGCAATTAAAATTTTATTTTTTATTTTTTAGTTAGGTTTGTGTATGTATGTTTAATCTTGAAGGCGAATTGGTTTTTTTTATCAAAAAATTATTTTTATTTTTCACTTTTTAGTGGTGAGTATATTTTTGTTTATTTAGTCAATTCTCGATCTTCAAGCTACCCTGAAAAATATTTCGAGTTACTGAACAAAGACTTATCGAGGTTATCATCCCACTTACCTTCATGTAATTGGGACATTAAATTCTTACACATGAAATTCTTTTAATTTGAGTTTGAATTATAGAGGCGATGACTTCTAATAGTTCGTTTCATAGAGGTGGTCCTAGAAGTTCTCTCTTTTGAACCCTATTTTCAGTTCTACTTATTTTCGACACAATTTTTCACGTTCTTTGTCTGAAATCGTCTCATTGAGGTGAAATTTAAGTGTAATGTACTTCCGACCGCAGATTTTGTTCGAATTATTTAAGAATTTAGCTTATCGAAGTACAACACATCGAGAGTTGACTGTATATGTAAATTATTTTTGTTAATAATTTAGATTTAGTTACCATGGAGATTTTAGATAATCATAATCATAAATATGTTTAAAATGTAAACATGGTTATATAACAGTAATTTATATTAACTGTTTTTTTTTCTTAAAAAAATTGATTCAGAATTGACGGAGTAACCGCGTAATATACACACACAAAAAAAAAAAAAAAAAAAAAAAATACAGAGGAGTTGAGAACCTCCTCTTTTTTGAAGTAGGTTAAAAAGGTCTCTCTTTCCATTTATCTAAAGTTATGAAACATTTTATTTTGTTACGTTACATTTTGTGTTTAAAAAATTTGGTTACACTGTAAATACAAAATTGAGGTTTTATTTGGATAACTAAAACACGTAAAACCACGCAGGTTAAGGAATATCGTGTAGATTAGAAAACCTCCAGCTACCTTCCAGCTCGGTTAAGAGGTAATAGAATTATGGTTAGTTGTTTTTTAGAAAAAAACAGGGAAAAAAAAGTGTGAACGCTCCAGGTAAGCTGGTAAAGCACTCAGGCTAAAATGTTACTGGTTTTCAACTTGTATTTTTTATAAAATATTTGATTGTCGAACAACACATTAGGCAGTCTTTGCACGAGCATTGATTCTTCTTTATTTCTTGTTTTTGTTTTACCTGTTCTTAATGAGGGTCAGAGCTACTTCTTGTCTTCCAGTTATACGACTTTATGAACCAGGGCTCTATATATTTTATTATTTCGTTCAATTTATTTGGAAGGCTCTCATTTCTCATGGTATGATCGTTTGAGCAGATCGCGGCCTATTTTAAGATGTTTTCCCATTCTTGTCAGTCGTTTTTAGTTATTTATGTTTATATTATTTTTTTGAGAATAGCATGAGAAGAATAAAAATTAGTTTAATCTATTGTTTTGAATAAAAGGACAAGCCATTTTTCTTTTGTGATCACTAACCGCCAGTGATCACAGTACCAAATTTTAACCACATCATCTTAATATAATATTTCTATATTATACGATATCATCTTAATAGTTCAAGGAAGGTTTAAAAATAATAAAATTTACAGATTTGTTGTTAAATTGTTATAAAAAATGCGATAAATATGTGTACTTATTTGTATTGGTTAGAGGAACTTATGATACTACAGAAAAAAATCAATACAGTTTTAATAACTGTATATAAATAGCTTATATTATACAAGGTGCGGTGTCATATAGAGTAAGAAATATATAATAAAAATAGCTTATGATCAATTAAATTGCTATTAAAAAGTTATAAATATGTGGTGCGTTCATTTTCCGCATGTTTCTTAATAGTCTCTGTCCATCTGAATTACCAACCCATTCATTAAAATAAAAAATTGGATGTCTAATTATGCTCTTTTGTAATCTTCATATACATAATCAGTGCAATTTTATCCGGGTAAAAAATCACTGTTACGTGTGAGAACATCATTGAAGAAATAATGCTTGATTGCATACTTCAATACTAGATTTTTATCGATGGACAAGTAAAACTTTATTTACAGTTTTATCTACCTGAGTGTGTCTGTGAGCCCTGTTTCTTTCTTAATCTGGATAGTTCTCACCCTGTCGCTTTTTCCCACCTTCATAATAGATCTTTCGATGTTGTTCTGCCACACCTGGATCTTCCTCTCTTGAGATTTTGTCAGAGACCACGTTTGGCATTCATATGTAACCGCTGGGCTTATGCAACTGTCAAAAACATGTCTTTTTAGCTCCATTCTTATATTGCCTTTCATAATATGTTTGAGGGACCAAAACTTGTTCCAACCTAGTGCCATTCTCCTCTGGATTTCTTTTGCTCCTCTATCTGCGAAGGATACTATCTGACCCAAATAGATAAACTCCTCTACATATTCCAAACTGTAGTTGTTTAGTTGGCATTCTTCTTTTCCTCTATTCGTCATCAGTTTCGTCTATTCGTAGTTAGGGTAAAGACCAATTTCTTCACATAATTTTAGAAGATGCTTGAGCATTTCCCGCAATTCTCGCATATCTTTGGCAAACAGCACAATGTCATCGGCAAAACGTAAGTTGCTTAACCATTTACCATTTATTTTTATTCCCATGTTTTCCCATCCAAGACTCCAGAACACCATCTCCAGTACAAGAACAAATAAAAGTGGGGATAGCGGATCTCCTTGTCGCACACCCTTCTCAACACTGAAGCTTTGTCCTCTCTTTTCTGTCATGATATATGCAGACATTTCTTTATACAGCTCTATAATTATCTTTACATACTTTTCCTCTATTCCTATTGTCCTGAGGGCTTTAAATATTTCGGTATGTAAAATGCTGTCAAACGCTTTCTTGAAGTCGAGAAAACAAAGGTATAGAGAGAAGTTGTATTCATTTGCCTTTTCGATAATCTGGTTTACAGTCTGGATGTGGTCCACTGTCGAAAAACCTTTTCTAAATCCTGCTTGTTCTTCGTCAACACATTCCATAATTCTTTTGGTGAGCCGCTGTTTGATGACACTGGTGAAAACTTTTGCCAAAGTTGAACAAAGGGAAATAGGTCGATAATTCTCCATGTCATGCTTGTTGCCCTTTTTGTAAAGCAGAATTATTTTTGCGATTTTCCATTGGTAAGGAATTTTTTCTTGCCCTAGAATTAGATTAAATAATTCTGTTACTTCTTTTATTAGAGTTATTCCTCCTGCTTTTAAAATTTCATTACTGATATTATCCGGCCCAGGACTTTTCTCAGGTCTAAGTTTTTTCAATATAGATTCAACTTCTTCTTCTATTATTGGTGGAACTTCTTCTAGAATGCTTACTCTATTTTCTTCCTTATTTGCTTCTAAAGTTTCCTATTTATTTTTATATAATTGCCTGAAGTAATCCGTGGCTACTCTATTCATATGTTCTCTATTAGTTATGGTTTCTCTTCTATTGTTTTCAAGAGCGACCATCCATTTAGTACCTCTAGACAGTTCTTTTTGGATTTTTTTTTGTAGATTTGTTGTTTGCTAAAATTTTTTCTATAATATTAATGTTATATTTCTCTATGTCTTCTTTTATGCTTTTCCTGATTTTATTATTTATAACCGTGAGCTCTTTCCTGTCGTTTTCAAAATTATCTTCTTTTCCTTTCATTATTCTGCGAGTTCTAAAAAGTTCTTTTGTATCATCTGATGATTTGCTTGATTTATTTTTAATGAAGCTGGGACCCGGTGAAATTGTGTCATCAATAGCTTTGGAGATGAGGTTATATTTTCCCTATTTTTTTAGTTTGGAAATAGGCATTTTGGATAATAATAATTGGGAAGGTTTTATACCATAATAATAAAATATGGTATTAGACTTACGGAGTGTACTCACAGGAAATTGATCTCGTAGTTTCTCCGGGTTCTCGTCCGATGAAGATGATGAATTTCTTCTCGTCCTGTATTCTGTCTTGGGGTCCAGCTTATCTTCTTCCGGTATCAGGGCTTCACCAGTAAAGGATGAAATCCAAAGTTCTTCAGGTGTGAGAGAGCACGAAAAAGTCAAATGGACTGATTCCTGGAAAACTTCTGATGATCCCTATTTCGGCGCCAGTTATGTAAGGTGGATAAATAAATGCTTTTTAACAAAAAGCGTTTATTAAAATGTACAGAATTACAGGGTTACATCGTACATGACTGAAAATGGACGAAGAACAATCTGTAAGAGGTTACTAGACTATTTATACAATAAGAATTCGTCGTCAGCACTTCCTCATTAGGTCAGTGACTACAGATGGCCTTCCTGTTTAGATTTCATAAGTCGTTTACATAACTTTGGACTGTAATTTGAGCCTTTTCTTCTCTGCACTCGTAACTGTGTTGAATATGTCTTGTGACATCAGTACGGAATTTTTCTATTTGAGTTTGGTCTTGAAGAATAATTCTTTTCTTTTTTGCTTTAAATGGTCTCTTCTTCTTGTATTTTTCAATGCACAACTCTGCTCTAAGCATCCTGTGATCTGTGTTGAAATTAAACCTCTTTATAACATCTAAATTTTTAATTGAACCGATTTGGTTTGTTAGGAAATAGTCTAGCTCAAATTTGTGTCCTTTGGGTGAACACCATGTCCATTTTTCTTTTGCCCTTTTTTTTAAAAAAGAATTTACAATTTGTAAACGTTGACTAAAACAGAAATTAATCAGTCGGTTGCCACCTTCATTCCTTTTTCCGAAACCAAATCTCCCCATAACTTGGTGTTCGCCCTCTAATTTAACTCCGATCCTGCCATTGAAGTCTCCCATCACAACTATCCAATTATTTTTTCTTTTAAAACTGGAAACCACAAGCTCTAATTCTTGGTAGAATTTTTCTTTTGCTTCTGTCGAATCTTCCATTGTAGGGGCATGTGATTGTACAATAGTTAAACATTTCCTAGAATTTATTTGCAACCTTAACACAGCTATTCTATAACTAGTTTTATTAAATTCCAATATTCTATTTTTTATCTTTTCTGATATATAAAATCCAATACCATAAATTCCATTTTGAGATGCTGTGTGCATGAAAACATTTCCTGATCTCTGTTCTAAAATTAAACAATATTTTCTCCTTACCTCAGCTAAACCAATAACATCCCATTTAATGTCCTCAAGAGCACGATTGAACTGCTCCAATCTTTCTTTACTTAACAATGTTTTAATATTTAATAACGAACTTTGAGAATGCCTTTGTTATCATCTTGGAAATTTGAATCTTCTTTCTGCTATGAATCGGTACCTACAATTTCTTTTTTATTCACTCCTCTTTTATCACCTTCATGAGTTACCAGAAATCTGTCCAAACTTATAGATCTATGGTGAATTTTGTTATCTTTCTTTCTTTTTCCTTTAGACATTGGCTCTTGTTTTTTATATGTATTTTTTACCGTTACTTTACTTTCTTTATCTTCACTCCTTTCCCTTTTTTTACTTAAAGTTTCTTGAGCTTTTAATTCTTCTAATGAGAAAAGCTGATCATTTATGAAAAGTTTATCATACCTCAAGGTCGCCTTGTTGCCTTTCTCCCAATGAGCTTTCATGAATGGAAATAATTCTTTTCTGGTGTCCCTTACAGTCTTTGGAAGATCATCTTTAATTTTAATTCTTTTATATTCATCAGACTTCGCTAATTTACATTTGTTTATCATAACATCTTTTTTCAATAATAATGAATTTAATTTGACTATTACCGGGCCTTTTTTATTTTTTGCGTTAATTTTCCTTATTTCGGTTATGTCATATGGTCGTATGTTTAATATGATATATTTCAATATTTTCATTATGTTGTTATTCATTTCCGAAAGGTTTTCCCTGTCTAAGCCGAATATTATTATGTTTTTCTTTCGATTTAAATTTGTTTCTCTTTCTCTATTAATTTGAATACTATTTGTTAGCTCATTAAACTGCGATTTTATCTCTTTAATTTCTTCTTCTTGGTTTCTTCTATTTCCAAGTTTTAATTCTAAGCCTGATATTTTTTCTATTAGTATGTTAAATTTTTCTTCTATTGATGTCATATTGCTTTATAAAGCAATGAGAAGGTAATATAGCTAATTATACAGTTTTCTTATATACTATTGAAAAAATCGTTTTTTATTACGTACGTAATTACGTGATATATACAAACTGATATTGAGATATGAAGAAGAGCGGAGACAAGGTGGGGAGATGGGCGGAGCTAGACCTGGTGGGGCGAAAACTTTAATTAATAGTTTAAATTATTTATGTTCTTTAATTATTAGAGCAGGTGAAGCCGCGCCGGCCGATGCTAGTTTAACCATAAACAATGGAATAAGAACGTTTGTAATAATTCTGGAATTTTAGAAATAACAAGGGTTCGTTATATTTTATCTTTTATATGATTTTTAAATATGCGAATTGTGAAATATAGATATGTTCTAGTTATTTTACAATATTATTGAGAATCATGATTTTTTACTGACTAGCTGCCAACGCAGCCTTAAATGTTGACTAAAACAGTTTAAACAGGGAAGTCTTTCTTCCAAGTTAAACAATCGGCCGTCTTGGAAGCGCAAGATTTATTCCGGTTATAAAACACTTTAAAGGGAGCAGTTTGGAGTTGAACCTGCCCCATAAATCTCGTAGTGGAGTAGTTTGTCATTATTAGAACGAAGGAGGACGAGTTGTGGACAACAAGCTCTGTTCCGACAACGATGTATACGGCCCGAGTTTACGATAATGAGTTCCGAGCTCTTCAAGATTGAGTTGGAGGAGAGTCGAATCTTCGCTCTTCTTTGTCAAGAATTTTCTTTGAAACTCGAAACTAAATCCCTTTGTTGAGTTTATTTCGGTCTCATTTCGACTTAATGAAAAACCGCCAACTTTCTTAATTTCACTGACGATTCGGGGAATATTTGACACTTAACGTTTTTAAGATGTCAACAAAGTTCTCTTTTTACCCCATTTGCAGTAATATCTCTCACTTCCTAATTTTTTTTTGCATGTACTAGAAACAAAATGTAGACGATTTTCATTCACTTTATATATATATATATATATATATATATATATATATATATATATATATATATATATATTTTTTTTTTTTAGTTTTAAACAGCACTATTGCGGTTGGGCTTATTTTATCCTAACCATGGTCCTTCGTATATTTTCCGATTAAAAAAAGGTTTAATCTATACTATTATATAAAAGGGCAAGCCATTTTAAGTTTGTGATCGCTAACCACGAAAACTGCTTGACCAATTTGGACCAAATTTTAACCACACCATCTTCATAGTTCCAGGAAGGTTTAGCATTAATAAAAGCTACTGATTTACAATTAATATAGCATTAAAAAAGCAATAATGTGTGGATAACTGTGAAATCCAAAAATTTACCGCTAGGTAGCAAGCGCCATTCTACATGAGAGGTTACTAAGTTAGGTCTTATCTAGAGCTTACAATTGATAATAATAATTATTTATATCCAATTTAATAATTAAAAAAGATATAAATATGGATTATATCAGTACTCATATCGACATGCCAAATCCCTTTAAATATCTCCATTTTAAGTATCTCATTCTTATCAAAGGTGACGCTTGCTATGTACTCAATTAAATGATATTATGCTCCAGTATTTCTGGAGACTTATCGTTAACTATTTTTATAACTTTTGATTCCACTTAATACAATTTTTTCTTACTTTTTATATAACAGTAAAATATTTTCATCAGATTTTTTATACTAAATTAATCGTTATACGACTGTTTTTTACTTCATGTTTGGAGTATTTTTTTATTTGGGCCTTTTCCTCTGTAAAGTTTTAGTTAACAACAAATATACAATATTATTAATATTTTTTTTGTCAATCTAATCTGTCTCTGAACAGATGTAATTTATTTATTTATGTTCGTATTTGTGATTCTTAAAGAACTTTGTTCCAGAATATATTTTTTTCCATTCTATTCTGTCCTATTGTATTCTAAAAAAAAAGAAGAGAGATATATGCTTTATTGAGACAATAAACAATAAACATAGTGCTGCCCAACTTTATTGGGTTGCTATAAACACAGCATACTCATCTATCCAATTAAAGACAACAATATAATTTATAATTTAGTTACAGTTCTATAATATAATACCTAATACTAGACAAACTAATAAAATTTTTTTTTTCTCTTCCCTTCCTCTTCATTTTTTAATTTATTTTTCCATTATCTTTTCCTCTCTTTTCCCCCCCTTCTTTTCCTATTTCACTTCATTCTTTCATTTTATGTTATTTCCCCCCTAATATTCACATATCTACCACACATTCATATACATATATGCACATAAAATCAGGAATCAGATAAATTGCTACATATTTAATAACTATAAACTGCAATGAGCTATCATATGCACCATGTATGTGGTGGTGAATAATTCCCAGTGAGTCCAATATTATATTTTCGGCCATTATCGCTATATCCCTCACCTCCACGCCAAGGTCCTCCAAGAAGCTCCTTGTTTTTTCCGGGATGACTCCGCGAGACTCAAACCATAATCCCTTCACGGAGAAATCTCTATTTCTGAATGTCTCGCGGAATTTCTCTTTGAGGAAAGGGAAATAAAATAATCATGGTATGTCATCATAAAAATTCCGCTTAAATTCAGATCTTTTTTTTTTAAATTAATAATATTTTGATTAAAATCTCTCTATTAATATTTAACTTCCACAGTAGCATGCCAAAAATTCAGACTGTCATTACAAAAAGAAGAAAACCTTGCAAAACTATTTTTTTTTTCTCATACCTTAAAGTTCTTAATCATTCATAACAAATTAATGATATATCATTTTTTTTTTCTTAAAGAATTCAAACTATTTAACCATTGCCTAACCTGCTAATATACATTATTGTGTTCTGAATGAATTTTGACATTTCAGCAGCTATAAATATAATAGAGAAATAAGAATAAATCGTTTTTATACTCCTTGGACCAATAACTAGTTTTGCTAGTGACAAAAATTGTCTTATAAAAAGTGTATTTTTAGAAATATAAATGATAATTTTGTAATGTTTTATTTTAATATTTGTTGTAAGTTCTGATTTCTCTATGTATAATGTGTGATTCAACTATTCTTGAAAATATGGTTTAGAACGATTTTGTTTTCTGGTACTGTTTGGAGATGTATATATGATTTTGATAGGAAATGCAAATATATTCAATATGAATTAAAAAGTTTCCTTTTGTTTATTTTAATAATTAGGAATGTTTTTAACTGGGGTTTCTAATTTGTCCTCCGTGTTAACACAAATATTTCAAATGTCGAATTTAATTTTATGTATTACCAAAGGTTTTGATGTACTCCTGCTGTCATTAAATGTTACTAAAAACACGGATTTCAAAGGATTTAAAGTAATGGAAAAATGCAAAATAAAATAGAAAACCCTAATTTAAGGTTTTATAAATTATTTTAAAAAATCCATTAATTTTATAATACATAAATAATTAATTATCTGTGTTATGCATGTGCGGGTCATCCTGCATCACTAAGATAAATCAATAATAAGATATACAATAAAATATTAGTTTACCCATGCGAAAGAATATATAATATAAATTACAAATATGAAAAAATTAATCAATTAATAAATTTAAAAATAATAATCGATGTTAATTATTCTCTATACATATTTAAGATATTTTAATTCAACAACCAAAAAAAAATAATTATTTATGTAATGCGTATGCATTATGTTGTGTGGTCACCCTGCATTATTTCAGTAGAATATATAAATTATTCTTTTAGTGATAATTTCATTTGAGGTTTTAAGACTTATTGAAATTGAATTGAATTCAGTTTAAAAAAAAAACCAATATAAATGATTTAAAATTGGATTATAGTAGCGTTTATTTTAATGACGAAATGAATATATCTAAAAACACCCCGAGCCTAGAAGCCAAGTGTGAGACTGGTTAGATCAGCGAACCTGAATTACTGTATTATGGTGCATTAAAGATGCCAAGCATGCATATTTCATAAGAGTGGGGAGGGTAGGGGATGTAGGGCTTTGCTGTGGTCGGGTTGCCATGCACTCGCTCTGGTTATTGCTGCCTTAAATAACGGGGAATGACTCTAGCGGCGTGAGGGTTGGATTACGTGCTAACAGTGTTCGTATTGATATAAAGAATAGTGCAATATAAAAGATATATATATTCATATGCA
Source organism: Euschistus heros (assembly GCA_003667255.2). Classification (NCBI taxonomy): domain Eukaryota; kingdom Metazoa; phylum Arthropoda; class Insecta; order Hemiptera; family Pentatomidae; genus Euschistus; species Euschistus heros. Next base: position 78,087 of record RCWM02000702.1, on the reverse strand, counting down.
TTTTATTGAAAGTTAGTAGTGCTATTAGTTTACGCCTATGTAACTGGATGAAACATCTAGACATCGCCATTTTATCATTCTGTTATCTTCTAAAATATATAGTTTTAGAACATACAATGACTTAACAGTATACTATATTTGTGCCAATACAATTGTTGATTCTTCTAATTGGTTTGCTGAATTTTTAATATATTGTATTTCTTTATTCGTAATGTCTGCATTCTCCTTAACAAAACTAATTCTGATAGGACGGCAATAGCGAGGCAAGGATGTTGGTGGATTCCGCAAAACAACTCGTTTTTGAATAACCCACAAGTTAACTGCATTGGCACAAGAGTAGTTTGAAATATGTTTGCATCAGAGTTATAATTATTTGCAAAGTTCTGGATTCTTCAAATCTCTAAATCCTTCAGATGGTCGCCCTTGTCGCATTTTTGAAATTGGTAACAATAATGTGCCTTGAAGTCACATTTCATTTTTTTTGACAAAAATATCTTGTTTTTGTGCACTGCCAACCATTTTTGCTTACTGTGACTGAAGATGAGAAAAATTGTGCTTTATTTAATTTATTTGCTTTTTTGAGTAATCGTCAGATTTTAACAAAATATTCTGAGCATATTCTAATTGTTCTTTATAATTAAAGTCCTTTTTTTTTTTACTCTTGTTGTGAAATACATTTTTCTAGTTAATATTTAGACTCCTGAAGGTCATAAAAGGAAAAAAATATATAAATAATATTAATAATGATCACAAAGGGAATCACAGCGATTAACGATTATATATTCTTAAAGTTGAATCATTCCTCTTTATATTGATTGTGGTTGGAAATGCTTGGAAGTGTAACAAAAACATTTGAATTACTTTAAATATCACACTAAAAACGCCAAAATATTTTATATTTTTCCTTGTGAAAATGAAATGAAAAATAATCTTTATTCTGGGACACTTATTACACTAAATAAATGTGTTGGGATACTTATTAAAATAAATAAATAAGTAAATAACAAAATTAAAATAAAAGAAAAGAAAAAGAAATATTCTAGCAATAAAATATTGTTACATAATTTCGGAAGATTGATAATTGAGGAGGTAGATGAATAAAAATACGTTTAAAGGAAGTGAGAGAAGGTAACATTGCGGATCGAAATGGGTATGGAATTCCAGAATAAAGCTGCACGATTAATAAAGGATTTTTCAAAGGAAGCAGTTCGATGAGAAGGGATATACAGATCTATAGGCTGAGATCTGGTGTTCAAAAGATGAATGGAAGAACGAAGGGCAAGGATGTCGTAAATGTACGAAGGTTTTTTGGACTTTAAGGATTGGAATAGAAAGGAACCAAGGAAGTATTGTCGCCGAAAACTTGGATAAAGCCACCTCAACTCGGAATACCAGCAAGTGATGTGAGAACGCCTGGGGATCCCATAAATGAATCTTATAAAGGAGTTCATTAATCTTTTCACCTTCGTTTCAAGCTCGCCAGACAGTCCTCCGTATACTAAGCATCCATAATCGAGGTGGGGAAGGATGAGGGAAGATACTAACAATTGACGGGTATTGCGAGGGAAAGATTCACGGAATCTTAGGAGCTGTTTGAGGATGGAGATGGTTTTTCGGGTAATGTGGGAAATATGGTTATTCCAATACAAATGTTGATCGAATACTACTCCGAGGTTTTTGACAGAGTTTGTGAACTGAATAGGAACGTTATCGAGATAAAGAAGTGGATAACAGGAAAGGGAATTAAGGGAGGGTTTCGATCCAATTAGCATTGCTTTAGTTTTTTCTGGATTCAGTCGTAACTTATTCTCTACTGCCCATTGGTGAATGCTATAAATGTCATCTTGAATTTTACGAGTTGCCTCAAAAATCTCACAAGGATGAAACGAGAAGTAGATTTGAAAGTCATCAGCATATAAATGATATCGGGAATTATTAATAGCGTCTGTCAAATCATTAATGTAAACGGAAAAGAGAGTTGGTGAAAGAGAGGATCCCTGAGGAACACCTCGCGTCAGAGGAACAGATTTTGAAGGAGGTTGGTTAGGAACAATAACTGTTTGGGAACGGAGAGATAAGAAGGACTGGAACCAGCCAAGAGCACTAATGGAAAGGGAGAGTTTTTGTAATTTAGTCAGAAGAATTTTATGATCCACGGAATCAAACGCCTTGGAGAAATCGAAGAGGATTAGGATAGTAATTTTCTGTTGGTCAATTGAAGAATAAATATCTTGAGTAATTTTTAAAAGAGCGGATTGAGCAGAATAACCTGAACGGAAGCCTGATTGAAGAGGAGTTAAGAGATCTTTATTTTCAAGGTATTTAGCTAGTTGAGAATGGATTATTCTTTCAAGTGGCTTAGATAGGTTTGATAGGATGGAAATAGGCCTAAAATGGGATGCTGTGGTAGGTGAAGGAACTTTATTCAATGGACGAACTAGGACCTTTTTCCATGCTGTAGGAAAGGAAGAGGTTTGTAAGGAGAAGTTGTAAATATGTATGAGAGCAGGAAGGATGACAGGAAGAGTGAGTTTGATAATTTTTACCGGTATTTGATCGGCACCGAAATCGTTTGTCCGGGATTTAAAAACAGAAGCTATTATATCATCGGGGGGAATATAAAGAAAGTAAAAGTTATCTGGATTAAATGGAAATTGAGGAATGGAATAGGATAAAGTATTGTGGTCTAACTAATTTACAAATGGTCTAATTATTGCTAAAAAATGATAAATATTCTTTCACGTACCTGCTTCAGAGTAATCCATAATCAAAATTGTCTGAACAAAATTCTAAACTCGAGAAAAATTACTTTTTATACAGATAAATATCCGGATGACAGTAAACAAGTGAGTGAGAAAATAAAGAGTGGTGACTTTGTTGAGTTACACCTGGTTCACAGATGATCCAGGCAAAGGAATTAGACTCATACATTGTTGAAAGACTATTTATTCATCTCTGACAGTAATTTCTTTTCGTGTGAGATGACTTTTACAAAGTGGACTTTTGGCCAGCATTTGGAGGCAAAGACCCCACTGTGCGTTGGTCCAGTAACAGTTCACCCTAAAGTACGGAACCCAAGACCCATCGTGGGTTGTAGTGGTACATTTAATTTATTTTTATTTTCATAAAATAGTGCTAATATGGTAATATAAAATAATAAAATATCTCAAAAATGAAGAGAAATGTTGCTGACCTTTATATTCTAATCCGTTGCATATATACACTAATTCAAAGACTTTGTTGAGGAAACCTCGTTTTTTACCATAAACGCTGTAATATTTTCACTTTGTTTAAATATTTTTCAAATTTTGACCACATTCTTGGATTTAGCATTAAATTTCCTCTAAGGGCAGAGTACATGCAACCTTAAAGTTTACAAACTTGGGACCTAAAGAACACCTTGATCTCCACCTTATTTAGGGATGTTCCAATGTCTTATTATATACTTCATTAAAAAAAATGTATTTTTTTTTTTCGAAAATAACTATCCACAAAACTACAAATCTCATAAATTTAATATGGTTCGATCAAATTAATAATTACATATCGATTTCATGGAGAAACTTTTAAAACCGGAAAAACTTGGTGTTTTAATTTGGCATACAAATCAGCTACTTATGTAAAAAATATATTATGATAATCGCTTGATGGAAATATATATTTAAACATAATAAACTCTTCATTAAAATAAAAAACAAAGAAAAAAATATTGTTTAATTGAAAGCAAACTGTCTATAAAGTGACACCTGATCAAAGGATTTTATGTTATTACATTTATCTATTATTATTATTATTATTATTTAGGATTTAATTGGTTTTTACTTCATAAATTATTGTTTACAATGTTTCAATTATGTCAAATTACTTTTACAATCTCGATAGAAAATATATCTTTCTACTGGGTCATTTCATATTAAATGTACATCTTCTCAAGAAAGTTAATCTTGTAAAACTAGATACTTTATTAAATCAAAACATTCAATATTAAAAATATTTACTATCATTTTTTCTGTGTGGTTAACTTTTTAATATAAGAACTGAAAAAATCAGGCAGATAATGCGTTTTTGACCTGAGAATCGTATTCAAAAATTTTTATTTTTAAGGAAGTCGTCCAAATTTAGGAACAGATGGAAATCCGTCTGGTCTGACTTATAATTTGGGAGTAAAAGGGCTTGGTAACGCAGCTCGTATTGTTTCTTCACTGTCTGTCGTGAAACATGAGGATCTATCTTAGTCGTGTAATAGTATAGGTCCCTTCCGATTAACTTATACAGGTTGGTTTTTGATATGTTTTTAATTCAGATATTGACATAATTATCACAGCATTACGGTCTGGAATTTATGGTTTCATCTCTCGGTAAAAGGAGAAACGAATTATTCTTCACATAGATACCAATAATATTGTGATAGTAATTATAATAATTTTTAGGTTGTAAATTAGTTTTTGTCATGTAGTGTGTCGTTACAGTACCCTTTCCCAAACGCCGTGGTAGTGATTCTTGCAGTTAGGGCTGCCGAGTATCGCAGTTCAAACCGCCATCTCAGTTATCAATTGTATTCAGTTATAAATATAGATTTCGTGTGAATCAGATCTCCACATAACATATTATTTATGACTTTAATATTTTTAAAGTTTCCATGAACTATTTGAACGAAGAAGAAAATAAGTTCCATATAATACGGAGTAAGGTCTATAAGGTTTCGGTCTGCCCTAATACAGTACTCACACCGCCAAACCCATTCTGCTCTTTTCATAAGCCTCGCCTACACTTCTTTAATTCTATCAGTATATATCTAGCCTTAAAGGATCCTCACAATTAATACATTCTTATTACTTGAATTAATGATTCTACTCTTCTTCTGAATCAGATTTGTGGTTCTTCATCATGCTCCATTTTTATGTTGAAGGATGTTTTTAAGAAAAACATTTCTTTAACATAAACGTAATACCAGAAGTCTCTCAAATAAGAAAGGAATTTTCCAGTTATAGTTATGACAAGATTTCGATTTATATTACACTACACATTTTATATAAAATTTATCTTCGAAAAATCCTTAATGCTCTAAAGAATTACTCTAAAATTACTAAAGAATTAAAGCTAATTCTATTCTGTATATATATCGTATATCCCTATTAGAATTAGATGGTATATCTAATTCATCTCGTATACTATCCTTGCAATCCAAAATCCTTCGAAAATTCCTAAATGCTCCTTACTTTGTCACAAATAAACTTATTCATAAAAATGTCAATGTTCCATATGTTGCTGATTTATCCTAAAGCAGATACCTATCCTTTCATACCAAACTCCATAACCACACGAATCCACTAGTCTCTCTACTTGCTTCTCATTCAATTACCGATAACCCTCCGACGCGTCTGAAAAGAAGAAGGCCTAGAGACCTAGAGTGGTATTATAGTGTTACTGATGAGTAGTTCTTTTCACGTGTTGAAATGTTATTGTAATCGTTAACAACACATTTACTAGATTTATATATTTTAACATTTGTAAATTTCAAAAAATAAGAAAAAAAAAATTATCTGTAATATATTTAAGATCTGTAATCAATGAAACAAATAAATAAATAATGTAACAATTCAACTAAAGGCAGAATCATCAAAGTTCAAAGCTACTTTTCCTAAATGCTATTCAGCATTTTCAGCCAAAAGCTAATTTTTCTGAGTAGATGTTTTTACATATACCTGGAAATGTTACTGGTTTTAAATAATTTATATTAAATATATAACCTAGATTAAAACTTATATTTTTGCTGACAAACATTAAAATTTATCGTATCAGCAAAATAACAAGGGCATTCCATTTTATTTGTTCTGGCAGGCAGCCAGCCCTAGGTTGGACAGGCTTTTTCTCAAGAAGTTGAGATATTTTTATTCATAAATTGAAATTGTAATATTGTAAGATTTTTTTTTTTTTTTTTTTTTTTTTTTTTTTTGTATTTTATGTGGCTAGAGAATAACTTTCAGGATTGGTCGCCATGGGAAGGGTAGACTAACATCCCCTATTTGGTGAGGCCAGCATTGAAATCATTATTGGAATAAATTCTTAAAATATAATATTAATAATGATAATTTAAACAAAGGAAAAAGGAGAAGACTAGGGTAAAACACCCAATAGTGGACAGGTTAAGAAATTATTTCGACATTTTGAACTGTCCTGGGTTTATTATAGCCCTCAAATGTTACTGAGAAGTAGTTGCATATGCACAAACCCTCTAAGAAAGCAAAAACTTTTCCCAAAAATGCAAACTATGAATTGGATATATTTTTAAAATTTATTATCCCGAAGGACCAATTTGCATGATTAGTGGACACATAAAATTGAAAAAATTTGAATAGTGGACACACCCATGCGCCAATAGTGGACACTATAAATTCTTTATTGTAAGATAACTTAAGCCTCTTATTTGTACTTTATGTACATTTATCAGAATAATGGCTCATGTAGAACAACATTCTTGTCCTATATTTGTGTAGAAGGACAGAAAATAAATTAAGGAAGTACTTATTATGCACATATAATTTATTAATTAAATATCAAAGATTTCAACTGTAAATAAATATTCATATTCATAAGTAAATATAAAATAAATTAGTGGGTATAATAAGAACTAAGAATTCTGTATCAATCAGAACGAGTTTATTCAATAAAATTACCGTGGGACATCAATTGAGTTAGGAAATAGATATTTTTCATTCCCAGATGCCCCGAAAACTAGAGGCCTTGGAAGTTTGTACTGGGATTAAAAACGTTGACAGAGAACTGTTTCTTCGTTGTTTCGTGTTATGTGTTATGACATAACACGAAACAGATTCGGCGAACATAAGGCCAAACATTTTCGTGTTGCGTTTTAAGGCGAGAGGTATTCGTAGAAAAGAGCGCATGTCATCCACCCGCTTTCCGCGTATATAATAATATAAATATAATAAAATATAATCGAAAGCACCATTAGTGTACAGGGGTTGTCCACTATTTAAACACGAATCTTATATCGAATCATTAGTGGACACCTAATCTTACCGCAACAAGAAATTGTTTAACGCGAAACAAAATACGGAAAACGCAAAGAAAACATTCTATTCTATAAGTAGATATCTTGAATATTTGAAATTTATCAACATTTAAGTGTGAAAAAAATAAATGTGTTCGCTTACCTCCTTAGCAAATCCAACAGGTGTAGAGCCAAGTTCAGCTTTAAACAGAAGACGCCAAGTGCAAAGGCAAAGGTTGGTTTTCCCATGGTTCCTTACGCCATTCCTGGTGTACCACATCAACTGTAGAGGACACTACTAACCTTGCTTGGCAAATTCAACTTGATTGGACCTCCATAAACCTTATTATTAGCATTTAAAACTCTAAGTGGCCACTATTGGGTCAGTGTCCACTATTGGGTCTTTTACCCTATATGTTGTCCGAAATTTTTTTTTTTTTTTTTTTTTTTTTAAGCTATTTATTGAAATTTACAAAGGTATGCAATATAAAATAAAGTATATCAAGTAAATATTAAATAATGCTAAAAACGATATGTCAATTGCTTGTAAGGAAACTTTCTATTGGCAGCATTTATAAAAGTTCTATATGATAATGTACAATCAGAAGGTCACGAGGCAATCTTTTTCTCAGTTACCTCGGAGGGTTATCTGAAAAAGAATGTTAAGCAAGTTGTGAAACGAGTAGATTTGAATGGTTTTGTAGTTTGTTATGAAATAATAGGTATCTGATTTTGGACAAATCAACAGTATATGGTACAATAAGATATTTGTGGATAAGTTTGTTTGTGACAAAGTATGGTGCATTTACTAAGGATTGGATACGAGATGAACTGGATGGTTTAGTGGAGCCCCAAAGCTCTACTTTGTACATCCAAATAGGTTTAATTACTGCCATGTAAATGAGTCTCTTGAAGTTAATCTGTAAGTTTGAACGTTTGTCTGGTCAATGTTGAAGAAGTCGAAAACGACAAGCCGTTTCTTGTCGTTTTAGTCTTGTATGTAGGTTCCAAGAGAGTCGTTTGTACTGATGGAGTCCTAGGAAGCGGATCTGTTTACCAGGGATTAATAGTATATCATTTAAGTATACTGTTGGACAAGATGAAGTAAGTTTACGACGAAGGGTATAGGTTACTTGGTATAATTTGTTTGGATTGATTTTAATTCTAAAATTTTTGAAGGTTTTTGATATACGATTGGATTGTTTAGAGGCAATGAAGTGATAATTATTCATAACAAAAAAACACATTTTTTTTTAAATGGGTTACAATGATTTTGTTGAACTGATAAAAAAACTTATATTAGCTCATTATACAGAAAAAGTGGTTCGCCATTCGAAAGCACTGATTTTTATTAGCGTAGTGTCATAAATCGGACTTGATTTAATAGGGTCCTTAATAGCAGAGCTTTACTGGGACTTAGTGTAATGGCCCTGGTGTGCCGAGTAATTACCTTTACGATCTATAATTCACAGGCTTCGTCCGCTTTAGAAAAATAAATTAATCTTCAGGCTATACAACGCTATCTTTTGAACCGATCGTTATCTGAGGATGCATATTATTCCAAGATTATTTTATGTACAAGAACGGATCATTTTAAAATCTTTATTATTGAATCATTTCATGCTTATTATAATATTTTGATAACATTAAATGCATAGTTATGTTTATTACTAAATTTTCATTACTGCCCAGCTCTGACTGCTATAGACTTCTTTGTCATCCGTTATGATGTTCACTTGAGGTACGCATGATGGCATAGAGGGATCAATATAATTAGGAGTATTAAAATAAATATAACTGAAAATAAACACGACCAGTTTTTAAATGAAAAACTTATATTTTGGCGTGCCAACGTTTCGACCTGCCTTGCAGGTCTTCATCAGGGCTATAACAAAAATTGGATGTGACCAAGATGATACAAACATTCTTAAAAAAAATAAAAATAATTTAAAAATAAAAAAGAGACAAGAAAAAATATCTTTAGTTAATTAGATAATTGAATAAAAATAGTAGCAAAGACTACTCAAAGATACAGTTGTAATAAAATAATTAAATCATTTAAATTGAATAATACAAATTTTAAATTTTGTAAACTAATACAATGTAACAATTTTATTAACAGATGTTTTTAATAGGAATTTAAATAAAGGTATAAGGTATCTATATAAAAAGGATAATGGTAAGATAGAAAGGTAAGCAAAATAATAAAGTTGACATAACAATAAACGAAGGAAGAGGTTGGGGAAATATGAGAAATTAAAATAAATGGACTTACTGATTGTAGTCTAGATGAAGGCTTGACTAACAATGACTGTAAAAAAATAAAATCAGGGAAAAGGGGGAATAATGACTTGCAGAAAGTAACTAAGGGTGGCAGTGGCTAATATAACATGGACGGTGGATAAAAACCGAACTATTTTTATTTAAAAGGTGTGGAAGATGTCAAATAATTGCCATTTATCTCCCAACACAAACTTTCAAGACGTTTTAATAAGAAAAAAAAAATGTGAATTTTCGGTCTGATGGTGGGATAACTATATCCCGAAAGACGTACAATGTTGAGTATAAATAAACTACCATTTGAGGAATTTTTCTTTTACAGAACCTTTATTGAGTAATTATTATAATCTGCAACAAATGTGGGCAATAGGTAATATAGATGGCATATGATTACATCCACACATTATGTACAAAGAGAAAAAAAAATTAATAAAATTAAAAAATTATATATATATATATATATATATATATATATATTTATATATATATATATATATATATATATATATATATATATATATATATATATATATATAATAAATAAAAAGAACTTTTCCTAGATAAACAATATAAAGTATACAATATACATATAAATAAAATGAAATACTAAAATAAATAAAAAGTATAATAAAAAATATAAGAAAATTAAATTATAAATTCATACACAATCGTACTTTATTTACAATACACCATCCCAGGGATCCATAGTCAGACCCCTCCCTCCAATTATGGAGGGACAAGCCAGACATAGAGAGGTCCTAGCTCTTCTCTCTCAGCTGCGTCTCTGGTGTAAAAAAAAGCAGTGGAGGCTGAGTGAGAGGTGCATTTACTCAAAGCATGAGTTAAAAGAGCTGGCCATTGTTAGAACTCCAAAATAAATACATTTTACAAACAGTCCACTGCCATTTTAGTCTGCGAGGGGGTTATCAGGATTTGTGGAACTGGATAATGATTGAGCCAGAGGGTTAGGATGGAAGGAAAGGTTGCGATGGAATTTGGAGAATTTAAAAGAAAAATTTGAGGAATTATGCAAAAAAAGTGTATATAAAAATAAATTTAATCATGACTATATTTTGCCCAGCTCAGACTGATGTAGACTTCTTTTGTATCCGTTATGATGTTCAATTGAGGTACGCATGATAACATTAAGCGATTAATATAAGTAGGAGTGATGAATCATTTTCCACTTTAGAATATATATACCAATATATATAGTATATACCAACGGTATCATTATATGATATTCCAATAAGTATTAATAAGGAAGTCCTGTTAAACAATCAATTTGGACAAGCATTTTAATTTGAATCCTCATATGCAACTACTTCAACATTACTCTAAAACCCCATTAAAATGCCTATACATTGCAAAAGACTTCAGAATATTTTTGAACTATTTACCAATATTTATCTTCGACATTCCCAGAGATTCTTATATTTCTTTAAACTACTGTTACAAACATTTTCTTGTTTCTTTGATATACGAGTATTAAATTATCCATTCCCAACGCCCTCAATTTCTTTACCAACTTCTACATTTTAAAACTCAATTCACTATATACTCAGACTGATAAATTTGATATATCTTCCATTCACCTACCCTTATCAGTAATGCCCCTTCTATTTCTGTATTCAAATTTGTCTTTTCGCACATTTTATGTCTCTCTAAGAAACATAATTTGCCTTGTAACTTCAACAGATGTAATTGTTTGTAAATATCTTTGTAATTATTGTTAACGTTAAGAAAAATATTCCTTCTTTAAAAAAAAAGAAAGGAACAAATTAATACTTCGAACTCACAGAGAAAAAAAATATTTTAAATGATTAAAAGGTGTATTCAGACTACGTTTGCTGGACTACCGTCAAATAAAGTTTAGTTACTTCTTCGGATAGAAGCGATTATTTATTTATATCATAATAACAATAATATTATAATAGCGATTGTTTACTTATTATATTACATAATTTACTTATTTATTATTTCATATTTGGTTAGAAGTGATTCTCTGATCATGATGCAGTACACGGCACCTTAAAATAAATAAATAAATATAACTTACAAACTCACTCTTAATTAGTAAATCTTCTCATTACCTGTATTCATTGGCTTCTAGTTCTTAAGTTATTATTGACACTTAAAGTTTATTGCTAACTGGCTGCAACAGCGACGTAACTCAAAAACATTATTTTTTGTATTATGAAAGTATAATGGTTCATTGATATAGAAAATACTGTATATTTTCTTTTCTTTTATTTTGTGTACTTTCAATAAAACACGTCGAGAGTCATTTCCTAGAAAATGCAAAACGTTGGTACACATGAAACGTTTTTAATTGTTCTTTCTGTAAAATAAAGTTTTTGAGTTACGTCGCTGTTGCAGTAAATGAGCTTTATATACGAGGTATTGTATTCTCAGTTGAGGTACGCATGATGGTATAGAAGGATCAACACAATTAGGATTGATGAATTAATTTCCACTTCTATTGGTATTATTTTATTAGAAAACTAGTTTCGAATGCTTAACATTCATCTTCAGTTCTAAAACTTACAGAATCTTTAACACATCGGTACTATGTTACATGGATTATATTTACGTAAGTTTTCAAAAATATAAGATAAGAAATTAAACATTGGCACTCACTTAAAGAGATCTAAGAGATATCTGAAACATATCCATCGTGGAAACGGGGAAGGGGCAGGCAGGTTATATTTTTTGGGGTTTACTATGGGATTTCCCTTATAGCTCATTGGATTTTTCCGTTCCTATTGGAAACAAATTTAAAATGGAGCTATTGTAAATGTTTTTCTAGTCATTTAAACAAAATTCTGGGATATTTAAAAGGCGGTAGATCATGCTATTATAGGCTGCGAGTTTATGTGTTGGTGGTCTCCTCGCATTATTGTGTATTACTACATCTGCGTGTGGGTTTCCTGTATTTACTGAATTCACATTGTTTATTATTTATAGCGATTTCAATGTCTTGTTCTCAAACTCCAGTGGATTTAATTGAAGGGTAAATTTCGCTTATTTCTTTTAAGAAACTATTGATTTACCTGTTCGTCCAAGACCATAGGCAAATTATGTCATCAATATACCGATACCAGTATATGCGTTGAGCTAATTTTGAATTTGATTTAATTTTGAATTTGAGTTCTGATTTCCCCATAAAAAAATCTGCCAGAAGGGGTGGAACTAGTTTTCAAATAAAATAATCCCAATAGAAGTGGCAATTAATTCATCAATTCTAATTGCATTGTATTCTTTTAAAGGAATCATGATCAGCTCTCTTTGTTAAATGAAGGAGAAATTGTAAAAAACATGTTGAGGTTTAGGCATTTCTAATTAAGAAGAAAAGTATCAAAAGAAGAAAAGCATTTTTTATAAGTTTTCTTGATATGTGTAGAGTGAAAATATTTCACATAGTGCCTCTTACAATTTCTATTATCATAGGTCATGTATCACATAGTAAATTTATGATACATGACGTTTACACTACAAAGGAGCAACAATTAACTAGGACTCGTAGCTTCAATCGGACGCCTTGGTAGGACCGAAGGGCTAAATGATTTGCCTTTGATCCTCTGCTCGGGACCAGCCCAATTAGTGAACTAGCTTCATCTCTAGTAAATTGACCGTCAAAGCTTTCTCATAGTGCCCGTATATATATCTACATATACATGAACTTGGTTGCTCCATGGCGTTTTCAATTTTTTTTTATATATATTTTTCGTTATAAAGCATACATTCTTTCATGCATTCATAAAAAAAAACAAAAAAAATATTTACCTTACGATGAGGTATTTCTGTATTAATTAACAACGAATTATTAGTATACCAAGTTTTTCGATGCACAGTATTTTTTAAATTTTAGAAAGATGTTCTATTAAAAATGTTTTATATTAAAAGTTCTTTAGTATAAATTTCCATGGTTACAATCTCTAATACTAAGTTAAAAATTTCACAGATATTTTATTTGTTATTTTTTAATAACTTAGAGAACACGAATCCTTTGCAGATTCTTTTAAATACATATTTTAGTGATTTCTAAAAACAAATTTAAAATAGAAAAGTAAAAGTAACAGCAAAATACATCCTGAGATAATAATCATAAACATAATTGCCTGAACAACTGTTAACTTAGCTTGCCAGGCTCCACATCTAGAGTGCAAAACCGGATTCCATGAGATTCAAGTATAGCTTTTAGTGTAGACTATGTCTAGTATAATATCCACTGACCTGGATCTGAGTGGAGTTAATTTATTATCTATTATGAAATTAATTACTACTAGCTATTAAATAATTTTTTTTCTATCTCTCATTATCCCTCATTCTTACTCTCTCTTTCTGTTTTCTTCTTTAATCCCTAAGTGTGTTTTTATATATTTTTTCTTATATATTTAGTTATAGTTTAATTTTTGTATATAAAAAAAGATTCTAACATTTTTAGTTTTAAGATATAAATATATTTTTGTCTGTAATTATTAATTTAGTAATAATTAATTATTAAATCAATAATAAATGGGTATTTATTCAATAATTATTAATTATTTATTCAATAATTATTAATTATTCATTCAATAATTATTAATTATTTATTCAATAATTATTAATTATTCATTCAATAATTATTAATTATTCATTCAATAATTATTAATTATTTATTAAATAATTATTAATTATTTATTGATTAATTATTAATTATTCATTCATTCAATAATTATTAATTATTTATTCAATAATTATTAATTATTTTTCAATAATTAATACATTATTTATTAATATACAATAAAACAATCAGTCACTCTCAATCTCTCTCTCTCGCTCTCTCTCTCTCTCTCTCTCTCTCTCTCTCTCTCTCTCTCTCTCTCTCTCTCTCTCTCTCTCTCTCTCTCTCTCTCTCTCTCTCTCTCTCTCTCTCTCTCTCTCTCTCTCTCTCTCTCTCTCTCTCTCTCTCTCTCTCTCAGATTAGAAATTAATATATGAAAATATTAGAAATGAAAAAATTTAAGTTATTCTAGCACTGATTGCGCCCCGTGACAGTATGTGGGTGCATTGAATATTCAATTTTTTTTTTCAATTCTACCAATGTCACTATGGAACTAATACTAGTTCCATAGTTGCCTATAGAGTTAAAACCAGTTTAAATTTAAAACACCTCAAATCTTGCAAGACTTTATCACTTTACGGATTGGGTTCTAGTATTTAATAGGTAGATGGAGAAACTCGAAGTCTATAAAACTGGGGTAAATCCACCTAATTTCAGAATACATGTAAGATAGGTAAGAACGTTTAGAGATCCCGAAAATAAATCAAAAAAAATATTTCATTAGTCTTTCATATCTCATTTTTTGCTCATCGGACAGTTTTTCATATACTATGCATCCGTAAAAAGAACAAGATAAAAGATAATTTTTGTATACCATTCATCACTGGTTTTTCTACAATTTGATAAATCAGCAAGAAATAAAAAATCTCTTAGCAGAGTCGTTCAGTAAACGGACACACTTTTATGCTACAACTCAGATTATAAATAAACATAATAATACTAAAATTAAAATTTAATGAGTTTTAAGTTCCGAGTGAAAAAGAAAAACAATGGCCAAGTTTAAAAGGAGAAAAGGTAACAGAGAGTCCCTAAGACATCTAATTATAATGAAGCATTGTCTGGAAAGTTTGAAACTTTTTCATTACATCCCCAGGACTCATTATGACTTATTAAGCTCCTTCCCTAAGTCCCCCAAGTACAAATTAGACGACTCAGTTACAAGAAGCCTGGGGAGGTATCAAGTTGATTGGCCCTGATCAAAGAATGGCCCCAAACGTTTCAGTTCTTTGACTTGAATGAGTAACAAAACTGAGGGGGCAAACAGAGCACAAAGCCCCTTCGTTCCTTTCCTTCTTTGGTTCATCAGCTCAAATCAGGGTTGGTACATCATCACTGCCCCGTGTTAACTTTATTCTTTCTGTTTTGGATTATTTCGTGTATCTCTTTCATCTGTTTGTGCCTTTTATTTACCATAAATATTTCAGAAGAGTATTGAAAGAAATTAATGAGACCATTAGTTTATTATGTTAGTTTTACAATCATAAATGCGGAGGTAAAAGTCACTAATCGTAAGCAACAAAATCAATTTTTTTTCCGTTTCAATATTCAAACAGGAATATGCTAATTAAAAATTTCTCAGATTGTTATGTAGTGAATTTTCTTATTCTCTAATGTGCATATATAGCAGCAATTTTCATTTGGTGACTTTTTATATTTATAGAAAGTGATGATATCAACACATACTGAGTTTCTGTCGAATTTGGAAAAAATTGCGCTTAGATTGACCTCTAGTATAGCAATGTATAGCAAAAGTTCCTCCCAATTGATTTTTTCTGCTAAAAGTTTCATTATTTTTTAGGTGTTTACGACTCCTATAGGTAACCAGGTACTCGAAACATTAGGATTATTGAAACACATTCTAAAACAGCAGGCAGTATTTTTTTGTTTATTATAATTTCTTTAAAAAAATACATAACTCTTGAATTATTGAATTATTAAAAAAACAAACAAACAGATGATGATTGCCACTTAGCCACAAATTAAGAGATAACTTTTATGCAAAAAAAATCATTTTCGGTTGCATAGTTTGGTCGTTATTTGACCCTCCTGTTATAGGGTTTTTAGAAGAGGGCGTCTGAGGAACCTATTCTCCGCTATACCGTCTCCCAATTAGTGAAAAAACAAGTAGAATAAAGGCAAACAAAATTTTACATACATTTAAGAAAATAAGTAATATTTATAGTATGATCTTGTGTAAAAAATATTCTATATATGTTCTGTAAATATTTAAAAGAAAGTAAACATTTTTTTTTTTAAATCATAGAATATCTCAACATATCAGTCTTAAAAGACAAGAAACTGCTCGTCGTTACAGACTACTACAACATTTACTAGACAAGCGTTCAAAGCTCCCAATTAATTATATAAGAGTTATTTACATGACAGTAATTAGACCCATTTGAACCTATGATGTTGAGCTTTAGAGGCCCTAAGCCTTCCAATTCTTCTCGTATCCAATTCTTAAAACCTTCTTTACATGTCATTGTAATCATTTTCCTCTAATTAACTTGTTGTATATAATGTATACAGTTGTAAATATCAATAAATAATTTTTTAAAAAAATAATAAAAAACTCTTTAATACTCGAATAACGCACTCTTCCAAAACATTTAATTTAGATCATTTAAATAATTTTCAGAAATAAGAATTAAAAACATATATGAGGCATGAGAAAAAAAAACACAAACATGGATGAATTAATTACTACGGCCCAATATCCACCAAAGTCGGAAAGGATTTTAAAAAATTAGGTTTAAACCCTGCATTTGAAATTGATAAACCATTGTCATCATACTTATTTTCACCTAAAGACAAAATAGGCCTTTTCCAAAAAAGCGGTGTATACGAACTAAAATGTAATGGCTGTGAAGCAAAATACACGGGAAAAACTGGACGTAAGTCAAAGAGTAAAAGAACATATAAGCATACAATATTTCATAATATTGATATAAGATATTCATAATATAACATATAAGATGCAAAATTTCAAATTCCGCTATCCATCTAAATGAAAATAACTATAAATTTCTTTATAAATAAATAAAGACACGGGAGTGGAAATACTACATCAAGTAGAAAATAGCCTAAAATTAAATATTTATGAATCTTTAGAAATAATAAAATCGTTTAAAACCGATCCAGATTTTTGTTTAAATGACCAGATAAACATTCCCAATCGCCCCATTTTAAATTTTTTTTCAATAGGAACTGAAAAATCCAATGAGTCGTAAGGGGAATCCCATAGTAAACCCTAAACAATTTAACCTACCTGCCCCCTTCCCCCTTTCCACGTATCTTTTAGATCTCCTAAGGTGAGGGCCAATGTTTGATTTCTTGTCTTACATTTTTGAAAACTTTAGTATATATAATCCATGTAACATAGTACCGATGTGTTGAAGATTCTGTAAGTTTTAGAACTGAAGATGAATGTTTAGCATTCGAAACTAGTATTCTACTAAAATAATCCTAATAGAAGAGGCAATTAATTCATCAATTCTAATGGATGAATTGTTTTAAAAATATCAAATTAGCTATGTTAAACTCTATGATGTGTAAGACTGGAATTCTAAGAATCACGGGTGGATAAATATGTGAACAGTGGATTATGGTTATGATAACAGGAATTGAGATGGGACCGTACTCCCTGCATACTGGAGCTGGAGCTGGAGCTTGAGGTTGGTTGTATTACGGCCAGCCAGTTGCCCAGCCCCCTCGTAATGGTTTACGTTTCACTGCTCCCGTAACAACCTCCCACCGTTCCTGGCTCAACTTCATTTTGCTTAACCCTTGGATTCATATTTACTTTTCTTTTTTTTTTAGTAGCATATTAAATGTTAAATATTACATTTTTCAAGATAAACGCTTCTAATTAACGAATGTTTGTTTTTTATGTTTGAGAATACATTGCGTTAGACATTTATTTTCAGTTAGTGTTATATAATGAAAATGAAGTTATTGAGAAAGATTTACAGCCTATCGCCTATCATATCAATTGATATCCTTTTCCTTCCGCATATATTTTAACTTAAAATTCAATTAAATATCAAAATGTATATATTATGTATACAGGGTGTCCCAGACATAGTGTAAAAAAAGAAATTGGGTGAAACTGCATGCTAAACGGGGTAGAATGGGGCAGAAACGAGTTCCCTATCTCAATCTGTAGAGGAGATAGAATTTTTTTTGTTTTTATTTTTAAAATCTTACTTTTTTTTTTTTTTAAATGGCAGTTTTCTATACTTCGGTTTAGCGTAGAAACAAAAACGATGATATTTTCTTAATTAACATTAAATTATCTAAAAGATGAGTCACGTCTAGTTATATTAAATAACTTTTAGGGGGCATTTTAAAGACAAAACATTTATCAAAACTTAAATTTTTAATAGTTTTTGAAAATTCCTTACCCCCCATTGGAGCACCCTAGATGCTGTCAAATTTCCCCAAAACTGCGGAATTTAGTTAGCTTTTTAGTGGTTTAACCCATGATACAATTGCACTTCACCTTTTGAATCTAAAGGATGTTTTTCTGATGAAAATCACGCTAGAGAATAAATACTTGATTGCACACAGTGGGATTATAATTGTTTACAAAGCTTAACTAAATAAATCCGGGGCTTGATAACACTTATTCCAATCAGAACGTGACATCATAGTCTGGGCTAATGAATAGCAGGGCACATTATGAAATGTCATTTTTCTGTTGGTGTATTTAATTTCTTCAAATAATCCTAAATTGTTATTTTTTTATAAAAAAAAAAAAAAAAAAAAGTACGTTTATGTAACAGGTAATCAGCAAGAATTTGGGTCACCCTTAACTCCAAATAAATAAGATTTTTTTTGGGGGGGGAGGAGGAGGGAGTGCTTGTCACCTTCACAACTCTTTACCCCTCATGCATATGGACAAGAGATAAAATGACTAATACTTTTATTCAATGAAGTAGTTTTTTCTAGTAGGTACATGAAGCAATCAAGTATTTAGACTTCTTTTAGATTCAAAAGGTGAATTGTAATTGTATCATGGATTACACCACTAAAAAGCTAACTAAATTCAGCAGTTTTGAATAAATTTGACAGCATCTAGGGTGCTCCAGTGGGAAGTAAGGAATTTTCAAAAACTAGTAAAAATTTACGTTTTGATCAATGTTTTGTGTTTTGCGCGTTAAAAGGCCCCCTAAAAGTTAAAATAACTAGACCTATCTCATCTTTTAGAAGATTTAATGCTAATTAAGAAAATATAATCGTTTTTGTTTCTACGCTAAACCGAAGTAAGCAAAACTGCCATTTAAAAAAAAAAGTAAGATTTTAAAAATAAAAACAAAAAAAAAATCTATCTCCTCAAAAGATTGACATAGGAAACTCGTTTCTGCGTCATTCTGCCCCGTTTAGCATGCAGTATTACCATTTTTTTTTTTCATTATATCTGTGGCACCCTGTATAGTTACAGGTATGGAAATAACTTCAGTCATTGTTCATGTATACCATTTTATCGGATGTAAGAACAAATTTATTTAGGTTATTATTACTATAAGTAATTTTTGTTTTCAAGAATCTTGATACCCATTGAGGTTAAAATATTTGTTTTCTCTTTTCGCCAATTTTATATACAATGGAAAAAGTAATTATTAAGGAAACTTAATACTTATTGTACTTATAACCTTATTACTAGGGCTGTGAATTATATGCATTAAAAACTGAAACAAATATCCACATATATATGCAAATATATTAGGTAAAATATGCAATTATTTAGAAAAGTTAAAAAAATGTATTATATACTTATGCATATGCAAAAATTCAAGTCATGTCAGCTGGACATCAATCAGTATCGAAACCAAAATTTCCTAATCCGCTGGAAGTTTGTGTAACCAATGTTTTCTTCAAATTTTGATCTCTTACCTTTTTTAATTTGTACTTTACTGTTTGTATGCACTGTTTTACTAAAAATTGTTGAGTAGTTGATACAATTTTATTAAAACAGACACAATATAAAACGGCAAAATATGTATTTATGGCCAGAATAGACTCAAATATGCAAAATAAAAATAACTTAAATTGTATTTAAATGCCTCAAAACATGTATTGCTTTGACGATATTAGATGTTTTAGTGAGATAAAACATTTATGCAAATGCATAAATTTCACAGCCCTACTTATTACTTATTAAGTAATTATTAGGAAACTTATACTCCGTGTGAAATAAAAAGTATTTCAATCCTTACAATCCAGAATCCTTCGAAAAAAAACTCTTAATGCTTCTTACTTTATCACTATCAAACTTATCCATAAAGACCTTAATGTTCCATATGTTGCTGATTTAGGCCAAACTAGATACCTATCTATTTATCGTAAACTACATAACCATTTAAATGTTACCACCACTTTTAACTCAACTTGCTTTCCATTCTATACACAACCTTCCGAGGTTAGTGAAAAGAAGATGGCCTCGGGACTTTCTAGTATAGAACTTTTATTGCAATGCTACCAGTGGTTAGTTTCTTCAAAAACAATTGCCATGTTATTATTAATACTGTAATCACATTTACCTGATGAATTTTGTTTCTACTGCAGTTGTAAATACAATAAATAGATAATAAAATAAAAATGTATTATTTCTTTTTTAGTCTTTATTGAGAAAAATACTTTTCATTTCATGGATGAATTATGTTTGTTTGTGAAGCAGCTATATTTGCTGCCCTCTCTTGTCTGCTTTCAAGTTTCAAAGTTAATCACGTGTTGAATTACTGCCTGTCTACACCGACTGCTGATCATCAGTTGGTTCAACAGACAGCTAAGAGTGGGTAAACGTTCCTTCGAGTTTGTTCAATGTTACCTGCTGTGGGCAGCTTTTGATATACATTACGCTATTCACGAAAGTTGAACATCACAGTGCATTAGCTGTACTTACAATTTAATGAAAATAATGTATCATGCATTTATTTGTAAATTTTCAGGTAATAGATGGAAACATAGAGTTGCTTAATTGTTGTAGTAACCCATAATCTCAATGTAAAATAAAGGTGCTATATTTCAGTCAAAGAAGACATAAAATCCATTTTAATGGCCGCCTTTAATGACATGCAAATGAATATTAAAAAATGTAATACCTCATCGATTAGCAATAAACTTTTTCGACCTACTTTCATATAGGTGTATTGCTGCGAAACTGAAAATAATATTTAACACTTTATGGCAACCTTTTTTTTTTCTCTTGACCGAATTACGCTAGAATACAGCTGTACTATAATGAGCTAACGGAGAGAAATAATAATTTTTCTATATTGTATATTAGGATTGGCCGAAAAAACACTTCTTTTTTTTATTTCGAAATTGTAATAGTACGGAAAAGGTGGGGATTATATAGACAAAGAAAAGGAACAAAAAATTATCGAAATCGGTTGACATCTTCCGGTCGCTTATAAGCCAAAATAAATAATAACTTCAATAATAAATGAGTTTATGGCATTATGCCGCATTAATATGAAATATGTTTTTGTTTTTGTAGAAGGGAAGTATTATTTTAGATGTGATAGTTATATTTTCTAGGGTGTGTATGGAAGACTTATGAATAATTTAGATGTCCTGTACTTCATATGTTGCATAAAAGTGAAGCGTGATTCTTTTTAAAACTAATATGATAGTTTTACTAGTAACTTTTTTTATTGAAAATAACATAGTTCTTTCAAGATAGAAGTGTAATATCCCTTTACAGGAAACCCTTATGAAATAAACTTTAAGACACCTTATTGTTATTCAGAAGAGGAAAATAGGTACACGTTTAATATCTCCTTTACTGGAGGCAATAAAGATAAAATTTGCGCGCGAGTTCATATTCACACTTCATGGAAAAGGGCCCTTAGAAAAGAGGGCACAAAGAAAGCTTGGAAATCAAAGAGATGCCCGGAGTAGAGGAATCTCCCGCCGTCGGTTCTTTGTGAGCATTCTTTGGATATGGCGAACAGAAATGTGGAGTAGTCTCCCAGGGAATGCTGGAAAAAAAAGTCCTTATTTTTACTTCCCAGAACACTGAAAAAGGACTTAATGGTAAGCCACTCTAGTTACGCTGAAAAGAACAATATCTTTTATGAAATAAACAGAGGAAAAAAGGTCTTATAATCTTGCATAAAATATTTGAATTCTTACTTCTTAAATACAAAATACAAAACCTTACATGATCACCATAATGTGCTTTTTGTCCGAAAATACCTAAAATCCTAAAAATGAATTTGTCAAAAACGTTCTGATCATTCAAATACACAAGTGCAATCCTTATCCAGGTCCGCACACCCCTGCATTCTTTGTTTTAGATTAAAAAGGCTGTGGCCTTGAGATCTATTATAAAATTAGAAATGGAGTCTTTGCAATGATCAGCTTCTTACTCATGCCCTAAGTACAATTGCGTTCTCTTTCAGCCTCCATTGTTTTTTTTTTTACATCAGTGAAGCAATTAAAAGAGAAGTGCTGGGATCTCTTTGGAACTGACTTGTCCCCTCCATAAGTTAAAAATGGGTCTGGTTGAATTTACCCTATAATGAGCATGTATCTTAAAGAAAGTATGATTGCTATTTTAAAATTTAATTTAATCCTATTATTTTTTTATTTTTAAAATTTAATTTATTCTATTGTATTTTTTTTTTCACTTCATATGTTGTATAGTTAGAGATTCTTTATTTATTTTTTAAAATTATTTTGTAATTTTTTTTTCATTTATTTCTTATTTTGCGTCTTGTGTGGATGATCCATAAAGCCATTGGTATTACTTATTGCTCTCATTGAGGCAGATTGTAATACTTTCTCATTTGTATATATATATATATATATATATATATATATATATATATATATATATATATATATATATATATATATATATACTAGTATATATAAGATACGTTTAATTAAAAAAAGGAATTATTTATTGATATTTAACCCTCCTACCACAAGCGGTGGGATACGACACCTTCTGTTTGTTTTCATTGGATAGGAAGCTGTAGAGGGGTGGGAATCTGTAGCCTTGATTACCCTAGTAAACAGGAACCTTAAGACGTGGTGTGGAAAGTTAAGTCACTAATTCTATTTTCTTACTAATTTATGATTTACTATGACGCGCTCTGTTCCGGTGTCAGATACGACACCAGCTTGTGATATGTGGCATTTTTTTTTTTTATTACCTAGGCATAGTGTACATAATTATTTTGGATTATTTTTTGTTGCCTTGCAGTCTATTATGGCAGATTATAAGCGGTTGTTGGTATAGATAAAGAAAGCAAATCTTCAAGAATTGCTTCGGCAACAAGCTGAAGAGACAGATGAAGATGGGAGGGACAATACTTCCAGCGAAACAGAGGATATTATTTTACCGAACGACGACGATGTGGATGATGATGCTCCACTGTCTAGTGATAATTTTTTTTCAGATTATCCTGATGCTGATGAATATTTTTTCACGAGCGAAGTTAAGCTAGTTGAATTCTACAATTTTACCAAAGGAGGTGTGGACGTTTTTGATAAACTCTGCCTTGCAAAATCGGTTAAAAGAATGACAAACCGCTGGCTCATGCGATACTTTTATGGTTTGTGGATGCTGCGGCAGTGAGTGCTTATGTAATCCACAAGCTAAATGCGTCCCGCGAAATAAACTCAACACCTATCGTGCTGAATTTTAAAAAAAAACTTGTTTTGCCCTCGTTACACCACATATGAAGGAGAGGATTACAATCACTATATCAATAAAACACTCATATGAGGAAATATGCAACATAATAGAAGAAAAAATACCGGAAGACTGTGCATCACCAGCTCCATCAACTTCTGTGAGACCAGGAAAATGTTCCTTCTGTGGGGTGGAAAAAGAATCGCAGAGGGAATCAACTGTGCACTAAGTGCAAGAAAAGTGTCTGTGGGGAACACAAAAGAGTGATTTGTCCATCCTGTGTATAATGTTTAATTATGTCAAATTGCTATATAGTAAAAAAATAAATGTTCCAAATAAAGGTCTTATTCCTATAAAGAATATTTAAATCTTCTTTAATTTGTATTTATGTAATATACCTTATTGACCGAATATTTGGGGAAAAAAAGCACTTTTTAAAGCTAAGTGTCGTATCGACACCGCCTTGTTAAATGTGTTCTGATAGTCCACCTTGTGGTAGGAGGGTTAAAAAAACTGTATACATTATATATAAAAAGTAAATTTGAAGCAAATGATTACAATGACATGTCAAAAACATGCAAAGAACTGCTTACTAGTCACTTGTAGCACTTAAATAATTCTGCATTAGAAGATCTCTTGGCCAATCTTCTTTTCAGACCTCGGACGATTATAGGGAATGTGGAGTGTGAGGCAATTTGGGAGAGTTATGGATTCAAGTGGGTATGGGATTTACTATGAAAGGATAGGTATCTTAACATATGGAACATTGAGATTTTTATGGATAAGTTTATTTTTGACATAACAGAGAATTAGGGATTTTACAAAGGTTTAGTGGATCCCCAAAACTCAACTCCGGATGTCCAAGCGGGTTTAATTGCGTTCATGTAAATAGGTCTTGTAATTTATTGATTATTAATATAAAATTAAATTTCGATTTAATGCTAACGATTTGCTGCTAACTACATTGTTAAATTAAAAATATTCAAACCAAAGACGAGAATGAAACGCTAGACGAGAGATATCTCCTAGAGCACCGCTTTATCCCTTATATAATTGTTGAGCTAGCTGCCTGAAGGGTTCTTAGCCTGAGTGTTAATATGTATTTATGTGTTTGTTTTTTTTTACTCTATTTAAAAGTTATATATTTTTTTATGGTATTCATTTATTTGTTTACATTTTCGTTTCATAATTTATTATTACTTCATTTTTGTTTGTAAATAAGGTATGTCTGAGCACAATTAGCGCAATTACTTACTTCCCAGAACTGAGGCAGATTGTAATTTTTGTCAAAATAACTATTTAAACAATTATAAAATTATTCAGAAAAAAATGTACATATTCACTGCAAACGGTTTATGAAAATTTTTATAAGGTTTTTAAATTTTTTATCTTCTTTTTCCTGTGGAGGAACTTTAATTTCCCCTAAGAATAGAGCAACCATGGTATGAAATCATGAGATTTTAAAAATTCTGAATTCTAAACTCCTCATCCTTCTTAATTTAATCCTGGGTATACATTTTAATCAAATACTTTTGTATTTTCTTATTATTTTTTGTGTATATTTTTACCACTTTCTTTTTCGCATTTTCAAAATAAAACACCAAATATATCTTTATCTTTCTCAAATATATATTTCAAATGATTTATAAAGATTTCGAATAATTAAAGAAATAGAGCTGAATGCTGTTCAATTTCTTGAAATATACTTTTCTCTATTACTCTTCTCAGTTTCTTAAACTTATAGTATCATGATTGTTTTTGTATATTCAAATAAGAGAGTAGATGTGTGATATACACTATGTATATATTCACAGATGTGTTTTTCATTGAAAGTTACATTTCTTGATAAATATTTCAGTTTGCCACAATGTTGAGGATGATAAGCAATAGTTCTACGATGTATATTTTTTCTGCCAGACTTCCGACTTTATATGTATATTTCTACTTTTGTTTTCATCATATATTATTGTAGGTCTCATAAAAAATATTCCTAGAGGAAACGTCTGAAATTTACATTACTTTGTTGAACTTACTTAGATAGTTAATTGTGAAATTTGAAATTCAATTATCTCGAAAAATATGACGTTTTTTCGAATTTTCTATATTCAAAATTTAACTAAATTAAAAAAATGCGTTATTGCGTTTAGAGCATACTTCATTAGAAACGATTTTAAGTTTTTTTGCTACAAAACTAACAGAATATAGTGTTACTACGGCCAATGCTTCTATATATAAATAGTTGGCTAAAACACATCTAATCAAACATATTATTGTATTAGTGTAGGTATATGACGTACATTTCTATTTCCTTCATTTTTTTAAAAATATTTATATATAAGTTTTAATATAAGTATAATATATTTCTAACTTTGAAATACATGTTTTCTTGAAGACATCGGCTAATTCAAGTGTTACTTAATTTTTTTTTATACGAAGTGCATAGGATCGAGCATAAATAATTTCTATGAGTGGTTTTTAGCTGCTAACCATCTAATAAAAAAATATTCAAAATAATTTTAAATTTTGGAACCGAAAATAAAAAGGACAATTTTCTTTTTTTAATTTGTGTTTTTCAAAGAGTTGTTATATTATCTTGCCATTGGATATTTTAATTTATTTCTAAAAATATAATTCTCTTTTTGTGCTGTTTCAATTATGAAAAGATTGTTTTTTAATAACTTTTTTTTTTTCAACCTCAGTAAATAGGCCTTTGGGAATATTTTGGTTTCGGGTCACCGCAAAGGATAAGATAAGAAAAAAAAAATGGCCAGGAAATTCAATGGACTTACTCTCAAAAGTTCTTTTCAAACCATTCAGCTGAATGGTGTCTCTTGATTAATTTGTATTATGATTAATTTCTCTTCAGGGTTGATGGTGGGGGGATGGGACGGCCCAAGTGCAAGGTTTCCCGCGCTTTAAATGTTCCAAAGCGGAATTTATGATATTATGATTTTGACGTTTTGAGGCCCGTTTAATTATGAACTAATTAATTATGTAACCATCCTTTTAATTTACATCGACAACAGAACGTCGGGCATAATTATAGATACTGTTGGTTTTAATTTACCACGTTATCAGCTAAATATGCTTAAATATGCAGTTCTGAGCTTTTTCAAAATATATAAAAAAATATTTTTGTCTGTTATATTTGTATATAATATATTCTGTAAAGTATACTAATAGACAATAAATAATAAAATTCCATGAAATTAATTTTTTTTATTTTCTTGTCTAAAAGTTTCATTCTTTTTTAAGGGTATTCGTTCCAATATACTTAAATGAGTGCATACGAAATGTATTAGGGTTATTGATAAAAGAATTAAATAAATATAAGCAGCAATAAAAAAAATTACCAAGCAATCAGAAATTTACGAAATTTTTATATCTATATGTATATATCTATAAAGTTTATATTCTTGCATTCGAAGAGCTCTAGTTCATATGTGAGTTCGAATAGATTTTTATGCCCAACCTATTACAAAAATAATAAATCATATTTATTCAAAATTTCATTTTATATATTAATATTTTTCTTTTGATAAATAGATACGTACCTTAAGATGTATCATTTTTTCTATATTATAAAAATACGACATACAATTAAGTATATGTTTAAAAAGTAAGAAAACCTTATAAGATTTTTTTAGTTGCAACTTTTCTATTTTTATGTAGGCTGGCTAGAAAACATGTTGCTAGGTTCTGCTTCATTGCCAACAGAGTGATTATTTTCTAGAGGAGGACAAATCACTCACAAGGAATAAATTAAGTGAACATTTTTTAGGATAGTCACTTTTCCTTAAATCCACTGTTGACAATATGTGGGAATTAAATTGTTGACCTCAAAATATTGATGTCTAAGTATATTTACCTACTGCCTACTGTTTAATTTATAATAACATACTTTTGAAATTTAAAAATTTGGAATAATTTTGTTTCTGTTTAATTTGTAAAATAAATTAAGGTAACGGTATTGAACCGGACACTGCTCCATTTTGCCAAATGAAATGAATTAACTGATATTAAATAAGGTATTTCATAAAGAAAAAATATTTTTTGCGATTGATATATCGTGTATTTATATATATATTTAAAGCTTGAAATATTGTCAATATGGAATAAAAAAAAATTTCTTACGACCCCACCCTTAATTATTATTATTATTTAAATGTTTTATTTATTTTGTTATCACAAATTACTTTAAATGCTTTTACTTTTCTCAAAATATACTCTATAGCAGATTTATTTCGTAAAAGAGCCATGTTAATATAATCTTTTTAACTCGAGATATAATAGAAGAAAATTTGCATACTTTCTTTTCAGCTCGTTCGGTCAGTGGGATAAGACAGTAAAAACAAAAATTATTTATTTTAAAAATTTTTTTTATTATAGCAAACGAGTTGTGAGCACATGTAAAACATCGTACGTATAATGCATATTATTTATGTAAAAGGGCATAGGACCTACAAAACAATTTATCAAATGTCCCTTTTGTATAGTTACCAAAAAAAAAAAAAAAAAAATCTTTTACAAAGTAATACATTACATATTTGCCGTTAAACAAATATAAATACACTGCCGTTTCTTGTTTACCGGAAAAGCAAATTGTATGCTGAACAAAAATATAATTTACTGGATAAAACATATAGAAACGAATTGAGATAGAAATGTCAGAGATTTTTATAACATATAAAGTAATATAAGACAGAACAACCTTTAGAAGAAAGATTCTGAACTATAAGGGTTTTCAGAAGAAGAAACAAAGAGAAAGAATTGGCATCTTGAGAGGAGAGAGAAGGAAACAGCAAAGTAAACGGATGAAGAACAATTGGAAATCAAGGAAAGAAGTGATGATGAGAAATTATTATATAAAAATATGAAACCTTGTTTTAATTCTTTTAATAATCTGGCCATAATAAAGTGATATTTTTTTTTTTACCTTTTAAATAAAAATCGATGAATAAAAGTAAATAAAGTGACTGGCAATTACCTGAGAAGTGACTACAACTGGAACAAGCCTTTTAATAATAATGCCCCAGAATTAAGTATTGCCAGCTCCAATGGACGACAATTTAATTGAAGTGCAAAGTGGAAGGTGGGGTAAATATTTAACTCGGGAGGGGGAGGGGGGAAAAAAGTTGTTTTGTCGACGGTTTCGTTTAATAGGACATCTTCCTTTATTTTCTCCGAGATTTTTCCCCTCGATTTTTGCTCCGGTATTTTTGAACCCAGCTCTTATTTAATATCGTCCCTAGCCCCCTCCCACTCTCCTCAGCCTCTAAACCATATCCGAAATTTTGTGGACGCAGAGTTGCACAAAGGAGAGGCTGTCTCTTGCACCGCCGAGATAATTTAATTTCCTGGTGCCCTTGTAGATCCCATTTCCTCTGAGGTGAGGCGGGGGCGATAATTTGCAGACAAACGGCCCTATAATGGGATGCTGATAGCCGCCAGATTGGAATCGGTGGGTCCCCTTGGCTGACCTCCATCACCTCAATTCTCTCTTCTATTTCTTTTTTCTTTCTTTTTTTGCCTTCCCTCTACAGGATGTCCTATCTGATCTAGCCAGGATAGTGTGGTGTACTCTTGATGTTATAGGGGCCACTTTAGCTGATATCTGGCTGAATGAGTCTATGAAATTTCGAATCACACTATTTTAAAAAAGTACTGATATAAAGTAGGTAAATGAAGTGAAATATATCTGTACTACTATATAAATGGGAAAGCCATTTTTTGTTTGTGATCTCTAGGGCTGTGAATTATATGCAATAAAAACTCAAAAATATGTACATATATATATATATATATATATATAAATATATAGGGTAAAAATATATAGGGTGAAATATGCAAATACCTGAAAAAGACTAAAACGACAAAAAGACTACTTCAACATTCACTAGACAAACGTTCAAAGCTCTCAATTAATTACAAAAGACTCATTACATGACTGATTATTTGGACGTACGGAGTTGAGCTTTGGGGCTCCACTAAACTTTCCAATTCATCTCGTATTCAATCCTTACAATTCAAAATCCTTCGAAAAATCCTCAATGCTCCTTACTTTGTCACCAATAAACCTATCCGTAAAGATCTTAATGTTCCATATGTTGCTGATTTAGCCCACACCAGATACTTATCCTTTAATAATAAGCTCCATAATCACTCAAATCCGTTAGTTTCTTAACTTGCTTCCCTCTCCATTCCTGATAATCCTCCGAGGCGTCTGAAAAGAAGATGGCCCAGAGACCTTTTAGTGTAGATTTTTATTGAAGTGCTACTATTGAGTAGCTCTTCAAAAGTTATTTACATGTCATTGTATTCACTATCAACACATTTGCTTAATGTAGATTATTTCTACGGGTGTAAATTTTAATAAAATTAAAAAAAAGTTATTAAAAAAAAACAAAACAAATATGGAACTATTTACATTACCTATTTAAAAAATGCAATACATACTTATACATGAGTACAAACTCAAGTTTAAGTAACTAATTAATAAAAGGTTAACGATTCGAAGAAGACTGTTAAAAAACAAAAAGACAAGGCGAATGGTAAAAAAGAAGTATGGAAGGGTATTTCAGCTGGACATAAATCTGTATCGAAACCAGAACTTTGTGAATCCAGTGTCAGTTTGTGTAAAAAGTTTTTTTCAAATTTTTATTTCTTGCCTTTGTTTTATAACTACTTTGCTGTTTTTATGTGCAGTAGTTGACAAAACTTTATCAAAAGAAACACAATATAAAACGTCTCCATCGCACTTAAAAGTCTCAATTTTGAGAACTTACATTCTTTCCAACGAGATCTTTTATCATTGCTAGAGTAATTTTTGAGACAAAATAAAAGTGAAGTATTTGAGCAGAGCAATCACAAGAAATTAATCTGATTAAACAATTCCAAGAGAAGCAAATACGATCCAAAGGGAAGAATCAGCATCTGGATAAACACGATCTTATTTAATACACGAAAAAAAAATATAGGAAGAGTTCACGTAGCTATTTTTTAGTTTTTATTTATATAATTTTTTTTTTGTTTGCTCAGAAACTTAAAAAAAAAAAAATAATAAATGCTGATATACCGGATATGTAGCTAAATATGCAATTACAGTTCAAAATATGTATTTATGACAAAATATGCACAAATATAGAAAATAAAAATTGCCAATTATGTATATATATATACATGCAGTTGAAGTTCAAAATATGCAAAAATATGTATTTATAGCAAAATATGCAGAAATATGCAAAATAAAAATAACTCAAATTGACTCAGAATGATTAATACCTCAAAACATATACTTTTTGCCGATATTAGATGTTTTAGTTAGCTAGGAGAAATATGCAAATGCATATAATACACGGCCCCAGTGATCACTAACCGCGAGAACTACATGAACCAATCTGAACTCAATATAAACTACATCATCTTTGTAGTTCAGGAAGGTTTTAGCGATAGTAAAATTTACAGATTTACAATTAAATTGTCATAAAAAAGCGCTAAATATGAGTTGCGCGGTGAAGTTTGATAATCGACCGATAGGTGGCGAGCACCATTCGAGAGGAGTTACAAAGGTACGGCGTTATATAGAGGCAGACATTTATTATAAAATTTACTTATTTTCAATTCAAGTATCATTGGAAAAGCTTTAAATATGTAGAGTTACATATGGATCCCAGTGAGGTTTAAAAATCGACGGATGTGTGGCCATTATGCAACAGCGGTTGCAATGGTAAAACTATTATACCACTGTACTTAATTTTAACTACAACATCTTCATAGCTTTAGGAAGGTTATCAATTTTAGTATAATAATAATTTGAATGTATAGTCCTGAGTGCAAGAAACGAGGTTTACCAAACTGTGCGGATTTATTGCATTTAATAGGGCAAACTACATTAATAGGACATTCTTTAAATAATATCTATTGACATCCACAAACTATTCAAATATTTAAAGTAATTTACGGGAATGGTTTAGTGCCAGTTGATACCTCAGTCTGAAGGGAAACCCTGGAAAAAATAATGAAGCAGAGATTGAAGAATGATGATTTTGAAGACTGGTAAAGGACTGACGGGGCCAATATTTGAGAGTGCTTTCCAATTAATATAAGAATTGTCCCTGCCCCCTCCCTCCCTCCTCTTTCCCCCTCCCCTGGGGGCTCTTCAGGGAAATTATCTCCCGCAGCGGCTTCCCTAGTTCCCTCTGCTCCTGGTGCCTGCTTCTTTTCTTCTTTCAGCTCACTGATTGCGCTAATGGGAGGGGGCGATTTAGAGTAGAGATATCTTTTGCCTATTGAACGGTATCTCTGGTCTATTATTAGAGATAGTTTACAATTGTAAATTGCGCTATGTAACTATTCAACCAAGTGAAATCATTCAACAGTGGAAAATAATTATGTTGACTTTATTATTTCTTTGGAATAATTAAATTGACTCTTAATACAAAAAAAGATATAATCCGCATCAGGCGAAAACTGATACAGAAAATTACAAATATACATCAGAGACACAAACTCTCGAAAACGTGATAAAAAATAAAAATAATTTCGATAGTTTTTTTTCTAATTACTTAAGTTGTAAATACGATAAGTAGTAAATACTAATTTAAAACAAGATATTAGTTGTTGTTTTTTCTATAATTATTTTTTTCGCTTATCTTATTCTAAAACATAAATTATTTCGAGAAATTATCATATAGATATCATTTTTCAAACTTAGGTTATGAAATAAAATTTTAAATATGTTTAATTTTTTTTTAAGCCTAAGGGCCCATTGCACAATTATGAAAAATACACATTGATTTTTCTTCAATGTAAAGTGACTAAACAAAGTTTGATAAAAGCTTGGAACTTTACATTCAATCTCAAATATATATATGATTCTGGACATCATTTGCAACAAAAAATTTCATATAAAGTATAGCTCGATTCTCATCCGTTTTATAGATATTTTTAATTTTATGTTTTTTCAAGAAATTTCTACTTTTTGACATATAATTGTCTATATTTCCTGAGCTATTAAACGTAGAGCAATTTCAATATGCTCATTAGAAAGAAGATCAGCATTCTATTAATAAAATATAATAAAACAATTTAACATTTCTGAGGATTCTCCCAGTATTTCCCAAAATGCCGATCTTGCATCTCCCTGTTTTTGTAATTAATAAGTGATTTCAGTATCAATTTTAAAAATTATCTCTATTCATGGTATACCATTCGAAAGGTGTTTGTCTGCAGAAGGTTTTTTTGAGTAGTGCACGTTTGTAACATATGTAATATTTTTGAGAAAAATGCAGTCAAAGTTTTGGAATGGAATTGGAAACTTGCTGTAGTTTATATGAAATTTTTCGTCACAAATGATGCCCAAAATCGCCTCTCGAAGTTACTGCAGTCTTATGCTGAACACCCTGTATATTTATATATAATATACCATTAGAATATAGTCAATATTGCATCAATAATTATCAATTTAGACTAATAATTATTATTGTTGATTTCACTGAATTAATATATGTGAATATTTTACTATTATACATTATGTTTTGGTATTACAACTTGTAACATACTAAAGTTTTGTAAAGCATAAAGAATAGGGCGATTTCAGTAGTGATATTTTGTTAGAATATAGCCAGTGCAAGTATAAATCACATGATAAAGACATCGCTGATGGAGTGAATATGATCTATGCCTTGGGTGGCAGCCGGGCCTCGGCAGAACTAATGGGCTGTCTCCTACACCATCGGAAATCGACCGACTTCGGAAATATCGGTCTACTGAAAGAAAAACATGAAGGAAGAAAAAAAAAACAGCATCACTTCTTTATTACTTACATTCTTTATAGGCTTCTTTATCTAATAGATACAAAAGCATTCTACTTTGAGTTTTTACTAGTGATTTTATTCTTTTGTCTATTTTTTATTGTTTCGTCCTATTTTTTTTTCATGAGTATGTCTTTGGGCTGTGAATCTATACTTACCATGTGCGTTTTTTCCACCCCCCCCTAGTTCTGTTGGTCTTTCTCGGATAGAAATTTTGAAACCCAACTTTACTTACAAGGGGAGAACACAAGCAGCCTCTCACGGTTTTTGTTTGCAATTTTTTTTTAAGGTTCCTAGTCAAAAAATATTAGAAACGTATTTTGTCGTTCCGACCAATGGGCCCTAGATGCCGAGAGAAAAAAAAATAAAATAGCATTAAATTACTTTATTTTATATCTCGAGTTTAAAAAATGATATCGACATGATTCTTGCACCATGATTTTTATTATATATGTATATTATATATATATATATATATATATATATATATATATATATATATATATATATATATATATGTTTCCTAAGCTTTTGAGGGTGCTGAAATTCGTAAGCTTCAAATGACCAAATGGTAGGCAATTTTATTTTAAACTGACAAAAACATGAATTACGTTTAGACGGTTTAACATTTCAACTTCATTTTTGAACCAAAAATATATGGTGGTAATACGCTTGAATCTTTTTTTGTTTCATTATCCTATCTAGTTTCAAACTCACGTTGAAAATCAAAATGTTTTTCGGATTTTCCAATTTTTTTTTTTAATAGGTGTTTGTTCATCGAATTTTGCATTTAGATACATCAAAAGGAAGCCGAGGCTCTCCTCTTTCCATGACAAAGTATTGGCGATTTAAAGGAAAGTAACCAATAATCGGTTATAAAATTTCATTTAGCTAAACGAAGTAGCTGTAAAATAATATAATCTTTAATTTAATTTGCAGGCTGCAGTTCTTCTGAAGACTTAGGAATTGTAAGCAATTCACTCTATATCTTAACTGATTTGATATATGTTTATTTTTAACCAATAGGTGATAAAAACAATAAATAAATAAAGAGATATTTAGTGTTTTAGTTTAGAATTAACGATTTGCTTGGAATTGATAAATGGCGAAATATAAATTGAAACGAGTTAAAAATTGAAAAAAAAACAAAAACTTTTTAGTTAATTAAGTATAAACATTATTAATCAGTGTTTAGGAGAAAAATATTACGCTTTAGCTTAATTTATTTTAAATCATTTATCTAACTATATTCTTGTTAGTGAACTAACAGTGGGGGAGGGAAGAAGTTCAATTTTTTTGGTTTTTCAATAATATCTCGAAAACGGTTGTCTCTAGAAAAATATGTTTTAATTGAACATAAAAGCTTATTAAATTTCCTATTTAATTAATTATATATATATAGGTTTGTCGTAATTCTAACAGTTTACGAGATATGCATTATTGAAAATCGGTGATTTTCGGGAAAAAACAAATGTCCTCACTTCTTTTCAAAGTTTTGCTTCTAGTACTTTCCACAATCGTTTCTAAGAAAAAACGTCAAAATCGAAATTGTTCAGCAATCAATTCACTTTAATTTCATATATACGTTTCTGGTATTTAAAGCGAATGTTTAAATATTTATTTTTACAAAAAGTAAGGTAAACTTTATTTTATTTTTTAAATTATCGATTTTTAATAACGTGTATCTCGAAAACCGTTGGAATTTTGAAGAATATGTATATTATTAATTTTATAGGAAATTTAATTATCTTTAATTTTGCTGCACAAAATATTTTTCTATAGTCAATTGTTTTCGAGATATAATCGAAAAACACAAAATTGGGACCTTCTTCCCTCTTTCCACCGTTAACTCACCCCCAGGGGTGGGGACTTTTAGTATGTTTACCTTCTAACTACTCCTAACGAAGCTGTGAAGTAAAAAATTATCGCATATTTCATGCACCTCACAATGTGTTTATTGACTAGACTATAGGTATTCTTTATTTCTTCTTATTCGTTATCTCGATGGTTTGAGTTTATTTTAAAAGAGTTATATTTTCGTTATAAATGGAGGTTGATAAATAAAATACATAAAGAAATACAATGCCTGAAACAAAAACAACGATGAAGCAACCAGTATAATAGAACTACCGTATAATATCTCATAGCGGATCTTGAGAATGAGAATATTAGAATAAAAAACTGCATGAGAAGGGAAATTATAGAAAATAAAATGAATAACTAAAGTTTATTAAAATAAAAAAAATCAATATTACAGGAAAATAGCTGGGCTCGTGTGCATGATTGTGTGATATTTAAATAAATGTGTGTGTGTATGTGAAAAGAAAAAATATAATAAAAATAAACAAAAAACTATCAATTGTAAATCTTTACACTTTAGCAAGGCTTCGAGTTCCAAGCAGTGTAATATTCTTTTATGATTATATGAAATATTAATGAAAGTGACGGTGTCATTGAGGACAATCAAACCGTAAGGCTGTTCACATCGCAAAGTCAATAACTTATTAAACCCTGCCTAAAAGGGATGAAATCCTTAATACCTGCTAGGTTTTTACCTTTTTTTTAATCAACCTTCCTGAAAAGTTGAAGGGTCTAAGGAAATTATTAGGAGGAAAATATCTGAGAAAAGGGCCGGGAAAGAGAGAACACGAAGAAAAAAAAAATGTTTTTGATTGGAGGGGTGGAAAATTAATTTTACTTCGATGAGACAGACGTTTTATAAAATTATTATTAAATCAATATTGTTTTAATAATACTCCCGTTTATATTTACATCAAATGGATTATAGTTAATTGTGACCTGAGATGTTCTTCGTAAAGAACATATATTATTTGAATTTTAATAAATTTAATGTTTACATGAAATGAATGAAAATAAATTTTATTGTGGGGCCATTGCCACTTATGAATAATTATAATGAACTTTAATGGCGGCCTAGCTGCCGTATATATAATCTAGAAATATAATAAAGCAAGAAAATACAATGGAATTAAAAAGAAATTTAAATTAAAACATAAAGTAATAAAAGTAATAATACATGTTTTAAAATATCACACGAGAAACAAATTACATCTTCAGATTATAAATATAAAATAATCTTCAAAAACAAAAATAGGGAAAATAAAAATTAAATAAAAATTCATTGAAAACATACAGAAATATAAATTATACGGAAAAGTAATGTATCTTGTCATAATATAATTATGCCGAAACTAATTATAAAAATTTAGTGCAATAGTACTAAAATAATGCTGTACAAAATCAATATTCATATTTCATTTTAAAAAATATTTTCTTCATCGATATGACTATTAGATTGAATGTCTAACAAGTAAACGAAAAGACGGGATTTGAAGCTATTATGAGTGGAGGATTGGTGAATGATGGGAGGGAGTTCCAGAAGTTAGAAGCTTTGGAAATAAAGGAACGTTTGAAGGATGTGTTGAAGAGAGTTAGGTAGAGGTCTGAGGAACGGGATCTGGTTTTGCGGGAACTCGCTGATGATTTTAATTCAGGATATAGGGAGGTGACTGAGAGGAAAGTGATTTGTAAAGGAACGAACCAAGGAAGTATTGTCTTTGGAAGGAGGGAAGTAACCATTTTAATCTTGTGTAGTGGTAAGATACATGGTCATATCTCTAGAACGAATCTCATCTTGCAGTCAAATAACTAATACGATCTTAAATATGAAAGTTCATAATGATAAGAAAAAAAAAATAAGTTATTATAGAAAATCAAAAACTTTCTATACAAACGTGAAAACATTATCATAGGATGACGATAAATTTATGTTAATCATTTATGCCTGTCCTACTAGAATAACAGAAATTATTAGACACCCATATAATTATTGAGCGTCAGTTTCTAGAAAAAGGAAGGTGGTGGAAGAAGATTGTTTTAAATGTTCCGAAGGAAGAAGCATTTCTCTCCGCGAATACAAGGAGGGAGAGAATTCCTTAGAATAGAGGTTAGGGCAAGAAAGTGGAAAGCATTAGTTCTAGGGGATGGAATATAGAGTTCGGAAAGAAGAGATCTTTTATATAGTGACGGAGTGGCGGACTTAAATCGCAGGGTACTGTAAATAAATGTAGGGTGACGGGTGTTGATAACTTGGTAAAGGTATGTACCAAGGAAGTATTCTTTGCTGAAGGAAGGTAAGAGGCATCTTAACTCGGTATAAAGATGAGAAACATGGGATTGTCTTGAGGTTCCGAAGACCAACCTTATAAAGCAATTACCATCCGTTTTAATCCTCAAGAATCATTGACAGCCCTCCATATATTACAGAACCGTAATCAAATCGGGAAAAGATCCGGGAGAATACTAGGAGTTTACGGTGGGTAAGGGAAGGAGTTTATGGAAGCGATGGAATAGTTTTAGGATACCTTTGGAATTTGTACTTTCGAGGAAAGTTTAGAAACAGTAAAATTTACAATAATCAAAATTTGAAATGAACAACTTTGGGTGACAAAAACGAGATTTGCCACACTGCCATATACTTTTGTGGATAAAAATTAAAACCCAACCAAATAAAAAATATTTTGTGAGTAAAAATATTATTCATAAGACCTTAGTTGTAAGCACTGATAATGCATTTTATTATCAGCAGGAGTTTCTTAATAGTCTCTTTTAATCTGGATCCCCATCTCAAACATTAGAATAAAGAAATGGATGTCTAATTATGCTTTAACGTAACCTTCGCACACCCAATCAGTACAGTTTTAATCAGGATAAAAAATCACTACT
The DNA here is from genome assembly GCA_003667255.2 of Euschistus heros. Taxonomy (NCBI): domain Eukaryota; kingdom Metazoa; phylum Arthropoda; class Insecta; order Hemiptera; family Pentatomidae; genus Euschistus; species Euschistus heros. The sequence goes on along the minus strand of RCWM02000702.1, from coordinate 39,982 downwards.
GTAAGTGAAAACATCATTGACTAAATTATGCTAAATTATTAAATTAAAATTATTTTATAAGTTCTTTACTTATAAGAGCGGGCGAAGCCGCAACTGAGGATGCTAGTATAAAATAAGGCTTCAGATTAAACGTATCCATATAAACTAAATTTACAATCACTTAGACTGGGGAACTCAGGACCAATGCTGTCCCTCACATTATTTAAGTAACAAGCCTATTAGTAGGAAAGAAACTAAACATTGGAAATACCCCTTAAAGGTTGTATATTATTATTCCTACAACCTCTACGCTGATGACTCCCAAATCTACTTTTCGTTTCTTCCATCTGAGTTATTAGCTGCGTTTTCCAAAATCCAGGTATATCTTGATAAATTCTATGCCTAGGCAAGCTTGGATGAATTAACGATAAAAGCAACAAAAACTTAAGCCATTGCCATAGGATCTCATTCCCTCCTTCGATTGAATGCCAACTTTCCTTCTTTATTCTTCAATAGCTTTCTATTCCTCTGTTAAAAATTTAGGCATAACCACTTATCAAACTCTTTCCTAGAAATCACATATGGTACAAATTCCAAAGGTATCCTAAACTATTCCATCGCTTCCATAAACTCCTTCCCTTACCCACCGTAAACTCCTAGTATTCTCCCGGATCTTTTCCCGATTTGATTACGGTTCTGTAATATATGGAGGGGTGTCAATGATTCTTGAGGATTAAAACGGATGGTAATTGCTTTATAAGGTTGGTCTTCGGAACCTCAAGACAATCCCATGTTTCTCATCTTTATACCGAGTTAAGATGCCTCTTACCTTCCTTCAGCAAAGAATACTTCCTTGGTACATACCTTTACCAAGTTATCAACACCCGTCACCCTACATTTATTTACAGTACCCTGCGATTTAAGTCCGCCACTCCGTCACTATATAAAAGATCTCTTCTTTCCGAACTCTATATTCCATCCCCTAGAACTACTGCTTTCCACTTTCTTGCCCTAACCTCTATTCTAAGGAATTCTCTCCCTCCTTGTATTCGCGGAGAGAAATGCTTCTTCCTTCGGAACATTTAAAACAATCTTCTTCCACCACCTTCCTTTTTCTAGAAACTGACGCTCAATAATTATATGGGTGTCTAATAATTTCTGTTATTCTAGTAGGACAGGCATAAATGATTAACATAAATTTATCGTCATCCTATGATAATGTTTTCACGTTTGTATAGAAAGTTTTTGATTTTCTATAATAACTTATTTTTTTTTTCTATCATTATGAACTTTCATATTTAAGATCGTATTAGTTATTTGACTGCAAGATGAGATTCGTTCTAGAGATATGACCATGTATCTTACCACTACACAAGATTAAAATGGTTACTTCCCTCCTTCCAAAGACAATACTTCCTTGGTTCGTTCCTTTACAAATCACTTTCCTCTCAGTCACCTCCCTATATCCTGAATTAAAATCATCAGCGAATTCCCGCAAAACCAGATCCCGTTCCTCAGACCTCTACCTAACTACCTTCAACACATCCTTCAAACGTTCCTTCATTTCCAAAGCTTCTAACTTCTAGAACTCCCTCCCATCATTCACCATTCCTCCACTCATAATAGCTTCAAATCCCGTCTTTTCGTTTACTTGTTAGACATTCAATCTAATAGTCATATCGATGAAGAAAATATTTTTTAAAATGAAATATGAATATTGATTTTGTACAGCATTATTTTAGTACTATTGCACTAAATTTTTATAATTAGTTTCGGCATAATTATATTATGACAAGATACATTACTTTTCCGTATAATTTATATTTCTGTATGTTTTCAATGAATTTTTATTTAATTTTTATTTTCCCTATTTTTGTTTTTGAAGATTATTTTATATTTATAATCTGAAGATGTAATTTGTTTCTCGTGTGATATTTTAAAACATGTATTATTACTTTTATTACTTTATGTTTTAATTTAAATTTCTTTTAATTCCATTGTATTTTCTTGCTTTATTATATTTCTAGATTATATATACGGCAGCTAGGCCGCCATTAAAGTTCATTATAATTATTCTTAAGTGGCAATGGCCCCACAATAAAATTTATTTTCATTCCATTTCATGTAAACATTAAATTTATTAAAATTCAAATAATATATGTTCTTTACGAAGAACATCTCAGGTCACAATTAACTAGAATCCATTTGATGTAAATATAAACGGGAGTGTTATTAAAACAATATTGATTTAATAATAATTTTATAAAACGTCTGTCTCATCGAAGTAAAATTAATTTTCCACCCCTCCGATCAAAAAACATTTTTTTTTTCTTCGTGTTCTCTCTTTCCCGGCCCTTTTCTCAGATATTTTCCTCCTAATAATTTCCTTAGACCCTTCAACTTTTCAGGAAGGTTGATTAAAAAAAAGGTAAAAACCTAGCAGGTATTAAGGTATTAAGGTATTAACATTTTTAATTTTAATTTACAATAGTTTAATTACCTCTAAGTTATTTACATCTGATCAAATTACCTTTACGCAATCTTCAGCAGTCCAGTTTTGGTGAAGTTTTTTCCAGGCAAGCCTCTTCTTGCGATTGGCTTCACTAAGCCACGGTTTCTTCCTGGCTTTACATCCCTTCAGACCTTTCTCATCTAGTCTTCTTCTTACTGTCCGAGCAGAAATATCGCCAGAACACAAGGTTTTAATCTCTTCAGTCAGTTATTTTGATGTTTTCTTGAGATTTTGAAGAGATGTTCTCACGTGCTCCTGTTTTTTTTTCTTTCTATTCTAGGTAGCGAAGAAAGTGTGTTAAAGGCCCGCTTGTCTCATAAGTGTATATTGATCAGCACATCGAAAGCATCTCAGATTAATTATACTCTTCCGACGACATAAAATCTTTGCACGTTCAATCCCACTCAGTTCTTTGAATTCAAAAAAGCCCAAAATGTAAGTTATTTGTAATATTCACAATTAAATACAAAACAAATTTTCAAAGACTTTTCAAACAAAAGTTGAAGTAAAGAGAGCAGCGACTGTACTGAGTCCTTTAGTTTATATTACGTCATTGTTTCCCCTGGTGTATCGTATGAAGTAGGGGGTAATGGTTGAAACTAATATATTTAAAGGAAGTATTTTTGTCAACAAAACGAATTTTTCATGGTGCCTAATACTTTTGGCCAAGGCTGTAGAAGAGAAGATCTTTGAAATCTCAACTTTACCGTTATCTACATATAATCGCTTATTAATTACACATTAATCAAAAATTACTATATTTTATTATTGCTAAACCTTCCTCGTACTATACAGATGATATGTTTTAAAATGTGGTACAGATTGGTTTAGTAATTTTCGTGGTTAGTGATTACAAACGAAAACAAGTTTTTTATTTCGTTTTATCATTTGTATAGATTTATTATTGTATTTTTTTTTTAAGCATTATTTTCTATGAATGAATTCATTTATTTGATACTAATGGGCTTCAAGCTGTGTATATTGTAATATTTATTCAATAAAAAGAGTTATAACTAATGAAGAAGAAAAAGAAAAAAAAAAAAAAAAGGAAGAAGCTTCATGGTAAGAAATGTCACTCGGGATGAACTGGCACTCTGCACCCTGTAATTAAGTTACTGGGAGAATTCTTGATTAGGAAGATAAAATTAATGAGTCCCATAATTCACTAGATAAAATACTACAGATTTTTTATCTTAGTTTTTAATTTCTTCTTAATTAAGTCAATGTAGCTCCGAGCCAATGCCCTGAGATAAGTAGGCCACGGATTTCAGTTAGGGTGCCGAGGTCTGTGAGATGCCGCCCCTTCCAGATAATTAACATTCTTAATGGCTGTAATAAAACCCGGAAATAATTCACGAACTCCTCATAAGGAGAACTTTGACTAATAAATATGGATTATGAAGAGGAGCTGGCCGAAGGTCCCGTTCGGCTCTGGAGGAATTTTTAATCTGAAAGCGTTAATATTTCTTATTCCGGGACCATCTTCCGCCGGCTATATTAAACCCTCCCCCTAAGGGATGCCTCGAGCATAATCATTTCTCAGTATTTAATACTTCTTATAGTTTCAATAGTTTTTAAGGGATCGATGTAATGGAAGGCAGAATTGTGCTCAAAATTTTTATATTTCTATAAATCAAATTTTTATTACTCAAAATATTTTAGGTTTATTAATAATGTAATATATACATGAGTGAACTATCCAAATAGGGAAATATTCAGGGCTTTCCTTAAAAAAACAAAAAAAAATAGCAAAAAACAACTGATCATGGGTATGCCTGTCAATAATCTACTGATTTTCACAATTTTCAATTTAGATTTAAAAGGATCTCATTACTAAAACTAAAAATTAAATTAAATAAACAATGAAAATTCGAAAAAAAAAAAAAAAAAGTTGAGAGAAATTACCAGTTTTAAACGTATCATTTTTTTAGACACGTATCAAATTTCTGATAAGGAAGCATTCGGGAATTTTCGATCCGAACGACACCGTCTCTTTTTTTTTTTTTTTTTTTGAAGTGAAAACTTCTTTAGGCGCGCTCAGCAAAACTTTTTTGTGAGGGCTCAGCAAAACTTTTTTGTGAGGTGTGAATGAGATTGAGCCGTCACGCCCGAATATGTAACGCTGTTTCGGGTAGAATCGGCTCGACTCGACTAAGCGTGAGCTCGGCACTGAATCCGGAGCGAACTCGGCACTGAATCCGGAGTACAGTGCGCTATCTAGTCTTTTCAAAATATTCAAAATAATTCCAAACCTTATTAATATTATTATGACGCATCATACGCAACTCTACTTTAGAATACAATCAGCTATACATCAAATCATCAGCTATACATCAAATCAGCGCATACAACAAATCGGAAAAATCATGCGTGTGTAATAAGCTGGCAACACTGAGGACTCCCGGCATCCCAGCGTGCTGTTGTAACCTGTTTCGTTTGTTTACTTTTCGTGATCGGTTTTTCATTTGAAACCCCGGAAAACGTATTCTATTGTGTTAAATAATTACTCACGACTTGTTCCTGGAATTAAAACAAAATGAAATTGGTCAAGTAAGTTAACCAAAACATTTAGATTGTATATAAGAACTAAGGTTTTGTTCGGTTAACGTTATCAAACGTTCAATCCCAAAACTAATTTCTCCTCTTGAATACTTACTTAATTAAATTATTTACCTACTTACTTAAATATATTATTTAATTTGTCTTCCTAAATTTTTGTATCTAGCTACCTATTTTTTAATTTTTTGAAGTGAAAACTTCTTTAGGCGCGTCCCATCGCCCCTCTCTTACTCATTCGATATTTCAGTTTACGCACGAAACTGGTAGGGACTGGTAGGGACTAAAACTGGAGGAGAAGGACTGCACAAAGCAGAGACGTGGAGAATAGGGTATAGCCTATACATTGTCAATTCATTAACATTGACAATCCGTCGCTCTAGACAGTGTATCGACAACACGCGTTCAGGTATGTTTTAAACATTTTTAAATTATATAATAATATAATAATTGTATAATAATTGTGTATTGTACAATTATATATTATATATTTTATATTATATATTGTACAATTATATATTATATAATATATATTATATATTATACAAATATATATTACATATTGATGTCATATAATATACAATATAACAATTTAAAAATTGAAAGAATTGAAACAAAAAATAAACTGTGTCTGTGTGTCTGCTTTATAAATATTGAAATATTTTGTGTTACAGGAGATGGATGAAAAAAATCAAATTGACAATGACAAATTGAAGCGAAAACGGGAATTGACATATGCGCGCGTGGCAAATATCGAAACAAGAAGCAACTTGAATCGCAACTCACGAATTCATCAATGCAGGATGATTCTAGTGAGGAAAAGACAAACAGGCGGATTCAAGAAAAAATCGCTGAACGGAAGAAAGCAATGGCAAAGGAACGCTCGAGAAGGTATCGTGAAAAGAAACGTTTAAATGCGTTGAAATCTGTTCATCATGTAGTTCATGATTCAATTCCTGGACCTTCCCATGCAAATACATCACTAGTATGCAGATATAAAAAAATACGATTCATGATTCTCAGATTGCCGGAACATCTACGAATACAGATATTCCTCTTGTTATGAGCGAAAATCGAAATACTAGAATTCATACTTCTCAGATTGCCGGAACATCCACAAATATGAATATTCCTCTTATTATACGCGATGATTCGGAAAATTTAATACGCATAGGCGAAAATCTTTCGACACCACTAAACGAAGCAGATGAAGCCATGAATATTGATGATAATTTAGCACCTTCACAAGTTCAAGTGTGCGCTTCACCTACTCCTAATGTACAATTCAACAGATCATCGGCGACTTACAGTACCTATGCAAAATCTGTTCATCATGTAGTTCATGATTCAATTCCTGGACCTTCCCATGCAAATACATCACTAGTATGCAGATATCAAAAAAATACGATTCATGATTCGCAGATTGCCGGAACATCTACAAATACAGATATTCCTCTTGTTATGAGCGAAAATCGAAATACTAGAATTCATACTTCTCAGATTGCCGGAACATCCACAAATATGAATATTCCTCTTATTATACGCGATGATTCGGAAAATTTAATACGCATAGGCGAAAATCTTTCGACACCACTAAACGAAGCAGATGAAGCCATGAATATTGATGATAATTTAGCACCTTCACAAGTTCAAGTGTGCGCTTTCACCTACTCCTAATGTACAATTCAACAGATCATCGGCGACTTACAGTACCTATGCAAAATCTGTTCATCATGTAGTTCATGATTCAATTCCTGGACCTTCCCATGCAAATACATCACTAGTATGCAGATATCAAAAAAATACGATTCATGATTCTCAGATTGCCGGAACATCTACGAATACAGATATTCCTCTTGTTATGAGCGAAAATCGAAATACTAGAATTCATACTTCTCAGATTGCCGGAACATCCACAAATATGAATATTCCTCTTATTATACGCGATGATTCGGAAAATTTAATACGCATAGGCGAAAATCTTTCGACACCACTAAACGAAGCAGATGAAGCCATGAATATTGATGATAATTTAGCACCTTCACAAGTTCAAGTGTGCGCTTCACCTACTCCTAATGTACAATTCAACAGATCATCGGCGACTTACAGTACCTATGCAAAATCTGTTCATCATGTAGTTCATGATTCAATTCCTGGACCTTCCCATGCAAATACATCACTAGTATGCAGATATCAAAAAAATACGATTCATGATTCTCAGATTGCCGGAACATCTACAAATACAGATATTCCTCTTGTTATGAGCGAAAATCGAAATACTAGAATTCATACTTCTCAGATTGCCGGAACATCCACAAATATGAATATTCCTCTTATTATACGCGATGATTCGGAAAATTTAATACGCATAGGCGAAAATCTTTCGACACCACTAAACGAAGCAGATGAAGCCATGAATATTGATGATAATTTAGCACCTTCACAAGTTCAAGTGTGCGCTTCACCTACTCCTAATGTACAATTCAACAGATCATCGGCGACTTACAGTACCTATGAAAAACACAGCAGTGCCCATATACAATTTCATAAACAGTTCATTCAGAATGAATTTGGATACGCTTGCGGAATTTGCGATAGATTATGGTTTAAAGAGGACTTAAAGACTTTACATGATGATAGTGTAGAGTTCATGCGGACATTTCTTCCAGATGTTGACGAACATTCCATTAGAGTTTGTTCTACTTGTCGAACTGCCATCCAGAAAAAATCGATACCCAAAATGGCTGTATACAATGGTTTTTGAGTACCCTACAATTCCCGAAAATTTACAAAATTGTCCATTGGATTTAGTGTCGGAAAGGTTGATTTCTCCCAGAATTCCATTCATGCAAATCAGAAGACTTCGTCATGTTCATGGCCAATATGGAATTTATGGACAAGTTATTAATGTTCCCGTGGAAGTCAATACGATGGTTAATAAGTTACCGAGAAATATCAATGATGATCACTGTATTTACGTACACATCAAGCGAAAAAAAAATACACAAAATCGAGTTTTTTACATGGTCTAATTAATAAACGCATTATTAAAGTATGGCTAAAATATTTGGTGGATACTCCACTCTATAGAACATATAATATAACCATAGATGTACAGTTTTTTGATGATAAAACATGACGAAGAACTTCCACGGGATGGTTCTACTGGAAATGATGTCGAAATGAAGAATATTCAACTGAATGAAAATGATGGTAATGAACTTGAAGATATCCCAATTGAAGAGAGTTTATTAGCACAGCAACAAACAGTAATGTGGAATGATGACCTGTATTTAAGAATAGCTCCCAGGAGAAAATAATGTACCTATAAGTTTATTATTTGACGAACACGCTGAAGAATTATCATTTCCCTCCATTTACCTGGGCCAATTTCGACAGTTTCGAGAAGGAGTTACTGTTACTCCCTTCATGATGGCAACTAGTGAATTAAGACGATCAGATAGACGTGGAGTAACCCCTCATCATTTATTATATGTTGCTATGAAAATAATGAGAATAAGAGTTAGGGATTCTCTTACCGTTGCGTTTAAACACATAGGGAAAAAATCTAATATTACTAAAGAGGAAGTACAATCTGAGAATTATATTCATAATTGCATTGAAAGCAACCTTGCTTTTTTACGTTCTATACCTAATTCTACTTGGTATTGGTCGGAAAGGAAAAAAGATTTATTTTCAATGATTAGACAATTAGGCAAACCGACCGTATTTTTCACCATAAGTGCAAATGAAATTGGATGGTTAGATTTGCTACAGTTGTTGTACAAACTAAAGACACATGATCACATCATTAAAGAGGAAATATCACGATTACATTACATGGCGAAAAGTACTTTGATCAATGAAGATGCTGTAACTTGCGCTATCTACTTCAATAAATTAGTTAATGTTGTTATGAATATTCTTCAATCAAAAACGTGTACTCCATTTGGGAAGTACAGAGTTCGCCACTACTTCAAGCGCATTGAATTTCAACATAGGGGCAGTCCTCATGCTCACATCTTGGCTTGGCTTGACAATGCTCCAAAAGATGCTCTTAATGAAGATTATGATAAAGCCATTGATCTTATAGATACCTTAATATCGGTTTCTGCAGCGGAAGCTTCAGGTAATATCAAACTTCAAACGCATAAACATACATTCACATGCTACAAAAAAATTACCGCTAAAAAAGCGCAAAAAATGTCGATTTGAAGCTCCATTCATGCCCTGCAAAAAAACAATGATTTTGACTCCGATGAAAAATACAGAGGAAGGGTTTACCAATTATCGAAATCGATACGCTCAGATCAGAGTACGATTAGAGAATGAAGATTTTGAAGACATGGACAATTTTTACAATCGTAATGGTATAACTTCGGATGAAGATTATTACAATATAATCAGAGCAGGAATTACCAGACCAAAAGTTTTTGTCAAACGTGAACCGTTGGAAAAATGGCATAATCCTTTTAATCCATTCATATTTAATATTGTTCAATCTAATACTGACTTTCAGTTTATTACAGAGGAATATTCATGTGCAGCTTATGTTGTGGAATACGTTAATAAAACAAATAGAGGAGTAAGCCATTTACAGAGAAAAATAATCGAAACAATGGATGAACATCCAGAATTCGATATTATCGACATAACTAAAAATATCAGTTTGAATATACTAACCATACTGAAATCACAAGTCAAGAAGCTGCGTGGTATTTACTACGAGAGCCCATGTCTAAAACTTCAGTCGTCGTCGCATATATTCCAACGGTATGGCCAATAGAACGTCAACGTATAAGAAAAACTATGAAGGAGTTATCTGAATTAGATGATGATTGTACTGATGTTTGGAAAGAAAACTGGTTCGATAAGTACGAGAGGAGACCAGAATTTTTAGATGACATTACATTAGCTCAATTCGTATCGAAATACACGGAAAACAGGAAAAAAGAATTTATTGAGAGGCGTGAACCCAAGATAATTCGGTATCGTAATTACGACATGGCCACTGACTTTAACGAATATAAGCGAGAGATGGTGACACTGCACTTACCGTTCCGAAATGAAGAAGAGGAAATATTAGCAGAGATGAATTTTATTAGAATTTATGATGATAATGAGGATATTATACTGCAGAGGAGAAAAGAATTCGAGTCAGACATTGACATTGATAAAACTATACAAATTTGTAGAGAACTATGCCGTGAAGAAACCCCTATGGATGAAGATGAAATACAAGACGTTGCCAACAGTTTTCCCGAAGAAAACCCCTTTCAGCAATTATACAATAATCCGAATTCAGATATAAATAGTGATCTTCAATTGGCCACTTTAAATAAACTTGGTGCAATTGCTAAAAAAAAAGAAATATTTTGTCGAGTGCGGATTTCTGTGCAGCTATGATGATGGCTAATGAAAAGCAAAGGGCGCTGTTAACACATGTAATCAACAAATTATTATCGAATGATAATAATAATCCTTTACAGATATTCTTCACTGGACCAGCTGGATGCGGTAAAACTTTCGTTATCAAACTTATTATGGAAATATATAATCGTTTTTCTGATAATGATGGGTACTGCAATGCCTTTATCACTTGTGCATCAACAGGAAAAGCAGCTGTAGCAATAGATGGAACAACTGTACACACCGCTTTGAAAATATCGCTGTCAAAATTGTTGCCATTGAGTATAGAAGTCGCACATCAATATAGATCATTATTTAGGTATGTCAAAGCAATAATAATCGACGAAGTGAGCATGATTGGCGCAGAACTTCTTGAGCAAATCGATTTACGTCTTAAGCAAATCACTGGTAATTTTGCAAATAATTTTGGTAACTTAGATGTCATATTAATAGGTGATTTGAGACAATTACCTCCAGTCAGAGCAACACCGATATATAAACAAATAAAACGTAGAATGACTGGACCAACAGTGTGGCGCGATTTGAAGTTTTATGAACTCACTGAAGTTATGAGGCAAGCAAACGGTATGTTTTCCAACGCTCTCACGAAAATTGGAAATGGAGAAAAATTGAGTACAGATGAATTATCATTAATTGAATCAAGATTCGTGAGCAAAGAAGAAGCTGATGTTGCTTGTCCTCATGGGATACGACTCTTTCTATCGAATGCATCTGTTCAAAAGTATAATAACTCCATATTAAACGTAGCAGAAAATAAGTATCTTCTGTTGCGAAAGATATTTATACGGGTTGTCATAATGCTGAGCAAGAAGCGTTCGTAAAGCAGAAACTACACAAAATGTCGACAATTGATACGGGAGGATTGCCTTATGAAATAACCTTCGTGCTGGATAAATATTATATGTTAACTACCAATGTTGATGTATCGGACGGATTAGCAAATGGTGCAGTAGGAAAATTGTGCTTCATCGATTATGATAACAATGGCGAAATCATCAGAATTTGGCTCATATTTCCAAATCCAGAAAAAATTGGAAAGAAAATACGAAGTAAAGTTTTAGGGTACATTACAGATCATAACATACCAAGGAACGCTGTACCTATAGCCAGAAGATCAAGCACTATACCACTTAATAATAACAAAACTATAAATGCTAAACGTAATCATTTCCCGGTGGTGTCTGCATGCGCTATAACGATTCACAAGTCACAAGGAGCAACATTCGATGAAGTTGTTTATGAGTATGAGAAAACGCATACTCAGCAATTGGTATATGTCGCATTATCAAGAGTAACACGCATTGAAGGGCTGTATATTGTGACTGAAAGAGATGCGGCTACATTCTATCACGGCCGAAGAGAATCCACATCCCTCATTGATTTACAAAATGAATTCAAAAGGCTATCACTTAACAGGCTTCAAACAATCACTGATGTTTTAATGAACTTCATTTCCAATAGGAAGGGCATATCAATATATTCATTAAATTGTCAAAGTATACGGGCACATGCTTTGGATCTCAATGATACTGTTACACAACGTTCGACTATACTGATTTTATCTGAAACTTGGCTGGGCAATGAAGAAAACGTCGATGTCCCGAATTTTGATTGTGTTGTGAAATTCAAAAGACCTGATCGCCGATCTGCAGGTGTAGCTATATTCAAAAATAAGAGAGACACGTCGACTCTTGTTAGTTCGCTGATGGATGTCACACTTCAACATTCACATACATTTGGATTCAATATATCACCAATTGGCGAAATTTGTGTATCGAAATGTATAGTAGAAAATAGACAAGAAATTGTAATAGTAGCTATTTATATTTCACCTAATCAAAGTGTAAAAGACATTATCAAATTCATCCGCGCAAACTTAATTATCTACACCAAAGAAGTATCTGCTCTTCTCGAAGAACAGTTCCATACATTACCAATGATTATGAGTGGAGATTTTAATGTTGACTTCTCCAAAGATACATCAAAACCTCTAGTGGATTTTTTGAAAACAAAATTTGATCTTAATATGTCCAATGATCCAAATGAAAGTACAACGAAATATGGAACAACGATTGACGCAGTTTTCGTAAGATATTTAGGAAATTCATTTCAATCAAAAGTATTTGTCTCATATTTCAGTTACCATAAACCAATAGTTTCGTTTCTAGAGTCTGATACCAACGACAATCAGTCTGAACACAATCAAAATCCTACACAATCATAATTGTATACATTTTCAACGTAATTACATTGTGATTATACAAAATAAAGAACAAAAATTGTATTTCGTATTGTTAATTTACCCTAATTTTGAAGTTTTCACTTCCACCATGTGGTCTAGAGCACACACACTTTTTTTTTTTTTTTTTTTTTTTTTTTTTTTTTTTTTTTTTTTTTTTTTTTTTTTTTTTTTTTTTTTTTTTTTTTTAGAGTGAAAAACTTTACACCAAAAAAGTATAGACTCCTAGCCAAAACACATAATGAAGTCAAAATAAATAAATAAGAACTACAAAAGTTAATATATTTTTCCTATAATTATTTTTTTAAAATTATTTATTGATGTTTACAGCCATATACAATATATATATATACATAAGGTAAATGTGTAGAAATATGATTACTATGAAATTTCAATATTTATAAATACATCTTTCTTCAATATGAGTTATCGGGAAGCAAGTTAAGAAATTAGTGGTATAACTCATCATGGAAGGATAGGCCTTAAGTTTGGGCAGATCCAGCTTCAGAGTTATAACTTTTTAGTTCATATACATCGCATGTTTGGTAAGGCTCTATTTTTTGTTTAGGTGAAGGGTAATAAGTTGTCAGTGGTTTATCTATTTATGCAAGATTTAAATCTAATTTTCTTAATTCCTTTCCGACTTTGGTGGATATTATGCCATATATGAGATCAAAATATATTTCTTTCGGTTTAGCTTTGTCCTCTTGGGGTATATAGCTATATAAAATAATTCCAATAGAAGTAGAAATTTATTTGTCAATCCAAATTGTATTGATACTTATTGATATGTTAAATCTATTACAAGATTAATTGTTTTTCTGAGTTTACATGTATGAAAAATATGTTGCTACATATACGAAGGGACATAAAATTTCCCTAAAATAGATTGGTGCCGACCAATGGTCGACCCCCATACTTTGAGTGACGTTTGAGTGCTTCATCAATGAACCGACCAACAATGTGCTCAAACATCACCTGGCCACTGACAGGTAACTGAAGTAGGTATTGTGGTTCGTGTACCTCCCTCCTCTTGTCCAACACTTCTTCAAATTCTACCTGTATTGTGTGTTTAAAAAACAAAAAATATAGAATATACTATTTATATTTTTAATATTGTTTATTTGCTACATTTATAGTTTGGTTTCGTTTGGATTGAAGATTGTAAGAGAGAGAGGTAGATTGATTTGTTATGTTATACGGCTTTTTACAGAAAAATCTGATAAATCAGAAAGTTAACTATTATTTATATTTTAAAATAATGAGAAAGAGTTAGGGAGGGAGGGAGAGAGAGAGAGAGAGAGAGAGAGAGAGAGAGAGAGAGAGAGAGAGAGAGAGAGAGAGAGAGAGAGAGAGAGAGAGAGAGAGAGAGAGAGAGAGAGAGAGAGAGAGAGAGAGAGAGAGAGAGAGAGAGAGAGAGAGAGAGAGAGAGAGGAGAGAGAGAGAGAGAGAGAGAGAGAGAGAGAGAGAGAGAGAGAGAGAGAGAGAGAGAGAGAGAGAGAGAGAGAGAGAGAGAGAGAGAGGAGAGAGAGAGAGAGAGAGAGAGAGAGAGAGAGAGAGAGAGCGAGAGAGAGAGAGAGAGAGAGAGAGAGAGAGAGAGAGAGAGAGAGAGAGAGAGAGAGAGAGAGAGAGAGAGAGAGAGAGAGAGAGAGAGAGAGAGAGAGAGAGAGAGAGAGAGAGAGAGAGAGAGAGAGAGAGAGAGAGAGAGAGAGAGAGAGAGAGAGAGAGAGAGAGAGAGAGAGAGAGAGAGAGAGAGAGAGAGAGAGAGAGAGAGAGAGAGAGAGAGAGAGAGAGAGAGAGAGAGAGAGCGAGAGAGAGAGAGAGAGAGAGAGAGAGAGAGAGAGAGGAGAGAGAGAGAGAGAGAGAGAGAGAGAGAGAGAGAGAGAGAGAGAGAGAGAGAGAGAGAGAGAGAGAGAGAGAGAGAGAGAGAGAGAGAGAGAGAGAGAGAGAGAGAGAGAGAGAGAGAGAGAGAGAGAGAGAGAGAGAGAGAGAGAGAGAGAGAGAGAGAGAGAGAGAGAGAGAGAGAGAGAGAGAGAGAGAGAGAGAGATTCAGGGTTTCTCCATTTCCCCATGTATTTAGTTTCACAGTCATTAAATTTTAGTTTGTACTCCGTTTTTTTTTTGGAAAAAATATAATTTGTCTTTAGGTGGAGGGAAATAAGATGACCATAGTTTTTCTATTTTAAAAACAGGATTTAGTCTAATTTCCTCGATTCCTTTCCGATAATTAAATGAAATGAATGAAATGAAATGAAAAAATAAACTTTATTCTGGGACTTACTGTCCCCTAAGAATAAAAATAATGCACAGTTAAAAGTACAATAGTCTGGTATGTTATTTACAAATTAAATGTATCAGTAATTACTGCATACACTTTTTATACGGGAAAAAATTAAACTTAATTAAAAAAAAATAAACATATGAAATAATAATTATGGCTTAAAATACCATCGTATATATACATATATATATATATATATATATATATATATATATATATATATATATATATATATATATATATATATATATATATATATATATATATATATATATATACATACATACAAAAGATGATATATGTATCTATTTTAAAATAAAACCATATTATGAATATATACATGAGAAAGATACTAATAATACTACTAATATGCTAATATAATAACCATAATGCATTCAGAAAGATAAAAAATATAAAAAAGAAATCAATGAAATAAAACAAATATAGTGAATAGAAAGGAACAAATATATAGAGAAAAAAAAAAAAATAACTATTTGAATGTTAAAAAGACAAAATATTTACAAATACCTGAAAATATATATTTACACATCTACTTACTGCCTCTTATATTTGTATAGCTATATGAGACAAAACTAAAAAGTAATTTTTTAGACAGGAAAATGATTAAAGTTGGCAAATTTACCTACAATGATATAATTATTGAAGTAATTCATTGATATCGGATATAGGTGAGATTGACTAACTGGATTTTTAATTATTACTCATATTGGCGGTGTCTAACTGGGATTTAAGGAGATATTGGAATAGAGAGAGTTTTATATGAGTTTAAGGAAAGAGCATGTCTAATTTCAGGAGGTATAGAGTAATAATGGTGGATAAACATAACCTAATAATTAAGATTTGATATGTTTATCAAAGTGCTGATATTGTGAATTCATTGTATTATTTTAGAACTCAGGATGAGTGTGAGATTCTATAATAAAATTCCTACAGAAGTTGCAAATCATTTATCAATTCTAATTCTACCTTTTCATTACAAAAGAATATTAAAATATAAAAATGGCCGACACCCACCAAGAACAATTTATTTGTTCCCGTCATTCAGTAACGTTTCATTCCTATTATTTTTTTTAAATAATTAAGTAACAATCCATATCGTTATGTACGAAAACACTAACAATCATCTTAAAGAATTATATGCAACAAAAAGATAGAGCCTGCATTGTTAAAGGGTGCTCCACCCACCATTATGCCGAAATGTCACAGCCTTTAGACATAACGACTTTCGTAAAGGCTCAGTCAATGATCGTTTTTACAAGACCCATGCCGGTACAATGATATTATTTGCAATAATTTCAACACGGTGAAAATATATTTATTACATAATACAAGTCAGCTTCGGTTGCAACCGAGAGTTGCAACTAAATATAAGGACAGATTAAAAGTTTAGCTACTAAAAGTCTTATTTAAATAACTCCAGTTTAAAACTTAAGGTATTATAGGATCTACTTGGATGGAGAAAAGGCTTATCATAAGGGTGTCATAGAACTCTTACACAGTTCCACTTTTAAATCGATTTTCAAATCGTTCAGATTATCTAAATAAGTGTTTGCAAAACTGGAAATCTTTATTTGTGTTTGATTCGACTTGAGCCGATCTTCTCTATGATAATAATTTTCATTCAGGATGTCGATCCAAAAAGTCTTTTTTTTTTTTTAAATTATTATATCGAATTAAATCGATGATATAAAGTAAATTCACTGCTATCGATTTATTTAGGATTGCAATACAGTCGGATGATCCCGGGAAAATGCAATGTTATTTTCTAAAACTTCATATAACTCGTTTATTTTAATCAAATTACATACTCCGAATAATTTCTCTCTATTGAAAACTTCTATCATATTTGCTGATGGAAAAGTTACAGCCTTTTCTTTTCTTTCAACACTGCAAATAAATTATATATATACATATCTGTAAATAATTTACAAAATAAAATTTATCTTCAAAGCATCAGTATATATTTTAAAAATGTTCCTTTATTTTAAATTAAATACGATTTATTCATTGTATAATTTATGCCCACGTCGCAGTATATCCTACAAAAGTATTCTTATTCTCCTGAATTTTCTTCATTTTCAGTTACTAACAAGGGGACGTTTGCAATTGTAACTCACAGATTTGAATGCCGATTTGTGTGTGGTTAGTAGGGACCTATAATAGTGCAAAACTAGAGTTATAGCCGCCAATGGGCATTAGGAACCGAGAAAAAAAATAAAACGTGATTTTCATATTCACGTCTCAGTCAAGATAGAGAAATGATTCTTTCACGTTTAATTGAAGTTATGTGAGGTATTTGATATAAAAATACTTTCGTTATGCTCAAGACACCACCCGGCTTAAGGGTGCTCAAAAACTCTAAAAAAATGACAAAATTCCAAGGAAATCCGCTGTAAATCAGTGGAAACTTTTTTTTTTATAAAAAACTGACCTCAAATCTCGATTTAACACACCATAAAACCCTTATATGTGAAATATTATCAAAATAAAAAAATATTGATTTATTACCCCTTGTCGAGAAGGTTGAAATTTTGAAGTTGAGATTTCATCAACATTTTCTACCGGCCATTACAACTGCTGTGTTCAACCGATTGCAATAGTAAGCATCACTAGAATTAGCATACATTCTGCTTTTTATCCAAACCTATAACATTGGATTTACTCCCGATTTTAGTGGACAAAAACTGATGTGAATGAAAAAATTCAAGGTTAACTATAACTTGAGATATTTCAATAAGGGGAAATCCTACAACCTCCGGATTTGGGCTAAACTATGCAGTTTCAAGGCATCTATATGTCCTAAAAATTTTGTCTTAATCGGTTGCGAAATATGTGAGATAGCGCAAATTATTTACATTTTTTCAGAAATTGACAGCCCCTTGCCTTCTAAAATCCTACAAAATTTTAAAGGTAAAAAAAAAATTATTTTTTTTAAAGGGGCTGTTGTCAATTTCTGAAAAAAATGTAAATAATTTGCGCTATCTCAGATATTTCGCAACCGATCAAGACAAAATTTTAAGGTCATCTAGAAGCCTTAAAACTGCATAGTTTAGCCCAAATCCGGAGGTTGTAGGATTTCCCCAGTTTTTCATAAAAAAAAGTTTCCACTGATTTACAGCAGATTTCCTTGGAATTTTGTCATTTTTTTAGAGTTTTAGAGCACCCTAAAGCCGGGTGGTGTCTTGAGCATAACGAAAGTATTTTCATGTCAAATACCTTACATAACTGCAATGAAACGTGAAAGAATCATTTCTCTATCTTGACTGAGAGCTGAGAAAAAAAATAAAATGTGATTTTCATATTTTTTTTTTTTTTTTGGCTCCTTATGCCCATTGGCGGCTATAACTCTAGTTTTGCACTATTATAGGTCCCTACTACCCACATACAAATCGGCATTCAAATCTGTGAGTTACAACTGCAAACGTCCCCTTGTAAGTATCGTTCCCATTTTAAATAAGCATGGTGGTAATTGAATTACCAATGTATATGTGATGAAAAAAAAAAATGTCTTGGAGAACGGGTTCCACCGAGTCAGTTTTAGAGTCCTTATACGGAATTAAAGCTACTTACAATGAAATATTTATGTATAGCCCCATCTACAGTGTTTTATGGAAGGTTAAGAAATAGATTAAATAAGTTAATAAAAAAAAATGTCTTGTAGGATAAATATCTTCCTGTTGGTTTTAGAGTTTTGATAAGTAATTAAAACTATTAACAGTGACATATCTGTGTATTCCCCCATACAGTGTTTTGAGGTAGTTTATGAAATAGATGAAGCGTTTTAAAATGTTGTTCTTCTCAAATATGAATTTAGAAAAAAAAAAAAAATAAATAATCTTTTTCGCCCCTCTGATTCATATTATTTTTTTTCCTCAATTATTATTATTATTTTTTTAATGATATGCTGATTATTTTTATTACATTGTTTTAATTTAATTTTCTAAAGCCATAGATATTTTTTAAATAAATAATTCACTGATAAAATGATGTAGTTTTAATACCCTTAAAAATCCATAGCGCATATTATGTGACGTTTACTTGGGACTATTAAGTTATACTTTAAACAGAAAAGCTCTTATCTTTGTTTTACTCGGTATAACTAGGAAATTATAAAAATTAAAAGAAGAAAAATGTGTTTACTAAACATAGTTCACATCACAGTTTCCTTTTTTTTAATTGATAAATCAGATTAATAAATGACATGGATAAATCAGTTTGGAACCTTCATTTCATATATAAACTGTAAAATATGTAAATATGAACAACTATAAATAATATCAGTACGTAAAAAATTACCACACTACTAACATTAATATATAAAATACATGAATAGCATATTAAATAAAACATAATAATATAAACCCTTACGAATTTATTATGTTAATTAATAATGATAAAGTTTGATACTTCAAATGATTAATATACTGACAGCCAAAAAAAAAACACAATTGATTTTTTAAAATTTTCTTTACAACAGGTTTCATTGTTTTTTCGTTTGTGTGACGTACTTTATTACGTATATGTTTTAACCAGGCATTTAAAATATATTAAGATTATTAAAATATTTTTTATGCTATTGAGTAATGGAGTATTTTAAAAAAAAACTCTTTTTTTAGGTGTGGAAATTTAAATATTTATATATCACCAACTAATCGCGATATCTACTAGTTGTTGTATATCTCTAATATAAAGCTATAAATTAATGGGCGGATGTGAACCTTATTAATTTAAAATTTCGTAAATTTTATTGCTTTCCAATATTTTGAAATATTGCTGTATTTTTTATTTAATTAATATTCTTAATAATCCAAATACCTATATACCTAGGGCAATAGGTAGTATAGATAATGATGTGTTCATTTACACATTATATAAAAATACACACACACAATGAATAATGAAAGATAAAAATTTAAAAAAAAAAACATTTCAATCATCAAAAATAAAATAAAAACAAAAATTAAGTAACAAAAATTTAGGTACATTCATGCTATATTTACAATGCAGGACTCTCAGCCTGGAGAACCCAAAATCAATCCTATTCCCCACCTATTAGGGGTCAAGGTCTGAACATAAGTGATCCCAGAGCTGCTCTCTCAGCTGGGTCACTGGTTTTAAAAATCCAGTGGAGGCTGAGTGGGCTCCCATATAGCCATACACACATGACCTGAGAGTAGAAGCTGGTCATTACCAGGTCTCCAACATAATTATAACTCTATATTACGAAAGGTCTCAGGGCCATTGCCGTTTGAACTTCCTCGGAGAGTTATAGGGATGATTGAAACTGGATAGAGAACCAGAGGGTTGCGATGATTGGACTGATTTTAATGAAATTACGAGAATTTTAAAGGAGTGAGATCAAGGACAAAAGATATTTTTAGGTCATTGTGTAGAGAATTAGCAGTAACTTAATGTGGTGCAATAACAATTCTAGCAGATTTATAGAGCATTTATCAGTAGTAGTCCTGAATGAGTCGTTGAAGATCCTTGTCATTTTAGAAACTTCTAATGTATTTAATACATTTTTAGGACTATGCTAATTTGTTCTTTGTCCTTCATATTTTATTATAAATTGTGAACATTCTATTGATTCTGCTTTTTTATGCCAACTTATATATATTATTTTGTTTCAGGTGAATGCGGCATCCAAAGCTTAAACGCCATCTACTAATGGTAAGCTGTTAAATTATCAATGAATTTTTTATTTAATGACACAAATAATGAAGTGTCTTTGATATTTAAAATGTATATATGCATCAATACTATTTATTCTACTAAGTAATTATTATTTTTCTTTAATATACATGTATAGATATACAAACACATGAAATATATTTATAAATTCTAATTGTGCCCCCAAACATTTTGTAATTTTTTTTTTTTTTTTGCCATAACCTCTTATTTCTCCTTATGCCAGTGAACTATATATGGGAATCAAGTTTATAATTCCTATTTACTTTTAAAAACACTATTTTGAACTATTTAGATTATTCAAATATATATGTATTGACCTTTAACACGGTGGTAGTCTTTCGAAAACATTACCATTTATCAGTTATCAAAGCGCTAAATAAACTTTAACGTTTTATTCGTATGAACTTGCAGCAGACATGAAAAAGAAATTAAATTGAATGGGTCCGCGTATGCCAGCCGTCTTTCATTAGATTGTGTAGGGGTTGTTTTAATAACCGTCTGCCTTTTCAAAGCTTCCTTTGTCCCCGTAACTGATCAAAGTTGTTCTGCTCGAGCAGGAAGTTCAGCTGTTATTGTTGGACGTCATTTATGTTTTGCTACGTGGAATCCAAGCTTTAGTGGGACTGTACACTGTCAAGTTCTGACTGTGTGAAGTTCGATTGGTATACTTTATATTGCTGAAGTTCCGTTTTATTCCATCACATATATATTTTTTATATCCATTTATTGAAATTTGAAACTCTACAAAATATATGCATCAATTAAATGTATTGACAACGATTACAATAACATGTCAAAACTTGATAAGAACTACTCATGAGTAGCACTTCATTAAAAATTCTACACTAGAAGGTCTCTAGGCCAGCTTCGTTTCAGATGCCTCGGAGGATTATCAGGAATGGAGTGGGAAGCAAGTTGAGAAACAAACGGATTTGAGTGGTTATGGAGCTTACTATAATAGAATAAGCATCTGGTTTGGGCTAAATCAGCAACTATGGAACATTAGAATCTTTATGGATAAGTGTATTGGTGACAAAGTAAGGAGCATTGAGAATTTTTCAAAGGATTTTGGATAGTAAGGATTGAATACGAGATTAAGTGGATGGTTTGGTGGAGCCCCAAATCTCAACGCAGTACGTCCAAATAGGTCTAATCGCAATCATTTATATAAGTCTTTTGTAATAAATTGGGAGCTTTGAACGTTTTTTTGGTAAATGTTGAAGTAGTCTGTCCATCACATATTTGTGTTTATTTAACTAGAATTAGATTCCAACTATATATTGATTGATGTTTTTTTTTACCATACACTAAGAATATTTTACGTAGGTCGGATCTGCTACTTTTTTGGTTGAGGAGTGTTGGAAACACAATTTAAACATAAATTTTAATTTATTGTTTGAACGCTTAGGTCAACACTGTAAGTATAGCCAAGTCTTACTACAAGTCTCATAAAAAAAAAAATTCTATTTATTTTTAATGACCTAATCCAATACAAAAGGAAGGAAGATGTAGTATTTGGTATGTACATTCATGGAAACACTATTAAAATATAAATTTTAATTTATTGTGCCAATGTTTCGACTGTACACCGTAAGCCTTCCTAAAGCCTACAAGAAAAACAAACAATGATATATACCAAAGAATAGAAGTGAATTCAAAGAAAGAAAGAAAAAATCAGTATGAAAATAGAAAAATAAGATTTAAAGGAAAAAAAAAAATATTTTGTTTTGAAAAGATAAAAACATGATTTTACGATAAAAAATACAAGGAGATATAGTTTCTGAGTAAATACATAAATTAATATATATATATATATATATATATATATATATATATATATATATATATATAATTTTTTTTTTTTTTTTTTTTTTTTTTTTTTTTTAAACTTATGTTTCTATTTCCTTGCAGTTACAATTTAATCCCTTTCTTTGTAACATCACTTGGTTTGTTTTTCATTTTACATTTTACATCAATCCATAAATAAAGGCCGAAAAGTTGGCACAATAAATTAAAATTTATATTTTAATAATAGTGTTTCCATGAATGCACATACCAAATACTACATCTTCCTTACTTTTGTATTGGATTAGGTCATTTAAAATAACTAAATTTTATTTATAAGGCTTATAGTAAGAGGCATGTAAAAATCTTTGATATTCCCAAATATTTAACGAACCCCTTATTTAACACACTGATACCGATAGGTAAAACCATAGAGGTATCAAAAATATGTTAACCAACTTAGTTTTTTAGTCTGACCTAATATGAAACCATTCTTCGCATAGCGAGCCATTAGATAGTGACTAGCAATGATTTATTTTCCAAACCACTGCTTCCTCTAAAACCTCTTAAAATGCACCTTTGGCAGAATACATAAAATAAAGAATCCTCCAGCACAAACAACCTTATGCTTGGATTTATGTTCAGTCCACAGCTCCAATTCTTTTTGCCATTCGACCAAAGTGGACTGGAAAGTCTCAAGATCAGGGGATGGGAAAACAATATTTTCGCGGAGTCTCTAATGGTTCAGTAAAATTGTACAATTTGGTATAAAAAAAGATTGGGTAGTCTTGTTTTTTTGAAATGTAGTTGGTTTTGCGGTTGAGTACGGATTTTTGGATTTCGAAGTGCCTAATTGATAGCTTCAAAGCGTCAAATATGTTGAACTTATCTACGTTTTCCCAAAATACTTTCTGCATGGTTGGCCCTAAAGAGAAGAACTTGTTATGTTCAATATTAGGCTAAACAAAATTTAATACGATTTAAGCAGAGAATAAGCTCTGTAGCTTGAACGGGGACTATAGGCTTACAAGTTTTCGAAATTCTCTTGTAAATTGGTGGACATTGTTTTGTTTTTTGTTTTTGCTCTATACGTCTTGAACATCGACGTTAAGAGCATACTTATGAACGGTTTTAAAAATAATTTAATTTGCTATAAACTAAAGACAGTATCGTTATTATAGGCAATGCTTCAATGCATAAATAGCTGGCTAATGCATTTCTATGCAAAAATATATATTGGAGTATATAATGTTTCTATTTCCTTAACTTTTTTATAATGTTAATATATATATCTATATATATATATATATATATATATATATATATATATATATATATATATATATATATATATATCTTCTTTTTTTTTATCTTACAGGCTAGCTAAAGACCAAGTTAGCTTTACGATTTTTCCCACTCTTTAATTTTATTTCTATAGTTTGTTCTGTCTTCAATTTTTTTTGTTTATTTAAGCCAATTTCTTTTGAATCTTCATGTATATTCTGAAGCCAATTGGGTTTGCCTTTTAATCTTTCAAAATTTTGATCAATTTTTCTTGTTAATCTCCTGGGACTCATTCTTTGCATGTGCCCATAGAACTTGTTTCTATACTTCTGTCTTACTACTTAATTTGGGAGTTTCTCCCATTTTTCTGTTTTCTATCACATATCTTCCTCATAATATTTCTTTACTTTTCCCTGATTTCTTTATTTTCTTTTATCGTTCCTAAAACTAGTGTTTCAGCTGCATATTTGATAGTTCCGCCCTACACCTTGGTCCCTTATGGGTCGGATTAGTGAGGGGGTCTTCTGTAATGAATATTTATTGTAAATAGAAATCATTCTTTTTTTTATGGTTCAATATTCTATATTATATTTGTAGTTTAATATATTTCCAATCTTACTTTTTGTTAAATTTAACATATTATCGTTTTTGTGGCATATGTATGTGGTTTCCTGCTTGTTAATACGGCCCTAGATCATAACGTATGAAGCTAAAATCCTCTTATACGATGCCTTCCCCTACAATAAAATTCACAATCGTTTACTATAACCAAAGAGGCAGATAAAAATGAGGTTTAAGATGAGAAGAGGGAGCCTTTTAGTGGAGATTAAGTAGCTTTATAATGGCTGGAGAGATGTGGTGAAAAGGGGAAGGGGAGAGGTCTTATCGCTGTCCTACCCAGGCATTGCTTTCATCTTGTCCCTCAAGTTATCTTTTACAGGGGCTTCGTCTCTTTGTGGGTCTCCGTTCCCAGTCTAAGCGGCCATTCTATTTATGTTTAATAAATATATGAATTTAAAAATAACTTTAGCAAATGGTTAAAACATAAAAAGACAAATAGAAAAAAATATAAATTACTGGAATATGGTATCGTTGTTCATTGGAGCGTTCTGGACAACATGCTAAAAGTCCACACCAAAAAACCATGCTAAAAGTGAGGATCAAGGGCAACAAAACAGTAGATTGCGCTGCCAAAGAAGCAGTCGGTTGATGATATAAACCTTTACACTTCATCTGACATTTACCATTATTCAAAATAAAGTAAATCGAGTAAAACTTCCTTGGACCCAGCTTTGGTAAAGTATTAAAAAAAAAAAAAAATAAACTGAAAGCTATTAAAAAGGATACAAACATATGAACAATTTCTAACCGTAGCAACAGAAGAGAGGAAGCTTGACTTGGAATAGGCTATATTTGACTTACCCACTGTTACCTTATAACAGGAGAAAGTCCTTTGTATCTCAAGAGTGTCAAGTTTATCTCAAGTCTAGAGACCAGATACAAGAGGTGGTGACTAGTATCATTAGAGAAGATCTAGACAGGACTCTGGGCCATCAGCTGGTACCAGATGACTTCTGCCGATGAAAACTGGAATGCTGTTGCAAATTACGCAACTAACATCTACAGAAAGCTCCATAAACAAGAGCGGGAAAGACGAGGCCTCCTAGTGGCTTAAAAATTAGCAGTGGGAAATATAAAGTTGGCACATAGCCAGTCCCCGTGAAGTAATGCCTGACAGCAGTTCCCAGAGTGGTGAAGAAGAATAGGGAGGTGGTTTATAGTGAGTTATAATCTCACACTGTTTTGGACTTCGGTCCACTTGGTATTATGTAAGAAGGAATTTCCCTATTAAAAAAAAAAAAAGGGAACAGTGGACCGAAGTGCGAGGCATGCAGTAATCTAGGATTAACAATTAAACACATACTAGAGCACTCCCCTCGATTGAATAGTTATTTTTAGAAAGCACTTTTATAGAGGAACCTCCCTGCTATACTCGATGATAAAGTAACAAACCAGGCACAATTATACGTTTCCTTAAAAAAATATAAATAATTCAATAAAATCTGAAAAAATCTTATTTTTTTCGAATGGGCCAGCAGAGGACCACGTGCCAATTTCAATTCTTTTTTCCTTGTTTCTTTCTTTTCTTCCAGTATGCTTTCATCTGTTCACCATGTTTATTCTTTCTGTCCTCAGACCATTTTGCACCAGTCCTTTTCACTTCCCTGCCCTAGAACCTCTCTATTTTCAATACTTCAATACTTTTTACCGAAGGTCTTCTCTATTATTTATTTCCTCTATTTTTATATTGTTTTTTTCTAAATCCCATTTTACTTCATTGACTCAGCTTGTTGTTGATTTCTTACCCCACAGATATCTGTCAATCTACTACTATTAGGTATTCGATATAAGTGACCAAAAAACATCAATCTTCTTTTTTCACATTACATCTGATACATTACTATCAACTTTAATAGTATAACGTATTACATAAATAAAATTAAAGTTTGAGATACATATTAAGTAAGTATCAACTGGTTAAAAGTTTTAACTAAGATGTTACAAATAATTTTATCTGTAATTATATGAATGCCTTATATCCTTTGCGATTAGATGTCTATTCTCATTTAGTAGTAGATATTCAAATAGCCTGTCTTCGTTTTTATATGAACTGGGAAATAATAAAAAATAATCTTAAACTTTTTCCATTGGAATATATCCTTCCATTTGTTTGTATAACGTATATATATTTTTCCTTTTAAGCTCTTGAAGAAAAAAAACAACTAAACAAATCCTTGGCTTTAATATATATAACTGTAATTTCTCCGGCTTGCAATAGTCACTGTTTGCTTAGACGAATGAGACATCTTTATTGGGCAGACTGTCTAGACTACTGCGGTATATAGCAAGGAGAGGGAAGACAGAACGGAGGATTAGCCAACTCGCTGGAGATTAATCGAGTAGCTTTAGCTCTCTGTTGGAGTTTTATAAAGGATATCTCATGGTTTTTTCTCATATTATCGAACCTTGCCATAACAATGTTTTTGTTTTTTTGACTTTAAATATTTATTCTCACCTGTCAATTACGAATAGACAACCAGTGAATGTGTTGCTAGAAAGAAAATGGCGGCAGAATCCAGCGGCACCTCCAGTCTTTATTTTATTTTATTTTTTTATTTTAGTCAAGGAGGTCTCTCATACAGTCCTTTTAAAGCCTTCTCTGGTGTTGTCGGGAATATGCGTTGTGGTCATGCAGTTTATAAGTGTATTAGGATGTCCATATGTACAATGTTAATTTAAAATTTTTTATAAGCCATTAAAATCTAACAGTGATAAGTAGTCAAATTGTAAATTCTGATTGTGCCTCCAAACATTCTTAATTCTTTTTTTTTTTTTTTTCTTTGACATGGATATGTCTTTTGGATGGGGGCCTATAAGTTTTTGGTGTAACGTTTTTTTCACAGCATTTTGACAGCTCTAATTCTGTTAATGTTGCTCGGATAGATAATTTTATGAAAGAGTTTTAATGAAGAATATTTTTCGTTATATAACATTGGTCGCTACTAAACGTCTCAGAAAGGTATTGGGAATCGAGTTGGGGTACTAGTGGATTCGAGTGGATATGTAGCTTATCATGGAAAGATAGGTATCTGGTTAGGATCCTAATTCAGTAACATCTGGGACACGTATGGGCGCAGAATTGGAAGGTTTAGTGAAGCCCCCAAGTCCAACTCATAAGGGGACGTTTTGATTTGTGACTCACAGATTTGAATGCCGATTTTTTGTGTGGGTAGTGGGGACCTATAATAGTGCAAAACTAGAGTTATAGCCGCCAATGAGCATTAGGAGCCGAGAAAAAAAAAATGAAAATCACGTTTTATTTTTTTTTCTCAGCTCTCAGTCAAGATAGAGAAATGATTCTTTCACGTTCAATTGCAGTTTTGTATGTTATTCGAAATAAAAATGCTTTCGTTATGCCCAAGACACGACCCGGTATTAAAATTTGGTTTTAATCGGTTGCGAAATATGTGAGATAGCGCAAATTATTTACATTTTTTCAAAAATTGACATTCTTATGCCTTCTAAAATCCTACGCAATTTTAAAGGTAAAAAAAAAAAAATTAATTTTTGATTTTGACAAAAATTAGCTTCTACATGTTTTTTAAGACGAGGAATCTGAAAATAATATCAGTTTTTAGTTTAAAATTTTCCTCACCCATATTTTTATTTTGAATTGCATTGAAACCCTAAGATTGATGAATAATTTAAAATTAATATCAGGCATTGGTTAAACATATTTAATAAATATTTCGCCACCGATTAAAACCAAATTTTATGACCGGGTCGTGTCTTGAGCATAACGAACGTATTTTTATTTCGAATAGCATACATAACTGCAGTTAAACGTGAATGAATCATTTCTCTTTTTTGACTGAGAGCTGAGAAAAAAACTAAAACGTGTTTTCATTTTTTTTTTTTTTTTTGGCTCCTAATGCCCATTGGCGGCTATAACTCAAGTTTTGCACTATTATAGGTCCCTACTACCCACACACAAAAATCGGCATTCAAATCTGTAAGTTACAACTCAAAACGTCCCCTTGTCAGTATGTATGAATAGGTCAAAGTAATGTTATGTAAATGATTCTTTTTTAATTACTTGGAAGCTGATCTAGTAAATGTTTGAGCGATCTATATCGACGTACTGTTTCATTAAATTAATGAACAAAATACAGTCAAACGTATTTATACAGGCTGGAGAAGGATCGAAACGTTGGCAAACAAATTGATTTTATTTACGTTTATTGATATATATTTGTATTTGTTCTTGTAAAAATGTTAAATATTTCTGATGATGTTCCGTATAGCTTTTTAATCATGTTCTACTTTCTAAAACGGGCGGAGGGAAATCACTTATTCACTGAAATGAATAAAGGAAGGCCCTGACGCAGGAGCCACGGCGAAGGGCAGATGATACAGCTGATAGCGTAATATTCCGGAAAATAAAACAGAATATTTTGGGTCTACATCAAACAAACCATATTTCCTTATAGGAGAGGCCCTTTGCCGAATACCCTCCGGCCTAACCCTTCCAATAAAAGAATAGGAGGAGCCTGCGAGAGAAAATTTGATGAGGAATTGTGAGGGGTAATCTTTTTTGTTGTCTCTGCAGTAGATCATCTCTCCCATTAGTGCCGCAATGATAGTTCTACAACCTACTTAACTGGTTCTCAATACCAACAAACTATTTTAAGTAAAACATTTTTTTTTTTTTTTTTTAAAGTTTTAGTTCACCCTGAAAAAGAACATACGAAATTAAAATAATGAAAAAGCATTTATCACTTACTTAAACTTCCTCAAAATGTTTGGACTTACATTAAAAATGTTACCCAAATAAAAAATGAACCTATTAAAGCAATCGAATCTTACAACAAAAAAATAAAATAAAACTATGACTCATAGGTCAGAATATATTTCCGCCACTGGAATACTCAAAGCTCTAAGAAGAAACTAAATTTTAAAAAACATTTTTTAAACGAATAATCAAGCTCGAAACTTTTTTTATCTTTCTAGTTAGGCACAACAACCCTTTTAGAGTTAGTCAGGGAGTCATGGTCTCCACTAACACCAATCGCCAAGTGTTTCTGTCTTGTGATACAGCCGTTCAGTTTTTTTTCACTTCGTGGCCCGTTGTCCAGGCAGTCCCTCCATCGCTACCTCGGTCTTCCGATCCTTCGGCTTTTCCGTAAGAGGTTTCTTGGGGGCCATGTCTTTAGTCCTTGCCACATGACCTACCCACCTTAGTCGGCTTTTATTTTATTTTATTTTTTTTTTCTTTTTTTTTTTTTTTTTTTTTTTTTTTTTTTTTTTTTTTTTTTTTTTTTTTAAACTTGTCATTTTTATCGTAGAGTCTATCGCCTTTCTGTTTCAATCGTTGAGATCTTTATTTTTTGACGTCGCCACTCGCCTCTTACTAGAATTGGTACAAAAATTCTTCTCACGATCTTACATTTAAATGGTAATAGATTCTGCTCATCAGCTTCGAAAAGTTTGAAAAGAATGAAGTCCGAATTCATTAAATAGTTAAAATCAGTTGTCATGTGAAGAAAGTAAGGAAAGTGTGGAAAAACTTCGTTGCTGAACTCCTGCTGGATCGACGTAACTCTTGCCTCACCGACACTGATAAGAAATATTGTCGATTGGAATATTAGATCTGAGACGAGCTCCGACCACAATGCAATTGCTTTTGACTTAGTGCAGTATGCAGGATGTTACCACGTCTTCCATAAAGGTTACGTTACTCGAAAAGGAGAATGGAGTACCTTTCGTGCTACGTTGGAGGGAAAATTGATTGATGAAGAATGGGATCCAGCAGAGACGGATGATACAGATCACCTGGACTATAGAGTGTCTAGGCTCACAAATGTCATCCTCGATGCTGCAGAGGATTCTCTCCAGCACCGGAAGGCGAGAGCTCGAACAGTCCCATGGTGGACACCGGGATTAACCACCTTAAAGAGAGAGGTGTATAAGGCTCGGCGGTTGTATCAGAGATGTAGTTGCGACGAGAGGCGTACTGTCTTCCGTGAAGAGTACAGGTCTAAGGCCCGAGTATATCGAAACCAGGTGCGCTCACAAAAGCGAAAGTCTTGGACAATTTATTGAGGAAGAGTCGGCAAAGAATCCTTGGGGTATTCCTTATAGGACTGCCTTTGGCAAGCTTACTCCACTACAGGTGATTGCATCATTGAAGCAAGGAGACGAACAGGCAGTAACACCAGAAGAATCGGCAAGGATATTCATCCAGGTGACATACCCCAGAGACAACCCATCTGAAGACAATGATGGAGAAGCATTTATGAGACGTACTACTACGTATCCATCTGGTACTGATATGTGCCCATCATGGGACATATGGGATCTTCGGAATAGCGTGGACAGTCAGAAAGTGGGAAGAGCACCAGGATTGGATTGTATAGACACGGCTATACTCAAGAACAGTATTCCCTACATAGAAGATAGGCTATTAGCGGTTTTCAATGATTGCTTAGATAAGGGATACTTCCCGAAACTATGGAAAACTGCTGATATTAGACTTCTCTATAAGGGAGTAGGCAAAGACAAGCGACTAGCGAAGTCATATAGACCTATTTGCCTCCTCCCTGTAATGAGTAAAGTGTTTAGAAAACTTGCTGCTTAAGAGCTTGCAGCCAGTTCTGACGAGAGCAAGCCATCCACGGCAATACGGATCCACTAAAGGCAGGGGAACCGCTGATGCTTTGTTGAGGGTACGTCATGACGTAGCTGAGAGGGCAGATCGGTACGTCATGTTACTCCTCTTTGACATATCCTCTGCATTTGATAGTGTGTGGTGGCCAAGCGTACTTCACCAGCTCCAGAGATACGATACACCTAGCAATTTGTATGCGCTGGTAATGAGCTACCTCCAGGACCGACGTGTTAAAATACGCGGAAACTTTTATGAGTATGAAGATGTAGTCGAGAGGGGCTGTCCTCAGGGCTCTGTCCTTGGTCCGGCCCTGTGGAAGTTAGTCTTCAATGATATGTTGGCTATACTCGAAGAAGAACGGTTCCCCGCGATTGCCTATGTCGACGATCTGGCTGTCGTGGTGTCTGCTAACAGTATAGTCCAATTGAAGCAAGAAGCTGAAAGATGTGCTGGCCTAGTTAGTAGATGGTGCAGTAAACAGAAGATGAAAATGGCGGCTGCAAAAACACAGGCCATTCTTCTGAAAGGAAATAAGTGTAGGCCTAACCCTATTATTAGAATTGAAGGAGAAAGAATACGTCCAACTGAGACTGTCACCTACCTGGGTGTGAAAATAAGAAGGAATTTTGATGTAACGCCTCATTTGGAATACCTTGCCAATAGGACGGCCTTATCATTGAACTGTCTCAGTAGGTTAGGGGGTGCCTTGTGGGGCCTCAAATATCCAACTACGATAGTGATATATAAAGGAGTGATACTTGGTATCCTACGGTATGTATCTCCCACCTGGTATCGAAATTACTCACGCAGACAGATGAGTAGGCTGGCAACAATTCAGCGTAATTCTCTGCTGCGAGTCACCAGAGCGTACCGATCAGTGTCTCATGAGGGGGTCCAGGTCTTAGCAGGGGGGGGTACCTCTTGATCTTGTACTGCAAGAAGATGGCTTTAAATTTAATATGAAAAGGGAAGGCTCGGTGGGACTACCAAATAATCTCCGGTCTCTGATCGACGCAAATCCAAGGAAATGGTTGGAGATAATCCGAGAGTACACGATAGAAGAATGGAACAGGCGGTGGGTAACAACCCCGAAAGGGGCTACTCTTAGAAAATATTTCCCCACTGTTAGGTCACGTCTTCAAGCAACTTGGGTACTCCCGGATTACTGGATCTCACAGTTTCTCACAGGGCACGGGGGCTTTCGAGCCAAGCTCCAGAAACATGGTAAAAATATTGACCCGCTTTGTCCCAGCTGTGGTGTACCGGAAACCGCTGAACATGTGGTAATTTCATGCACTGCCTTTGAGGCATTGAGAGCCAAGCTACAGAGAGAAAAACAGGGCTGTATGCTCTAACGGAGAGTGACTTCCCTCAACTAGTATCAGCTGACAACTACCCGTATTACAAAAGTTTTGTGTATGGTTGGAAAACTGAAGTGGGGGTAGAGCACTTCAACCTAGGAAGAAGGGGCCACGCCCCCAGAAAGAATCCTGGACAGGAATGATGCTGACGGCAACCCCATCACTGAATAATGCCTATATAAACGTAAAATTTAAAAAAAAAAAAAAAAAAAAAAAAAAAAAAAAAAAAAAAAAATTGATATAGGTATGTTGTTATTTTAAATTAGTATGTTATAGTTATTATGTAGTTATTATTATGTATTATAGTATGTTATAGTTAGTATGTAGTTAATTTTAATATAGTATGTTGTATTAGTAGTTTGTATTAGTAGTTGTATTAGTAGTTAAGTTTAATATAGTATGTTGTATTAAATATAGGTTGTTGTATTAGATATAAGGTATATTGTATTAAACACAAGTATGTAGTTATGTAAAGCGTTTAATGTATTTTAAATATTAAATGTTACTTTAAACGTGTAGTGTAATCTTGAAATGTTAAATGTTAAATGTAATATTGAAATGTTCTGTTAAAGTAATATTGAAATGTTATGTTAAACTGTTAAAACCAGCAGTGATGGCTACAAGCCATCCCTGCAAAACCCGTGTAGCCGAGAGGCAAGGAAGGGAAATAAATAAATAAAAAGTTGCTGAACTCCTTTATTTAGCAACAATAATATATGATACATTAATAGAAAAAAATTAAATAAAAACAAACATAATAATTATCATAATACTAGAACAAAAAAAAAATATTTAAATACTTAAAAGGAAATAATTACATATGTACTACTGTGAAATAATAATTTCTATGTATTAAAATAGAAAAAATATATGTACCTATGTAATATGTAGATACAAGAACTAAAACAAAGTTTATTTTTTTGGATATTTTTATTACCTTTGTCAACATTTTTTTGACATCCTTTTAAGCCCACCATTGATTTCCCCATGTATTTTTTTTTTTAATGAAAAAATATTTTTTTTACTGATTGTGGGTATTACTCAGTTGTTGTTGGTGTGTGATTTACTATTTTATGATACCACAATATATAAATTCAAAAGAATGTGGCAAGTATGTTTAGTACTCGTATATAAGATTTTTAGTATAATATAGTATAAATAATCGATATAAATATTTGTGCGATATTAATAATAAACTCATTATTCTTTGGCTTAAACTTAACATATGCTGTCTGTTTGCCAGCACCTCATAGTTGTCCGGGCGGATTTTTAGTAATAAACCTTTTGTTTGATGGGTTAATAATAAAAAAAAAAATGAATTGATAAAAACAAAAAAAGATTTATAAATGAACTAGAACCATGTAACTCTCTAAGGACCGCAACTATTTTTGTTAAACTTCTCTCATGAAACTTTTCCATGCATGTTAAAGATGTTATAAAAACATAATGCTCACACCACATCAATGCCAAATGGCAATATGAAACACGCCATTTGGCAATGATGGTCCTTAATGGGGTTAATTATATTTGATAACATGAGTGGGTAGTATATTTTAAATTTACTGTAACACATTCAATTTGGTCATTATCGCATATTATATCTATCAATTATTACATGTATCTATTACTATCTAATTTTTAAACATTTTCAAATTAAAAATGATTTACAATTCTTATTTACATTATTTGATTAGACTAAATAACTAGAAACACAAAACATTTACAATTTTTTTTTACATACTTTTCCTGACGCCTAATATCTTTTTTTAGTTCCAAATCTGAAAAAGGCTCAGAGAGGTAATATATCTACAAAATGATTATTTGAAATGCACATTCCTTTTTCCTTTTCGATCACGATATGGAGAAGTAAGGAGAACTCTAGGATGAAAAAAAAAAAAAAAAAAAAATTCCGATAAGAAAATCATTTGAACGCCAACGTTTCCGTTGTTGAAAGTTAAAATAAAAAGTTTAATATTAGTTTCTTCTAAATAAAAGTACCTTTGTCTTAGTAATTTAAAAACAAAAATTTAATCAACTGTATGCAGTTTGTTGTTCAATACCGTTCAAACACGGACAGTAAGGAGTAGTGTCTGTGCTCTTATTGCAATCGTTAAGATTTTTTCCTTCTCTATTTCCATAAATTTACATTTAGAATAGAATATAAAAGGGAAGAACCTTTGTTTCCTAAGTACTCTCGTTCCTCCAAAGAGCCTATGCCCTCTTGAATATAGCTCCCTCTTATACTGCAGGACCTTATGTTGCTTTATGAAAAACCACTGAAGAGATTCAACATTCTCCGCCAATGAAAAAATGGATGCCCCCTTCAGGTGAACTTAATATCGCAATATTACGAATGAGTCACTACAGTGTTTGTTACAATACAAGATTACATATAATCTACACATAACATGACATGAGCACAACTAAGTCTAAGATGTTTGTTTCTCTGAGGAGTTTTTAAGTTGTAGTCACGAAAAAAAATCTTATCAATAATAATCTGATATGATGATTTAACTTGAGGTACACATGATAAAAGAGAATGATGAATAAACTATGGATTGATAAATTATTTGTCACTAGTATTGGAATTTGTTCTTATTTGAGAAGTAGTTTCGAACGTTAAACATTCATCAGTTCCAAAAAAAAAAAAAATGTTTTTTTTAACGCATGATTATGCGTTACCTTATGATGATTTAGAATTATTTTTGGTTACGCATGATGGAGGTACGCATGATAAAAGAGAATGATGAATAAACTATGGATTGATAAACTATTTGTCACTACTATTGGAATTTGTTCTTATTTGAGAATAGTTTCGAACGTTAAACATTCATCAGTTCCAAAAAAAAAAAAAAAAAAAAAAAAGTTTTTGCTGCCAATGGAATATTTAAAGGTAATCTCGAGAACAATTCGTAGCATCCTTGGGACTTGCACTCTTGAGCTCTGTTATAACTTTTGATAAAGAACTGAATTTGGATTTTCTGTGTTAGAATAGTTTTGTGATGATGTATATTGACTATAGTAGGGCTTCGATTATCCGAATTAATGTTGTGAGGGGTGGTTCGGATAATCAAAAATTTGGATAATCGAAATTAATTTAAAAAAAAATATTATGTGTAAACAGCATCTTCCTACAGTTCACTTTTCGTTTTTTTTCTAAGTTTTACAATTCAAACTGCTCGTTTTATTGTGCGTTACCTTATGATTGATTTAGAATTATTTTTGGTTCCCGTTTATTATTGAATTACTAACCTTGAAATCGATAGTTAATGTCTGACCCGATTCACTTTTTTTTTAGCCACGTAATGATTTCCATCTTGTTTTCTTTTTATTGGCATGGACGATGACATGTAGTTTTTAAAACAAAAAGTGACACAAAGACGACCTATACCTCACAAAGAATGATTTACGACATAAGGTGAGATCTATTACCAACCAAAAAGTTCAGGAAGATATTAAGAGAAACAAATGAAACGGTCTAATTAAGTATACCGTTTTCAGTAAACAAAAATGTAGGTGTGTATAGAAGCTCATTTTTTGTAGTTTCTAAGGAATAAATTGAGCTTCCCTCATAGACATTCATGGGAAAAATTATTTTGTTTCTCATTCAATTTAATTTTTAAATAAAAATACTTTCAACAATACAAATAAGTAACTAGTGATCAATTTAATTAAAATTGCATTCCAAAAAAAAAAAAAAAAAGGTTCCGTTGAATTGAACGTTCCGATAATAATCGACACTCCATTATACTTACAGACTATGATCCAACACATTGTTACCTGATAACTGCATTGTAAGCTTCGGAATAACTTGGGGATTTAGAGAACCTATGTAGCGAAGTGCTAATGTTATAAAATTTTTTGTAGTTTTCCAAAACTGATGACGAAAGTTTAGCACTCGAAACTAGTTTTAAATTATAAATAATTCCAATAGAAGTGGCAATAAGTCATCAATCCTTAATGATGGTTAACATATTTCACGTAAAGGAAAGGATTGTGGCTTATTTTAAGGACCTACCGTCTCAACAGTGATATTCTTTAGGATTATTATAATTCAAGTTTTAATACGGCAATGAGACTAGCAGGAACCACTTATAAAACTGAAAAAAAAATTCTAATTTTCTTAGAATTTTCTTAAAATTCTAATTTCACAACAAGCCAATAAAAATTCGCATTAGAAGTCCCAAAAAGAATGAAAAAATTATTTCTAGTTCAAGAATTTATTTTTTCACCTATGTGTTGTTTGTTGAGGGTGTTGCAAATTTAAATTTATTTTTCAATAAATTTACTATTCATCATTTCACACCTCCCCTCTAATAAAGAGCATTTTATTTCCAGAAAAACCTCCGTAAAAGATAGCTTTATTGGAACAAAAAACTGAATATATAAATAAAATATATTGGTATAAAAAATATATATTTTTTAGATAGAGTTTATATAAAAAAATATGTTATTATTATTGTTCTATTGATCATAGCTGTGAAGAAAAAAGATAATATTTCGAATATTTTATAATTTAAATTGAGTTCATGAATCAATACCTAATAAAAAATAAAATAAAATTAATAATAAAAAAAAGTTCAGAAACTTTCAAACACAATGTGAAAGAGAAGAACTAATTTCTATGGACACATCCTCATAATGAACCTAAATAGACTAACTAAAAAAGTTTTTGACTTCTTCCGTAACAAAAAGACCAAACCTAATTGGTTTAAGGAAACAGAAAAGGACTTAATCGGACTCCGTATAACAGAAAATATGCTCATGGATATAAGTGCAAAAAAAAATTACTAAGGTCAAAAAAGAGAGGTTCCTATTCAAAATCAAACCAAAACGAACAATCCAAATCTCTGAAGAGGAAAGGAAAATAAGATCAGAAGTAATAAAGCTATACTGGGCTGAATGAAAGGCACAGAGCATTCAGAAGTGATTGGTCCAACGTACCCCAAAGTCAATTGAAACAAAAAAAAAAAGTTACTAATAATTTTGTAAGTATAAATATAAAATAAAAAAGTTGTTATATATTATTTAAATATTAATATAAATGTTATTAGTAACTTTCTAATATTTACTTGAAAAAGTAAATCTTAATAACAATTTTATTTAAAAAATTAATAATATATATATATATATATATATATATAATATATATATATATATAATATATATATATATATATATATATATATATATATATATATATATATATATATATATATATATATATATATATATATATATATATATATATATATATACATTTACATATAAAATATCATCGTAATCTGTCCCTCTCTAAAGCTGTGCATTCCCTCTATAGAGGGCCTATTAAGCAAAACTTACTGGATTTTAAGTAATAAAGTTGAGAGGAATGAATTTCTGTAAAAGTGTTTATTTATTTATTGGTTGTAATTTTACTTATTTACTTAATAAAAAAAAAAAAAAAAAAAAAAAAAAAAAAAAACAAATCGTGCATCTGCAGATCTGTTATGCCACCAATTCAGCAAACCATACATTTTTGATTTATATCTTAATCGTTGAATAACCTTCACATA
The DNA here is from genome assembly GCA_003667255.2 of Euschistus heros. Taxonomy (NCBI): domain Eukaryota; kingdom Metazoa; phylum Arthropoda; class Insecta; order Hemiptera; family Pentatomidae; genus Euschistus; species Euschistus heros. Next base: position 2,057 of record RCWM02000702.1, on the reverse strand, counting down.
CACCATTGAGATATGGCATTATTAAGACATATTCTAAATAAGTAAAATGCCATATGCTACCAAGATTTTTTCGTATAACGTCATATTGGGTAGAACTCAACCCTCTATTTCAATAGGTAAAAATATGATTTAAAAAACCACGAACAGCGGCATAAAGTGAAATCACTTTACGGTTTCTACTCGTAAATAAATGTTTACAATAAACTCTTATAATAGAGGTTTTTTTAATGCGAACCAATGTTACAAAAACCAGCTGGTTTATAGGAGCTGATTGGTTTTACTGATAAGTTGATCGCTATAGTTAGGGAGTTTGTTGACACGGACCTAACAATACAAGCGGCAACTTTGCCAATACAAACACAAGTGCATTATCGATATTGGTCTGATTTAGTAGCGCTCCAAAGCAAACCCATTACATTCGGACCGTAATCTCCGACTAATTTATTTCCTTCGGCTAGTAACAGAAGTTAGAGAGAGCAATAAATCAACTTCTAAGCTGATACCATTTGTAGTGTGATAATTGCTCCAAGGCCATATTTCAGGAATCGGACGGCATCAAAAATTCCTTAAGATTTCTGACGTTGAAAATAACTGTTGTAGAAGAGAGTTGGTATCAATAAATCGATATGAAACCCAAGAACGATCATTGTACTCGTACAAAGAACTATTTTAGGGCAAACAGTATGTTGTTTAAAAGTAAGTTATCAATGTAATGTGACTTGGTTATCCTTTAATCAAGTTAACTGATTGATAAAACTTAATTATACAACATTAAGATTTAATGTTGAGATTGCAATGAATTTCTCAACCTATGAGTATTTTATGAGTGTTTTCTCTTTTTTTTATTTCTAATTCCTCTAAAAAAAAAACCAAAATGATGTGAAACACATGCATAATAAAAAATATATATACATTATAAGAAAGTGAATACATTTTTCTACTATTCCTACCTGGTATTTGATGGTATGCTGAGATCAATATGTAGAAGGATCCTTAAAAAGTATTAGATTAGACGAATGAGTTAATTGTACAGGCTCATCTGTAAGGGATTTAACGAAGATTTTGTTCATATATTTATTATGAATTTTATTTATTAGTTGATTCGAACTGGTGGGTTAAAATAGTCAGCTATAACGCCTTGAGTAAATTAATAAATAATCAATAACTTTCATTCAGAATAGCCTATCATTCCTGCTCCATACAGGACATAAAGACGTCAAGCTGGAACAAAAAGCTTTCTTTCAAATAAATGTTGACAGTAACATATTCAAGTTGTATTAAAGAACATTGTAAAAATATGGTTTCTTGTAATTATCATAGCATTTTTTGTGAAATCTTGTCCACACTTATTTTATTATTTTCGTATTTAAAATATATTTAAACTATTAAATAATGATTCGATTTATTATTTTTAATTTTTTAATAGTAAAGGGCGGACATAGGTCATTTTTGACATAAAGGGCGTTGCCTTTGCAATCGATAAACCCAAGATAGTGGGTTCGAATCGGGTCATTAGCAGGTTGGCATTAATTCCTAGTAATCAATTGCACCTTTCCAGCCTGAAAAAAACCTTGTGTTTACAAAACAAAATGAAAGAGAGGGAAAACGAAAAAAAAAAAAAAGTTATCTATAGTAATAACTTATTAAGTAACAGAATTCTACGTGACTGTTGCATGACCCATGGTACAATAGTCCAGTCAAATGGGTTTTAAAATAAGGCTTGAAGTGGAAAGTTTATGGGTAATTGTTTTCTATGGCTTACTGTATATTTTTTGGGGTGCTGAACACGAATCTGAAGTTTTCCAACAAAATTTCCATCGGCAAACATGAGAAATATTAGAAAAAAATCTTTAATTTTTTTCATTATTTTACTTGTAACCTGCAAAGTAATCATTTTAAGCAAAATACTCTTTAATATTAAAATAAAGAGGAGGAAAAGAAAATGACCTACAATTTTTGTCCTTATGTTTTTTTTTGTCAGACGTAAAGTATCCACAAAGGAATTTGGCCAGTCCCACTTCTCCGCAAAAATATGTTTGTCGTCAATAACTCCGAAT